>CM071601.1:43535174-44135174 GCA_036435485.1 Saposhnikovia divaricata
AGTGGTGAACCTCAAAGCTTGAAAAAGATACGCGTTCCTCTAATAATTCTTTAATGAAAGAAAATATTAAGAGGGAAATTGGTCAAAGTTAAGAAGTCAATGAGTCAAGTTTTCTATCATGTGTGCTAGAAAATGGACTATAGCGTTATATGAACTCTCTATATCCCTTGTGGGAGAAAAGGATGTTAAGGAATAGAGAGAGTGGTTCTATTAAGTAGAATCATGTCTGAAATTATATGGATCTTCTTGCGAGAAAGATACCATTAGGACCCAAACGGATTTTTTCAAATTGAAAAATAGATACATGGGTAAAGGAAAAGTATAAGGTCAGACTGATAATTAGAAATTACAGTCAAAGTGAAGACCTGATATATTTTGAGATAGTATTTCTTGATATACGAGAATAATGTTCATTAAGATGATACTTATCGTATTGCGAAATTGAGAAGTATATCAATGAACATTGAGATAGTCTTTCTAAATGAAGATTTAGAAGAAATCTACATGAGATAACCTGAGGGTTTGTTGCTAAGGCAAGTGTAGAAAGACTATGACCAGGTGAAATATTTTGTGAATCAAAATAGACATCAAAACAGTGGCATATTAGATTTGATATTGCTATGATAAGCAATGGCTTCAAAATTAATGACTCGGTTTTTCATTTTTGAGGATGCTCAAATGTGAAAAACTGTATAATGCGTATTGCTAGTTTAGGGACGCTTAAACTTGGTAATAAGGTGAATTGAAATTGCTAATTTTTGGGACGCTAAAAATTGGTAATGTCTATTACGAATTGAAGCCTTAGCTAATGACTGGTAAAGTAATTACCAAAATGTGACATATGTTAATGTTGAAATGTCAAATTGATAGAAAATCAGTGAATTGACAAGTGTGTATATGTTATTTACACATGAGGTGATAAAATGATTGTAATTGCACGTGAGTGATCTGATTATTACGAGAAGTAATGACAAGAAGATCATCTCTAGCAATTTGGATGAGACTTAAATTTTTGATTTTGGAGATTAAAATCTTAAAAACTTTAAAAAAAAAGTCCAAAAGGATACGTGTCACACGTTGGTGATGTGAATCTTGAAGAGATCAACGTAACTAAATCTAGTATAGCTAGATTGAATATGTATGATGTATTTATCCAAGTATAGATTAACAAGGATCTCTCAAGAATGATTGGAAGTCTGTTGTACATTTTTAAATTGTAAAAAAATCAGACATAGGCTACACAGTTGGTTATAAACTAAGTAGATGCACGAGTCAAATTGAAATTGGTCTCTTGAAAGTGATTGCAATGAGACTAAGATGTTTGAGATATACTCGTGAGTTTGGCTGCATTGTAAACGATATCTAATTGTACTATGTGGATATAGTATGGATGTTAGATGTTTGACTTTAAAAAAAAAACATAAAAGTCATTAGTGAATATATAGTTCACATTAACGAAAGTAGCCATGTCATGGGAATCCTAAAACGACGATTATACGTAGCTCGATTCATGATGGAATACGAGTCTATGGCATAATGTATATGCATGTAAGAGGCTGAATTGGTAGTCACTTTGTAATGGATATTCCTAAATGACAAGAAAAATGTGTCTTCAATATGCATTTTTTATATGAATAATTTGCAAATTGGGAGATCACATTGTTGCGTACGTAATGGTATGTCTCGCTTCTATGACGAGAACATAATACCAATATAAACAATTATTCTCAATAAGAATTATCAGGATTGACTTTGTAAAGTTAAATGATAATGTTGTGGATCCACTAACCAGATGGTTAAACTTAGATAATATGGTTAAACCAAGAGAATCTGGTTATACTGAGAGTTAGTTGTAAGATCATCGAGAGGGATGGGCCTTAAACCTATTGCTTAATGGCATCATGGTGGACATCCAACCATTGCTGACTGGAGGTCCCAAGAACTTGGTTCAATGGGCCAACTAAATCATGATGACCAAATCACTGTGGGGGTAGCCCCTGGCCTATTCCTATGATGAAGAAACAGTGAGACCCGTATGGTACGAGGTTAAGCTTTATGCTTTTAATGATCTTTGACGAATACATGGAATTCAAGTTTGATTGCATGAAATTCGGTTGAGTAAACGCGGGTTACTCTATAAGATAAAGATCACCTATGTGGGAGAGAAGTGGGGCCGCTTCAAAGGAAAATTGCGAGGCACAATTCTTTAGAAACTCCTGCAGAACCAGGACGATGTTCCATGGCCAAAATGGACATAATCATGAGAGCTGAACGAGTCAGAAAGGATATAGTGATAAGTATATCATCGCTTACACAAACGGTCGAACAGTTCAAAGAGCAAACCTCCACTGTCTACCAGTAAGGTCGGTATGCTTACTCAAGCGAAGGTTCAAGGAGCAAACCTCTACCTATCGTATGCTATATCTGATCGAAGAATCTATCACCAAATCAAATTCTGTGTCTGTCTGGTGTGTGCTACTACGATATCAATCTCATCCATGTGGGGGATTGTTGGAATATGGATTCGATTATAATTTAAATTCATTGATTCGGTAAAATCAATTCCGTTTTTACTATGGATTTTTTGCCACCGCCTTAACATAATTAATTAACACGGTTAATTAATTAAGGAAATTGCCACCGATTTAATTGATTAGCACGGCTAATTAATTAAGGCAATTGTGTTAAGGAAATTGCCACCGATTTAATTGATTAACGCGGCTAATTAATTAAAGCAATTGTGTAGCGCACAAGTCTTCTCATCCTATAAATACTCATATAGAGCATTAGGATTAAACACTTGAAAACACACATCCTCTTATATACAGTCTCTTCTCTTCCTCTGGTGATAGTTCTTGCTCGTCTCAAGCTCGCTGAGAGTGACGCTCTTATGTAGCCTCACTGCAAACCGTTTTATCCTGGGAGGCGGTTCGCTCACACATACGGTGGGGGCTAATACGCTTTAAGGAGACAGTCACGCACTGGACTCGGGTTTTTTCGTTCCTTGTCTCCTCTTTTGTCTGTTTTAATTATACACATAACTATTACTCACACATGCACAAATATTATACTGTTTGTATTTATCGCAGATTGTCCAACACTTACGTCCCAACAATAATTCCCATTTTATTTTATATATCCATCAGACTCTATTGTCTCACGTTACAAACAAAGTGGTAATCAGCCTCGATATATATATGTTTCTTCATTATATTTCATATGTTTACGATATAAAAGATTATGTGTAATAAACAATACAGATGAATCTATCACAAAAGATGAGAACATCCCGAGAATATTAAACATATGCAGTCAAAAATAACCATCTTAACAATATTGCCACCATAAAATGATATAGGCATCCGCTAAACTTTGTTTGTAGAGAAAAACTCTATGTACTAGAAAGGTTACCTTTCTTTTTATTCCAAAGTGTTTTTTGACGTAGTAGTTCCTCACATATCTACTTCAACCTAATTTCTCGCACCGCTAGTGCTCATGCTGTAAATATGTCCTCTTACAACCCTTCATTTTGTTCAAAAAGTTGTTACTCAAATACGACATTTAATAAAATTAGATAGTATTTTTACATACTTTTTTAAATAAGCTCTTCACTAAAGTCCAGGATACCATTATTTTATCTGTAAAGAAAAAAATTGAAATTTCACATGTATTCATATTTTATCTTTTGTGTCACACATTTTACAAGGGAACACTACTTAAGTAAATATATGGTCTTTTATATGGGAACACTACTTAAGTAAATATATGATCTTTTATATGGGAACACTACTTATAAAAATAAATGGAAATGCTACTTAAACCAATATACAAAATGGTATACCTAAACAATTATAGATTAAAACTGATAGGCTCTACTATCACTATAAATGTGTTCTTGGTATTATGGATAAGTTACAAAGAGTAACTATAATCATTTTCCAAACTATCCACATTTTCGGTTCTATATGTGAAAATGAGATTTATAAGATGTAGTGTTTATTGCAGGTAATATTTGTATTTAGGTAAGAGGCACATTGAGTTTAAAAAAAAAAAAAGTAAAAGGCACATTGAGCCTAATTTTAATAATAATAGATTTATTCACATGGGGATAACATACGTTACACATACTCAAGAACACTAAAATATTAAATCAACACAGCAACACATATGACATACTTATGGTATAGATATATATACACTTCATCACAAAAATAAAACTATAAGCCACAGTCATATAGGAAAAAACTAACATCCTCCATTTTAATAAATCAATAAATTTAATTATACATTGAAAATCGTATAAAATCTCTAAAAAAGATATGAAAGTAACAATTATGACAAAATAAAATCTCTAAATGAACCATCCAAAGAATGCAAGAATTCAACTAAACTACAATTAACAGTAAATCTACATCACCCTTACGCCCCAAAATTTTAAAAAAATAAAGAGTATAGTATTAGACAATCATATCCAATACGGTTTTCGAGTACATTTTACAAGTTACGACACAAGATGAGATTAATACTTACATCAATTTTACAAGCGTAGGGTGCGTAATGTGCACAATAAACAAGATAACATTCATAACATATACATCGTCGTCTCCAAATATCAAATCACAAATCATCTAAACACGTTAGGTCCTGTAAGTTTGTAGAAAGGGGGTTGAATACAAACTATATTATTTTCTTGAAATCTGTCCAGTTGATTTCAATTTAATTCAAGACAAATTTATGCGGATTAAAATGAAACAAAGTTCAAGTTGAATATAAAATTATATTAAACTTGAGGGTTGTTACAAATACAGAACAGAGTAATATCTAGTTAATAAAAATAAATTAGAAAATTCGACATGAACTTTTCTAGATTTGTTGATAAAAATCAAGATATGAATTAGGAGTAAAAACTCGCTAATAGTACAAGGGTGATGAACAAACAAGTTCTAACGAATAGAATATTAATAATAAATTGAACTTAGAAAATTAAAGGCTCTTGTGTTCTTGATATAATGATGAGAGAGAAGAGAGCTTTTGTCTTTTAATTCTTGGTGCTGTAGTGTTTAATGTTCAAGTGTAGAACTAATGTAGCCGCCTGTGATCTTTAATATCAAATATCAACTGAAGCTTCTGCCAATTCTTTGCTGAATTGCTCACGAAAGACTATCAGAATTGCTATCCATTTCAATGCTGAGCTGCAACTATACTATCGATACTACTATCCCATGCCAGATCTACTATTGGTACTACTATCATCAGAACTACTATTACTTACAGAATAGCTTCCAGAACTACTATCCTTTTAGTCTATGAAGACTATCGGTACTAGTATCAGTTTACATTAAAACTACTATCGAATCTACTATTTCAGATAGTCTTTCTAAAAGAATTTCAAAGCAATTTCCTCAATACAGTAATTCTGTTTTAATTAATTTGTTTAATTAATTTAGAGAATAAATTAACTCTTATTGAATTAATTTATAAAATAAATTAACTAATTTATTTAATCAATTAAAAGAGAATTAATGCAAGTCCTTTGATAGTAAAATCTTCAACTTAAACCATTGAAAATAATGCAGAGCTTCCACTGAATTCTTTGTTGACGCTCCATGTACTGTCTGGTTCATGAACGACTAACTCCAATGAATGTTCTTTATTTTTTACTCTAGGCTGTGGTCTTGTTCTCTTCTTATCTCTCTTAAAAACCCTTTTGTGCTCTTACTGTTCTTTATGTGTCACTGTAGGAATCCCTGTCACTTTAAAAGAATCCACTTCTTATAAAATACTTCGTGAGTCTTGATCAGGGGTCTGAGCTTCTTTCAATGCAGTAATCTTCAAGTCTGTAGATTGACTTTAATCTTTTTCCTCTGACAGATTAAACTTGGAGGTTCCTGGACAGTTCAAACTTATTATTTACTGTTACATACTAATTTAAGTTGAGTTGGATCCTCGAATACAAATAGGCTGTGTCATATGCCTTTCAAAACACCTTATAGCTGAACTTAGAGTTTCAGCATGAAAGACTAGTGAAATTATAAGTCACGTACAACTATAATCGATCAAAATGACAATGGTACTCTCTATGATCTATCAATGTTGCTCGTAAAGGTAGGGAAAGCTAATTCTAGTCTAAATGATGTTTAGATTTTTGTGCTACTGTTTCAAGAAAGATGATGACAATACAACTCTAATGACTATCGAGACTACCTACTAGCTATTTCCTATTTTATAATCAGTATTAGAAAAATACAATTGGAACTTTCTTATTTTGGAGTTAGGGGTCTCGTACTTTAATTAAATTTCATTGTAGGTTGTTTGTCACTTTCATTATATTTCGTAATATGTGATTTTGGTACTTTGTTTATATGTGGAAGTTTTGCTACTTTGATCGTATGTGTTGCATGTCGCACTTGGTACATGGAGTATATTTTGGTGAAGTGGTAGATGTGAAGGAAGAAAATCAATACTGATCAGTGATATCTTTTGTTGTTCGTATTGGATAGTTTGGCTATTAATGGAATTAATGTATGTACGACCCACAATTTCAAATATTTTATTATTAGTATTGTAAATGCTATTGTCATTAAATTTGCGAATTTAAACTTTGTGTTACTTTATCCTACAAACTTACTGTTATACCATAACAAAAACAAATGTTACAATAGCTATCATTTGCATTGCTAAAACAAATAAAGTAATGTTTCCACAACCATAACATGTGTTGCAATAAGTAATTAATATGATAGGCCACCATTTTAAAAAGTGAGGTCCACATATAGGCCCACAAGGGCCCACATATGAGGTCCACAACAGGCCCCACAATAGACACCACTAGCGGGCTGTTAGGAATAATTCATGAGATGTGATGTTAAGAATAGAATTTTGCTAATACTTCTTGTATATCTTGATCTTATAAAGGATTTAGCACTTTGTATAGGATATATGTGTTAGACAGTAATCTGTAGAGTTTAGTTAGGAATAGTGCGTCAGAGACTACATTTCAGGAACTAAGAGCAGATCCTGATACAGCAAGTCAGATCCTGATCAAATACTGATGGGATGATCAGATCCTGATGCAATGGGAAATCCTGATATCAGTCGTGTTACTGATGATGTCATTATGGATGCTACAGAAAGTAGCAAGTGCTATAAAACAGGATCTTTGTTTTTGGAGAACAAGCAAGAAGATATCGTGAAGGAAACGAATTCTCTATTGATGGAAACTATCAACTGGACGGCAGAACATTGTCATAGATAGATTATAATTCTGTTATTAGTTGATAGGTAGCATTATAAATACTCTCTCAATATTATTGTAAAAAGGGCGAATTAAGAATAGTAGAGTGCATATCGTGTGAAGCTCTGTATAAGGTTTGTATTCGAGAGTTCGAAACAAACACAGAGAGAGAGAGAGAGAGAGAGAGAGATTTGTATTGTCAGCAGCTACTAAAGGTATTGTACATCTTTGGTAGAGTTTGTATTTGATTTATTTAATACAAACAAAGTTTGATTCATTCGTTTGTTCTTGTTCATCTAATCAAGCAAAAATCAGACACGATTATATAACTTGTATTCAATCCCCCCTTCTACAAGTTATTCGAGTTAACAATTGGTATCAGAGCAGGTTGATTTCGAATAATCGTAAAGATCTGCAATCATGTTTGGTTACAAGGATGGTAATACTAAGATCCCTATGCTCAAGAGAAACGAATATACTTTATGGGAAGTGAAGATGTTGCATCACCTGGAAGCAACAGATCCTGATTATCTTGACAGAATCAGAGATGTGCCTTTTGTTCCAACAAGGCTTGTTCCTCAAGCAACTGTCGAAGGAAAAGTTGTTCCAGAACATACAGCAGAGAAGCCTAAATCTGAATGGACAGATAAGGAAAAGGAGAACGTTCTTAAGGATGCTAAAGTGAGAAACATACTATTCAACAATCTTGATTCTGTTCTCTCTTGTAAAACTCCTAAGGAGATATGGGACAATCTAAAGGTTCACTGTGAAGGAACAAAACCTGTCAGGAAGAATATGAGGACACTTCTCATACAACAGTATGAGTACTTTGAATCCAAGTCTGATGAGTCACTTACTGACACCTTTGATAGGTTTACTAAACTCATTAATGAGATGGCCATGCATGGTAAATATTATGACTTGGAGGATATGAATACTAAGTTCATGAAAGCTCTTCCTGATTTCTACAATGAGAAGATATCTACAATTGAGGAAGCTAATGATCTGGATGAAATATAATTAGAAGCAGTTTATGGAAAATTGAGAGCTTATGAACTTGACAGGCAGCAGAAAAAGAGCAGGAGTGAAGGAAAGATGAAAACTATTACACTCACTGCTCAATCTGAATGAAAGAAGCTTCCAGAAGAAAAGTCTAAATCTACTGAAAGAGACTTGAGGAAGAAGAAGAGCAAAGAAAGTTCTAAGTCAGAGACTACAGATATAGACTCTGAAGATAATGATTCTGAATCAGAGATGCAAGAACTCTTTGCTATTTTTGCTAAAGCCTTCAAGAAAGGAAGATTCAATAGGCGAAGATTTAGCAAAGGATATTTTCAGAAGAAAGAGGAGAAGAAGAGTGACAAAGGCAAGAGTACAATTATCAAGCTTGATAAGGCCAAAATCAAGTGCTTTAACTGCAGTGAGCTTGGACACTTTGCTAGTGAGTCCAAGAAGCCTAGGAATTCAGGGAAGGGTAATGCACTCATGGTCACACAGAAGGATTGGGCAGACTCCAGTGATTCTGAAGATGAATTGGATTTTGACAACATTGCATTGATGGTAAGTGCTTCAGATAAGCCTGGATCTCCAAAGAAAACTTCCTCATCTTCTGTTAAGATATCACTTCACTCTCTTGATTCATTTGATAGCTTAGATTCTGATGACATTAGATCTATTCATGTTGAGTTTAAGAATCTTATGACTAATTTCAAAATTCTTGCTAGTGAAAAAGATGAACTTAAGGCTAAGAATGATGAATTAGTTAGTAGAAATAATTTTCTTGAATCTGAGTTAATTCAAATGGAAGAATATAGGTTAAGTTTTGATAAAGCTAAGAATGGTTATGGTGTTATTCTTGAGGCTTATGACTATGTCAGAAAAGAACTAGAGGAAGAGAGATATGTGATTAAAACCATTAACAATTCTGGTAAAAAGACTCAAGAAATCATTGAAAATCAAATTCTTGGTAAGGTTAATGGTTTAGGTTTTGATAAGGCTAGGCAAGAAGATACTGTAGCTATTGTCAATGATGATAGTAAAATTGAAGCTAGCACATCTAAGTCTGAAGGTAAGAAGATAGTTTCTGAACCTAAACATGTTAAATTTTTTGATTCTAAAGGTACCCCAGTTGTACACAAAAGAATTAACAATAGCAATTCAGATGAAAGAGTGTTAGAAAAACCTAAGAATGTCAACATAGGTTTTCTGTCTAAGTCTCAGTTGAAACAGAGACTAGAAAGTATTTCAGAGTCTAGCAAGATCAGAAGAAATAGGAATGGAAAAGAAGGTATTAACAAAGAGAATAATTACAAGAATGTACCTGATGCACCTAGGAAGAAATGCTATAAATGTGGAAATCATAATCATTTGGCCCTAGACTGCAATCAAAAACCTTCTTGGAAAACTGAGTCCAGATTCCCGAAGACTCAGAGAATTCAATACCAACCATAAGAACCCTATTATCATTGTGGTAGTTTACTTCATTCCATTTATATGTGTAAGGAATATCATGAACTGTATTATGACTATTATTCTCTGAAATCTGAAACTCCTAGTCACAAACAGTTTGTGAAATCAAAGTCTAAGGTTGACTCTGCAACAGGTAAATCAAAAGCAAAATCTTCAAAGCCTGTTGGTTTAAAAGTTAGTAATAAAGGATCCAATCAAAGTTGGGTCCTAAAAAATTCTAACTAGCTACTTTTTGTTTGTAGGGCACTGGAAAGAAGCATTCAATTATCTTGGATTGTGGATGCTCTGGACATATGACTGGAAAGAAGTCCCTGCTTAGAAAGTTTGAGAAGAAAGCTGACCCAGTAATATCCTTTGGAGATGGCAACAAAGGAAACACTCTGGGATATGGCTCAATTATTTTGGGGAATGTCATCATAGAAAATGTAGCACTGGTTGAAGGCTTGAAACACACACTTTTAAGCATAAGTCAACTGGGTGATAAGGGTTACCAATCATTCTTTGACAGTAAAGGATGCAAAATCTTGAATATGAAGAATGTAGACATTGTTCTGACTGGTCAGAGACATGGTAACATATATGAAGCCAGCTTGAGTGACACATCTAAAGGAACTGTCAGATGTCTTTACAGCAAGGCATCAAATGATGAAAGCTGGAACTGGCACAAGAAGCTCTCACATCTCAACTTCAAGAAGCTTAATCAACTTGTTAAGCACCATCTGGTGAGAGGCCTACCTCAGGCAAATTATGTGCAAGATGGACTTTGTGATGCTTATCAGCTTGGAAAACAAAGAAGAATCACTTTCAAGAGCAAGATAGAAAATTCAATTACTGAACCATTTCACATGCTGCATCTTGATTTATTTAGTCCAGTAAACATTATGTCTATTAACAAGAAAAGATATGCTCTAGTTATAGTGGATGATTACACAAGGTTCACATGGGTATTCTTTCTACACAACAAGGATGAACCTCCTCAGCAAATCATTGAACTTGTCAAGAATATTCAAAATAGCTCTGAGTACAAGGTCAAAGTGCTCAGAAGTGACAATGGTACAGAATTCAAGAATTCTACAATGGAGGAGTATTGTGCAGACAAAGGAATTACTCAACATTTTTCTACACCTGGAACACCTCAGCAGAATGGTGCAGTAGAAATAAAGAACAGAACTCTCATAGAGGCAGCAAGAACCATGCTTGCAGATGCAAAGCTTCCAACCTATTTCTGGGCAGAAGCTATCAACACTGCAAGTTTCACTCAAAATTGTACCTTGGTAAATGCTCATGTTAAGACTCCTATGAGATGATCAAAGAAAAGAAACCAAGTGTGAAATACTTTCACATCTTTGGATGTAAATGCTATGTCCTGAAAGTTCATCCAGAACAACTTGGAAAATTTGAAGCCAAATCGGATGAAGCAATCTTTCTAGGATATTCAGCAACAAAGGCCTTCAAAGTATACAATCTCAGAACTCACATTGTTATGGAATCAATTCATGTTGCATTTGATGATAAGAAGTTTGGAATTTTGCAAACAGATGAAAGCTTTGACAATCTGGAATTTGAAAATCTTAAGTATTCTGAGATTCTCTCCAGTGATGATGAAGGTTCTCCAGAGGAAATCTCTATTGCTTCTCAAAGGAATGCTACTGTTGAGGGGGAGCAATTCAATCAAGGAGAACACAGTACTGGTCAGGATCAGACTAGTCTTTCAGAGTCTACTTCATCAGGATCTGATCCTTCAGAGTCTAATGAAGGAAGATCAGAAACTAGTAGCAGTATTGAATCCAATGATTCTACTGATCAAGGGGAGCTTTTGAAGGAAATGAACACTCTTCTACAAGAAATACCACTAACTTAGGGGGAGAGTCTAGTAGGAGCAATCTACCACCTGTTAGAAAATGGACAAGGGATCATACTGAAGATTTGATTATTGGTGATCCAAATAGTGGTGTTCGAACTAGAAGATCAATTCAAAATGAATGCTTGTACAGTTGTTTTCTCTCAAAGAATGAACCTAAGAAGGTTGAAGAAGCCTTACAGGATCCTGATTGGGTAATAGCAATGCAGGAAGAATTGAATGAGTTTGAGAGGAACAAAGTTTGGAAACTGGTACCAAGACCTAAAGATAGATCTATTGTTGGTGCTAAATGGGTTTTCAGAAACAAGCTAGATGAATCTGGTATGATTGTAAGAAACAAAGCAAGACTGGTGGAAAAGGGTTATTCTCAGGAAGAAGGAATTGACTATGATGCAACCTTTGCACCTGTAGCAAGATTGGAAGCAATCAGAATGTTTCTTGCATTTGCAGCTCATTCAAAATTCAAGGTATACCAGATGGATGTAAAGAGAGCTTTTCTTAATGGCAAGCTTGATGAGGAAGTGTATGTGGAACAACCACCTGGTTTTGTTGATCCAAAGTTTCCAAATCATGTCTACAAACTTGACAAGGCACTCTATGGACAAAAGCAGGCACCAAGAGCATGGTATGAGACTTTGTCTAAATTTCTTCTTGAAAATGGCTTCACAAGAGGTACAATTGACAAAACTCTATTCTTTAGAAAGATAAAAGGTGATTTGCTTTTAGTTCAAGTTTATGTTGATGATATTATATTTGGTTCTACTAATGAAAAGTTATGTGCTAAGTTTAGCAAACTTATGCAGTCTAAGTATCAGATGAGCATGATGGGTGAACTAAATTACTTTTTAGGCTTGCAGGTCAAACAGACTGAGACTGGTATTTTCATTAATCAGTCAAAGTATATCAAAGATCTTTTAAAAAGGTTTGACTTTCAAGATTGTGCAGTTGCAAAGACACCCATGGCAACAGCCACTAAGCTAGACTCTGATCCTAAGGGAAAGAGTGTTGATAACACTAGCTATAGAGGCATGATAGGTTCACTGTTATATCTAACTGCACGTAGACCAGATATAATTTTTTCTACCTGTTTATGTGCTAGATTCCAAAGTGATCCTAAGGAATATCATTTAATTGCTGTGAAGAGAATTTTTAGATATCTCAAGGGAACTCCAAATCTTGGTTTGTGGTATCCAAGAGAATCTGATTTCTCCCTAATTGGCTATTCAGACTCTGATTATGCAGGGTGTAAAATAGACAGGAAAAGCTCTACAGGTACATGTCAATTCTTGGGAAACAAATTGATTTCTTGGGCAAGCAAGAAGCAGCAATCATTTTCAACCTCAACTGCAGAAGCTGAATACATTGCAGCAGGCAATTGTTGTGCTCAACTCCTTTGGATAAGAAATCAGTTGATGGATTATGGTATGACACTTAGTAATATTCCTATGTTTTGTGATAATACTAGTGCTATCAAAATTGCAGAAAATCTAGTTCAACACTCAAGGACTAAGCACATTGATGTCAGGTATCATTTTATTAGAGAACATATTGAAAATGGTACTGTGGAACTTCATTTTGTTCCTACTGACAAACAGCTTGCAGATATTCTAACTAAACCACTTGATGAGGCTACATTTATAACGCCCTAGAAAATTTCGAATTTTATAAATATTTATTTAATATAAACTATGAATTTTATTATGTGAATATTGTTGTAAAGGTGGGATATATGTGAAATTTTGTTTATGTGCTCCCGTGATGATTTGTGTATGCCGTGTAAGTCGGTGTATATTTATTTGTATTTTTGAGGATTTAAAAATATTTAAATCATGCATTATTGATCTTCTAAAAATTTTATAAATCATCGGAGGGATTAAAAATCATGAAATCTTTTGAAATATTTCCTTTATATATTTATTGAGTTTTTAAAATTGTTGGGTGGATTAATTTGGGAGTTTTAGTATTTTAAAATGATTTTAAGAGTTTTAATTCTACGTAAAGGATCAAAACTTGTAAAATCCATATTTGATTCATTTTTGATCCGAAAAATATTTTAAAAATATGTGTATGCTCGTAATTTTATATTCTTCATTTTTAAAATGAAAAGTGTAATTTTCTAAAGGTTTTATTTATTTTCGATTTATAAAAGTCATTTCTTAGTTTAAAAGCTAATTAGTAGTGTTGTAATTGAGCCCGGAATAACTGTAAGTAGTTTTAATTAGAATTGGGCCAAGCCCAATTAGCAAAAAAATACACACAACGCAAATAGAGTTAGCGGGGAGAGAGAAAATGCAAAAAGGGGGAGAAAAGTTAGGGTTTGGAGAATTGGGGCTTTGAAATTGTGTTATAATTGGAGATTAAAATCGGTATATAGAGATAAAGAATGACAGGGGGTCGATTGTACGGGAGTGTGTGCGTGGTAGTGTAGCAGTGGGCGGAGAGAGAGGAACCAGAGGGGCGGTGGCGGGCGGTAGCTCGCGGTGGCGCCGGACGCAACAGGGGTGTGCTGCGTGTGTAGGTGTTGCACGACAGAGCAATGACGGGGAAGACCACCACTGTAGTGGTGGAGGCGGCGGTGCAGATAGAGAGAGAGAGGGGGGAAGGGGATTGATTCTTGGAATTTTTGGGGAAAATTGGAAATCGGAAGAGGTATAATTTTTATATGTTATTTATTTACTTTAATTTATTTTCCGATGTAAATTGTTTAATTTGCATTTTTAAATAAATTGTGTTAGCTGTTGTAATTAATTAGATTTAATTACGATGCGGTTGATTTAATTTTCGTGGTTAATTCGGAAAAGTTTATAATTGTTAATTAATTCTGAGATTAATTGTGGGTTCAATTATATGTTTAGATGATTGTTAATTGTAATTTTGGTATTAATTGTGGATTTGATAATATGTCGGGCTTCTGGTCGTTAGTGGTTAATTACTAATTGTCATATATATGTGTGGAGTTTATACGAGTTACTAAGTTGGTGATTTAGTGTTGCGAGACTGTATATGATATCTTTAATGTATAAGCAAATCTAAATGATCTTGGATTGTGATAAATAGTGTGGTTTTAACTTGTATATGGATTAGAAATCCATTGAGAATGATTGAGTTGTGATTTGAGTCGGATGTTTCCCCGACGGGCTAGTCCATTTTACAAAGGAGACTCTGCCCGAATTTTTGCTAGAATTGTTTGTAATTAATATAGTGATTTAATAAGAATTATTTGCAAATTGATTTGATATATGTATTTATGTGGTTTACCTGGTAGTAGTAGATTGTTTTACGAGTATAACCAATATGTGCTAAGTGCCATAAGTGATTGTTGTTTAGTAGTCGTTAAGTATATGGTGGTGAGTTATATGTATAGTTTGCAAATGTGGTCAATAGCAAGGATAAACCATTAGCTTGCTTTCTTAATTGTTTACTTTCCTTATGTGTTTATGTGGTTAATGTTATATGTGTTTATTTGCGAGGAGTTGAAATGAGATCTCGAGTCTTAAATGTCAACATTTAAGTACTTGTGTAATTCTCTTCAACTAGTTCCTCGGGCTTACGAATATCAATGATTAATTGTCACGAGTATAATTAATATGCCTGAGTGACGTGATAACTGATATAGCGTAAGTAATAGCTAATGCTGGGAGTTGTTTCCTAGGGTTTACGAATATTAATGATTGATCGTCCCGTGTATCATTAAAATGCGGGAGTGATATGGTCATTGTTATAGCGTAAGTAGTAGTAAATGCTAATGTAAATGATTATATGTATATGTGTTTATTACATGTCGAGGCAGAATTTCTTATGTGGTAGTATAGCTGCAAGTCAGGGCGGCATTAGTTGTTTCTTTTATATAGTTGGAATGTTGATTTGGTTGAATTGAAAAACAGGGGAAATGTCCTATTTACGAATATCTCATGCCGAAATTTTCTAAAAATCCCCTGCAAATCTATTTAAAACCTATTTAACTTATTTAAATTCAATGCTCGAAAGTGTGTTATGATTACTAAGGGTTTAAGTATATGTATCAGTGGATTATTTCAAGAATATATCGTGATTTTAAATATTAAGTGGTTGTGTTGTTTTGAAATGGTTATGTTATAACGCCCTAGAAAATTCCGTATTTTATAAATATTTAATTAATGTAAATTATGAACGTTATGATGTGAATATTGTTCAAAAGGTGGAAAAATATGTGAAAGTGTGTTTATGTGTTTATATGATGATTTGCGTGTGACGTGTATGTCTGAATATTTTTATTTGTATTTTTTTTGAGGATTTAAACATATTTAAATCATGTGTTTAAATCCTCTATCAATTTTATAAAATTATCGGAGGGATTAAAAATCATGAAATCTTTTGAAATATTTCCTTTATATATTTATTGAGTTTTTAAAATTGTTGGGTGAATTAATTTGGGTGTTATGGTATTTTAAAATGATTTAAAGAGTTTTATTTTATTTAAAGGATCAAAATTTGTAAAATCCATATTTAATTCATTTTTGATCCTAAAAATATTTTAAAAATATGTAGGTGTTTAAAATTTTATACTCTTCATTTTAAATATGAAAAGTTTAATTTTCCAAAATTTTATTTAATTTCGATTTATAAAGCTGTTTATTAGTTTTAAAAGTGAATAAGTAGTGTTTTAATTGGGCCGGAATGAAATTATAGTAGTTAAATAAGTATTGGGCTAAGCCCAATAAGGATGAAAACACACACACGACAGAACACGCTGAGGAGAAATCGGGGAGATAGAAAAACAAAAGGGGGAGAAATTAGGGTTGATAATTGGGGGTTTTTGATTTTGAATCAATTTAGTGATAGGTATATGTATATTGTATGTATATGTGTGTATATCGTGCAGGGGAGGTGGGGGATCTGTTTGTGCGGTGAAGGGGGAGGAAAACAAGTTGCGGGAGAGGGGCAGGCGGTGCCACCGCATGGTGGCCGGCGGTGGCTGCTCGAAGAAGAGAGAAAGGAGGTAGCAGAAAGAAAGGAGAAGAAGGGAAGAAGAAGAGAGAAAGAGAGGGGGAGAGAGAGAGGGGGGGGGGGGGAGAGAGAGAGAGAGAGACAGAGAGAGAGAGAAGGGAGAGAGATGGTGGAGACGTTGGTGGTGGTCACCGGAAAGGAAAGGTATAAAATTTTATTTTATTTTATTTATCTATTTATTTATCTTAATGTTTCCGATATAATTGTTTGATTCCTCATTTTAGATTAATTATGGGTATTGTTATAGTTTAATTAGATTTAAATTCTTATATAATTGTTGTAATTTAATTAGTTTGAAATTGTGAGTTAAGTGGGTTGATTTTCGTAATTAGATTAAAGTTGTAAATTATGGATATTGTTATGTTTTCATGAATTAGTTCGGAAAATGTAGTTAATTAACATTGTTGGTGGTTAATTATGATTATGGGGATAATTGTGAGTCCGAAAATATGTTCGGATTAGTAAGTAGTAATTGGTAATTATTATTGTTAGTTATAATTATTGAGATAAATTTTCAATTCGATAAATATCCGGGTTTAATGATTGTTAGTTGTTAATTAATTGTGAGTTTAATGTGTTAATTGTCGTAGCTAGATCAATGTGGTAAATTATGAATATTATCCGAATTTCGATGTTTAATTCGGAGGGTATAGTAATTTATAATTATTGAGGACTAAGTGCGAGACCGATTATGTGTTCGGGTTAGTAATTATTAATTGTTAATTGTTAATTGTTAACTGCTAATTATTAATTATAATTGCCGGACTCATTTTGTGGTTTAATGATTATTGATGGTTGATGGTAATGTTGGTATGATTTTTGGAGTTTATACGAGTTGACTAAACGGTAAATGATTATGTACTAAATGGTATAAAGCGAGTCATAGTATTTGATGGCTTTACTAATTATGAATGTTATATGTTATTTAGTTTAACTGCGAGGAGTCGTAAAGAGATCATAAGTTCTAAATGTCAGTATTTAAGGATTTGTGTAATTCTCTTCGACTAGATCCTCGGGCTTACGAATATCAATGATTGATTGTCACCAGTATAATTAATATGCTCAAGTGATATGATCATTGATATAGCGTAAGTAATAGTTAATGCTAGGGGTTGTTCCCTAGGGCTTACGAATATAAATAATTGATTGTCACGTGTATCATTAAAATGCGTGAGTGATACAATTATTGATGTAGCGTAAGTAGTAGTTAATGCTAATATAAATTATTATGTGTTTACTGCATGTCGAGGCAGAATTTCTTATGTTTACTTATTTAAATTATTATTTAAATTATTTAAATTATTATTATTTAAATTATTATTATTATTATTTAAATTATTATGTTTATGCTAATATAAATTATTATGTTTTCTTATGTAGGTAACGCATGTCTGGGCGGGTAGTTTTCTTATTTGTTTACTTTTATGTTGCTGCAAGTTGAGGTAGCTCTATTTTCATATGATTTGGTTGGTAAAAATTTGAATTGAAAAATAGGGGGATAGTCCTATTTACGATTACTTCATGCCAAAATTTTTTAAAAATCCCCTGCAAATCTATTTAAAAGTCTATTTAACTTATTTGATTTCAATGCTTGGAAGTGTGTTATGATTTCTAAGGGTTTAAGTATATGTGGATTATTGCGAGAATATATCGTGGTTTTGAAGATTAGATGGTGTGCTGTATTGAAGTGGTTGTGTGACTTGTTTATGTGACTTAGTTAACTATACTAAGATTACTATATGAATATGGTTGGATATGTCTATATGTATTGTATAAGTTATTATATAAGATGTGTATAAGCATTATAGGACGCGTATGGGTAGAATAGAGCAAACAATGAGGTTTTGCTTGAGTTAATACTGAAATAGTATCTGACCTTGTAAAGGTTCGAATAGGAAACCTAGTCAAGAGCAGTGCGTGGGAAAATGGAAAGACGAACAGAAGGACAAGTATCAAAGCCAACGGGTGAATTGATGTGGAAGTGGTGAGTTACGAAGTAGAGATGGAAGTTGAGCCGAGTAAGAGGCCAGCATATAAAGAAGTAAAGACTGACGTGAAATTGAGTCGAGGATCAATGTTAGGATCGAGAACTTCGAGAATCGAGGCAAGTGTTATTGCTCTTCACTTATTGTTCAAGTGATGCAATTCAATTCTTTTGTCGTATAAAATGATGTGGTCAAGTATATTTAGGAAATGATGTATTTCTTCAATTAGCGTGAAAACGTTTATTCTCCCCATCCTTAGTTCGAATACCAAATTTCTTTAAAAAAAAAAAAATCTTCCCCAATAACCTTTTTCCACCGAAAGCCTTACTTATGGTATGTTACTGGATTCCTCATTGGAATATCATTTCTTTTATTTTCGTCGAAATATTTAAGAAATTCTCTAAATAGAGAAAATCTAGATTTTAAAATCTTTATAAATATCTGTTAATGAAAATTTCTGATTTTAGCATGTTATTACCCATGGACCCTCTTTAGGGGATGTTTTCGTCAAACTGATCTGAAATTTGCTATATTGCAATTAATTTTGCAAATAATTATTTTAAACTGCTTCATTCGTTATGATGACACCAAACTTTGCAATGTGTAGATAAATTTTATTAAATGCTTAGTACTTGACCATATCTTGGTTCTAACTTAAAATCTCAATTATTGATAATCATGTTGCAATCGATGACTTTTATCTTTGTTCAAGTAGATCTTCTCTTTAATCAAATTAATGATGTTATTACCTTAATTATTCATATCGATCTTGTTGATACTTATTCAAATTACTGTTCTTTATATTCTCCACCCCATTGATTATCGAACTTGTCAATATTTATTGAAGATCTTGATTATTCATTTATCACCCTGTATTGTATCGAACTTGTCGATACTAGAAGAAATTGTTACTTCCTCATTTACTATTTATTATAAGTTGCTATTCTGGACGTGAGCTTCCAGTTGTTTGATTAATAAGGGTTGTCGATTATTCCGACTCCTAGTGCACTTGATATAGAATTGGAATGTTTTAAAATAGGGACCTTAAGGGGTCGGACCAGATTCATGGTCAGAAGTTAATAAGGCCAATGTGTGTCGTGGATCCATTAAAGGACATTGATGTGTGCGTTTGTTCGGGGTTAGTGCGTGACTGATCAGCAGCCTAACCTTATTGTTCTTTTTTAAAAAATAAATAAATAAATAAATCCAATTCTAATCTATACATTGAGATTGAGTTGTTTTATTATCTGATTCCCTTGAAGCTCATTTCGAATATATGTTGCTATTAGAACTTCTATCAGTTCACATTGTTGACGCCCTTATTCTAGTAGAGCAATGTTGGCTCATCCTGTTGATGCGATATTAAATTTTCTTAGCTGCTTCTTTTCGCAGTACATATAATTATTCTTCTTGTTTATCAGAATTCATAATTGTCATTGATATTGTTGTCACTATTTATGCTTGCTGAGCATTGTTGGCTCACTCTTGCTTTTGTTTATTTCTCCAGTTATTAGAGATAAATAGTGGACCTAGTGGTCAGTTGGTATTGCTCTTCAGGCAGCGGGAGGAGACGTTCGAGTTATGGACTTTCTCGAATAGTGGATTGGGAATTATCAAGGTTGGATATACAGTTAGATAGTGATTTTGTTTATTCATAAAAATTGTATAACATTTTTTTATTCTGAGGTTGGACTGTAATAATATAATTTGATAGTTTGTTTCATACCATAACCTGTATGCAATCTTGGTTAAGGGGGTTTTATTAATATATGTTATTTATATCCAGGATTGTTTGATGTTGTTTGTGGTTAGTAGCCCTAGATCTGTACCCCGGATTTTGGGATGCTACAAGTTGGTATTAGAGCTACAGCTTATGGTCACTGAAACAGATTAGGAGGGTTAGGGTACGTATATAAGATAGACGTCGGGTAGAACGATTTAGGGTAAGGATCGCCTTAGGATTTTTCGGCAAGCGTTGCGACGTTGAACGGTCTTTCGACATATCGCGCGAGTAGAAGTTCGAATCGTTTAAAGATTGGGCTATGAGCGAAACAACGAAACCGAAGCGGCATAAGCTAAGTGGGCAGCTGGAGCCATCAGTCCGGGGGACGTTATCTCGAGATTTTTGCATAGAATCTAGAACTTTCTACGATAATGGTTTCGATGTGAACGTTACGGAGATGGTACGAGAAAGTTAAGAATGTGAAGTGGGAAGTGATTATCAACAAGAATTGGAAGTTAAGTGTGGTTGTGCACCCTTAATCATTGATTCGTTCAAATTTATTGCCTAAAGGAAATTTCCTATTCTTTCTTTGGATCGTCGTAAATTAATTCCCGGTTGGTATCGTCGCTAAGGCATTCGTTGCGCAGTGATGGTCCAAAATCGAGAATGAATTGAGATCTTCTTATTTATTCAACTCATTATTGTCAGGCCGGTTTTGGTAGCTAAGTATATTATTGCTTAGTCGACAAGAGTGAGGTTATGGATAATTAGGAATTTCTTGAATGTTTGCTTGATCAATGGTTAATGCATCTATTGGAAAGTCTTCTATTTATCAATTGATAATGAGCTTTATATGTCAGATTTATTCGAATTCAATTCCATTTCTTTCAGAAATATCTATATTTTCTAGAAGATGCTTGATTCAATTTTACATGAAGATTTTTGAAACTCTTGAATCCCTTCCATTTTCATGAATGCTTGATTTTATCTATTCCAGCTGAGAAGAACAACCTATGCAGATAGGGATTCAGGGACATCTTATCTTTGTGATAGAAGTCCAGTGGGACGCCACTGATTGTATTGTCATGAAGGTACTAAAGACTGGCCATCTTTATTTACTGTGGTGGTTGACCAAGTGACAAATGCAACCTGAAAATAGTTCAAAGATCATATTGATCTCTCGGTTGAACTCCTTTATAAAATTTTTATCAAACAAACTCAGTGTATATTCATGCTCGATGCCCATTCATTTTATTTACTTCCTTTGTCAAGAATTCGATGATTTCAAAATTCCTAATGGTGAAGAGATGCGAAGATAGACGTGATAATGTCTTAAATGATTGAAACTGTAATTGCACTCACGAAGAATTGGTTGAGCAAATTTAAAAATTTGGTGATTAAGACAGATATGTCATGTTAAATTGGAATATTTTTTGGACCAATAAATCATGGACAAGATTTGAGGCTAATGAGAATTGAATAAAGGAAAAAGGGACAATAAAGAAAAGCACATGGTTACAGATACGGTTAAAGGATGAAAAGAGAATGGTAATGGAGATATCGAGTATAAGATTTTATAAGCAATGAAGGTTGACTTGAGTAAAGCGGAGTGAAGAAGAACGGAAAGGTTTGTTAAAATTGTCGAGAAGAACCAGGACTGAATGAGGGGTAAAGTGACTATGTGGAGTAAATAACTTATGTAAGCCAATGTAGGAAGTCATGATTATCAGGGATGGAGGAAGGTTGACCAAGATGGAATAAAGTGACAGTAAGAAGGAAGATAGAAAAACCAGAAAGTTCAAAAAGCAATTAAATAGAAGATACGAATTAGTTAAGGGAAGCATGCGGAATCTCGAAGATGTGGAGTTAGAAGAGAAAGGGCACCGTAGTTGCCTACAGAATGAGAATTAGCAGAAATTAACGAGATCCCATGATCAGAAAATAAGATTTCGGGAGTAGAATCCCTAGAGATTTTATTAAGATAAATGTGGGAAGTTGTGGCTGTAACCAGAAGGGTAGTGTTGTTACAAAAAGCAGAGTCAGAAGTTAAAGCTATATGTCATGAGCTTGGAAATATGGGAATTTTGCCGAAAATAGTATCTATTAATCTTGGTGGAAGTTTTGAAGAGAGTGACAGGACTGCTTTTATGATTATTAAAAAATTTGAAAATTTAATACGATCATGAAGGAAGTTAACAGGAAGTGGATGGTGATGGCTATAAAAGGAGTTAAATATAACTTAGAATTGGATTTATTTCTCATCAACGAAGCACGAGCAAATTTTGAGGACAAGAAAATGAGATCTTGAGTTGTGAGGAAGATAAAGGCGGTGTTTTGAGGTTGGAAGCAGATATAGAGGTCTTAACAATTAAACAAATGAAGAAGTTGTTATACCAAGGGAATGAAATTGTTTTGTATAAGGAGGTATCAAAAAGGAGACAATTAAGTCAAAGCATATTCCAATGAATAAGATTTCAAACGACATTCAGACGAAAAATTTAATATGATCATAGAGCACATATCAAGATGATCGAAGACTCATGAAGTGTATGCAAATCAATCGAGAGCGATTTTAAGAGTTTCCAAGAAAAGGAAGAAAATTTGGCACAAGGATCTTAATGTGAATTTCGAAAGTCATGATTTTGTGGTTAATGTGAGTGGTATTAAATATTGAAGATTTGGCTTGTAAAGTTAAACTCGGAAACTCGTCAAGTATTCAAAGCTGTGATTCGAAAGTTGATTTCAGGAGACGCGGAATAGTGTGCTGCGAATAAGATATATATATGATTTAAGGAAAATGGCCATCAGTTCGAAACGGTTACTCAGTAATACAATGAGATGAGGGATGGATAGAAGTTTTCCGATTATTCCCTTCTCGAGTAACATTGTACGTGAAAGGGAGTAAGAATGATTAGGGATTTCTTGATGTACTTTTTCTCAAAATTTTATCTGAGGAAGGTTCGTTTTAGGAGGTGTAAATAAGTGGTGATGCATGTTAAGTGGAAGATTCATATTGATAAACGGGAGCTTGTTGGAAATTGTTGAAGAATTGTATCATGATTAGTATCGAGTGAAGTTGTGAACTCGGGAGAATTGGTAATAAATTGCATATTTCAATCTTGTTCTTGTATTGAGTGCAGTCACAGTCAAGGTGACAAGTATATTACTTATCCAAAGCTGCAAATAACTGAGGCTATGTTTCAAAAGACTTAGCAAACCAGAATACTTTATAAGAGTGAGAATCGATTTTTTTATTTAAATTATGCTTGATGTGCATCTAAGGATGTATGTGTTTGGTTATAGTATTCGATTGCAAGGACGCGACTGAGAATGGACGAAATGATGTTAGGTTTCCAGACTGGGTACTTGGTAAAAGTATAGGACTAAAGAAAGAAACTTCTAAATTATTCCCTTCTTGATCAACATAGTACTTGAAAAGTGGAGTGGAAGTGATCAGTGGATTTCTTGAAATTCTTTTCTCGAAGTTCTAATTGAAATCGTGTGGTAATACGTAAAGCGTGGGAGTTATACCAAGTGTAGGTTGTTGTAAATAAAGGCAAATTGCACGGTCGTATTATTGCGAAGGACTGGCGTGGTAACATAGTTTTGACGCAGGGTATAGTTCATTATGTGAGAAAGTCATATTGATTTTCGGGGAAAAGATATTCGTTCACGTGTGATAAACGTTTAGAGTTAATAAGACTCGGAAACCAAAGTTTAAGGTTATTTCGGAATTTGAGGGCTCATGGAATGAGCTTATAAAGGTATAAGTTGGCATGGAGGAAATCCTAGAGTTGAAAGATACAACCTGGAAAGTGAAAGTAAGATGTTAAGAAGATCAGAACTATTATTTTGGTCCTTAGGATTGATTCTGAGGATAGAATCCTACTAAGGGGGGAAAGATATAACGTCCTAGAAAATTTCCGTATTTTATAAATATTTAATTAATATAAATTATAAATGTTATGATGTGAATATTGTTGAAAAGGTGGAAAAATATGTGAAATTGTGTTTATGTGTTTATATGATGATTTGTGTATAACGCCTTAGAAATTTCGGATTATTTAATTACTAAAAGTTATTTATTTTATTATTAAATGTGAATTATGTGGTGTGTGAATTGGTTGAGGAAGTATTATATTGTGGAATAACATTTGGAAGTCAGATTGATATTTTATATGTGTTATGTAAGCCCGACTATTTTAATTATATTTTTGGGATTTATTTCCTATTTATTTGTGTTATAATTACCTTCTGTGAATTTTATAAAATTCTCGGGATTAGCAGAAATCCTGAAATCTTTTTCATTATTAACTTTATTAGTTTATATGACTTTTAAAAATATTTGGTGAATTATTTCTGGGTTTCAAGGATTTTAAAATGATTTTACGAATTATTTTCCAATTTAAGGATTTAATCTTGTAAAATCCATATTTAATTCGTTTTTAACCCTAGAAATATTTTAAAAATATGTGGGTGATCGTAATTTTATAGTCTTCATTTTAACATTTTAAAATTTAATGTCGTACCCATTTTTATGATTGATGTCGATTTAGGAATTAGTTTATTTATTTATTTATTTTTTTTTTGAAATATATGCTTCTTAAATCATTTTACCCTCCATATAATTTTTCCCCAAATCAATTGTTCCCCTTTTTAAAACCCTAAATTGGCTATACCTAATTCATTTCAACCGGTTTTCTCTCAATTTCTCTTGATTTATCTAGAACTCTCTCTCTCACTCTCTAGTCCTCTCTCACTCAAAATCTCTCCCTAAAATCTCTCAATCTCTCGAAAATCATCTCCCACTCTATAGTCTCGAATCCGTCTATTCAATGTAAGCTGTTTACAAGATGTTTGCTAAGAATTAAAACCCTCATGTCCCCTGTTCGTCACCTCCTAGCAACACTGGTTGCGTGCTTTGATGTGTATGTATAGGTGAGTTCTGGCAATTAGTTGGAACATCACTGTGAATCTCCCTCTCCTGCAAGCTTTGTGTCCATTCATTTTACTAGAAAAAAATTCCATCTCCCATCCTCTCTGTGTTTCTATGGGTGTGAGTGTGTGATTACCGAGTTGGGTGTGTATGAGTTCGGTTTCGAACTAGCCGGTTACTAGTGCCAGGTTATTTGTTGCTGCCTGTGTGTGTGCGAAATTGATTGGTGTGTGTGCGTAAGGGACTGCGTGTGTGTGTTAGTGTAAACTGATGCGTGTGAATGTGTGTGTGCGTGTACAGAACAGATCCCTTGTGTATGTTGTTGTGAGTACTGCTTCATCACGATGCTGTGAATTGTGTATATATGCGAGTAGTCGGATATTGTGGCTGTTATGGTCGTAAATTGGGTGGTTGATACTGATGCCCTGTACTTCAAACTAGCTACTGTACTTCGATTATTTGTTTACAATGCAGTGTTTTAACGATTTTAGGTTGTTATAATCTGAAGTCCATGTGATTAATCTTGAGCGATAAATTGTTGAATTGTTTCGTGATAATGAAAGAATTTCGGAATTTTATTTTAAGAGCGAAGTCTCGAGTCGGGAATCCGGAATTCGGGAACCCTCGGGATTTTGCCCCCTCGACGGTGATTTAATTTGAGTCGAGGGTATAAAATTGGCGATGATGATTATTTTCTGAGCCAAAAATATTTAATATTTATTATTTATTAATTACCTAATAAATTGTAATTTATTTTTGAGTTGTTATTTATTGCTTAAATTGTACTAGATTATGAATCAGTAAATTGGAATGTGAATTGGGATTGGATGATAATTATGGATTCGATTGGTAATTTATAATTATGTTGGTTGTGTCGGCTGTATCCCGACTGGCAGTCCCCCGTATAAAGGGGATGCCGTCAAAATTTTTCTAAAATATTAAAATCATTTCTTGATGATGAGTATGTATAATTATTTAACTTATACGAGTTGTGAGTCGGGCTTCATATTTTAAAATCTATATGGTATGTGCTTATGTGGCTATGTGATTAAATACTTTTGTCTGTAGTTTATGTATTGATATTATACGATTAAATAAACATAAATTAGGGAACTATTCGCAGGGGTAGACTAAGTGGAATGTTTATATTGATTAGCGAGTATTAAACAGGATTCTGAAATAGTGTTATATTGTGTGTAGATTCCGTGGATAAAGGAAAGGCTAAAGCTGAGGACGTAAAGACGCTTCGGATTCTGTGATTTTCTATTTAAGGCAAGTAAATTGCTTCAATTACCTTTCAAATGAGTTATGATTATAAAAGTCTGATTCATATGCTTATTTAAATTACTCTTGCTATAATTGTTCTGTTAATTTCCCGAAATTGCGAATACATAATGGTTATACCCCAAATTGATTCTACTGAATGGTTGATTCTTTTAGTGAATTGGTTACATCCATATCCCTTGCAAGCATATTGTTCCACCTCTCTTTCAAGTAAACCGCTTCACTTATATTTTCAGCGAATTATGATTATCATAACTTGATTCTTATGTAATTGATTTATCCTTGATATAATTGCTCTGATAATTTCCATTAATTATGAATATTCAATTGTTATACCCCAGGTTGACTATATCGTTTTTGTTAATCCTTTTTGTGACTTGACTCAAGTCAATACCCCTTTTTACCATATCGAACTTGTCGATATTTAATTCAGAGATTACCCGACCTTGTTCTATTTGGTGAGATTTGAGATGTTGACCTGGGACGAAAGTGTCCAGGGTGTTTGGCAGTTGAGGTGGTCGATTGTTCCGACACCTGATGTCTAGTTATAGGATTGGACTGTTAGTTTTTAAAAATGTGGACCGTAAGGGTCGGACCAGATTCGTGGTCAGAAATTATTAAGGCCAATGTGTGCCGTGGATCCATTAAGGACATTGCTGTGTGCGTTTGTCCGGGGTTAGTGCGTGACTGATCAGCAGCCTAACCTTATAATTGTTTTTATTTATAAAATGCATGATAGTCCAATCCGCTTCTATTCTATGATTCAGATAAAAGATGAACCTTTAATTGAGATATATATATTGTTGATTGTTAATTCTTGAAAATCTTGCAGACATATCAGTTGTTGATGTTTTAATTTCATACATATATACTTGCTGAGCGTTTTGGCTCACTTGCTTGCTAATTCTGTTTCCTCAGCTAAGCCAGGAGATGTCTAGAAGAAGTGGCCCGTCGGGTTGGGGTAGTCACCGAGGCAGTCAGAGGGTCGAGGCGGTTGGTTGGGTAGTGACATATACCTTGGTTTATATTATATCTGTATTTGTAGGCAGATTATCATATTGAATGGGTTGTATATTATTTGATTTAGTTCTGGGTTGTAATAGCTATTGATAGTTGTTTCATACAGTGACCTGTGTGCGGTCTGGGTTGTTATGGTTTTATTTTCTTATGGATTAGTATAACTTGTGCTTGTGGACTGTTTTTAGTTCTACTTAGTTGTTTGAGCAGGTGGTTGGTTCGGTTTATGATTACTTCATGCCGAAATTTCTAAAATTTCTCCTATATTAATGTTTAATTGAGTATAAAAGTTTATTATTATTATTGTTGGCAAGTGAGGGTGTTACAAGTTGGTATCAGAGCCACAGGTCACAGTCACTGAAACAATTAGGTGGGGAGTCGGGGTAGAGTTATGAGAAAGGGTAGGATTGTTTCGTGAGAGATAGGAAGTCTAATTATATATATATATATATGTATACTTCAGGCACCTGCTTCTGGTTCCGATTCAGACCCGGACGAGGATCCGGAAGGAGGGGCTTCTGTACCGCAGCAGATTTCCCCAGGGGTTATGCAGCCGTTCGTAGGATCGCAGGGCTCAGTGAATGGGCCAGCATACCAGTATACTCCTCAGCCTGTCCCATATCATGTGTACGAGCGAGTGGCCCGAGAGAGGGACTATCTCTTAGGGCAGATGGCAGAGTGGAGGGCTATGAGGGCTGGGGAGGAGGATCGGGCTAGAGATAGAGATAGAGCGGTGGCTGAGCTGGAGGATGTCCGGAGGCGAGTACGAGCTCTTAGACGTGTTGTCATTAGGCGGGGACGGATGAGATCCCGAGATGAGCCGGCATTTGTGACACAGCAGGTGACCCTAGGTCTGGTGACGGCAGAGCTGGAGAGCATTTTGGGATCAGCTTGGCGGGGAGAGTCGGATGACGATGATGACCAGTGATGATTAGGGTAGTATGATGATGTGGAATTTAGAGGCATATTATGGTAGTAGTAGTACGTCAGGATTTGCAGTGCGACCAGTTTTGTTGTATATATCTGTTGTACTGTGACTAGATGCTAGCAGTCTTCTCTTTTAGCATTATGTTGTACCCTTATCGAAGCGTTGTTCTTACGCTTGTATCTGATCTATCTATATATATCATTATCACTTTTGCAGAACTGTGTTAAATTTCCTTATACTGTCATTTACTTAAGCATCTTATTTACTGCTCGTTTCATATTTACTTTCAGCACCATTTCCTTCTAGCATTGTTTTTACTTTCGATACTATGTTGATCTTAGCACTATGACTATTGTTTCTTTATGGTACCTACTGAACGTCTGTGAATACCTTGTGTAACCTTGGATTGATATCCTATTGCGCCCTGTGAATCAGTTGTTGATCGGAATTTTGGTTGGAGACTTTGAATTACTCTTCAGCAATATATGCATTGTTTGTTTAAGATTGATCATTTGAGCTGTTATTTTCTGAACCTGAATCTAATGTAATTGTTCATTGATTTCAGAAATATGCCTCCCAAAAAGAAGAAACAAAATACCCGCACCCCCGATCAGGGTGAACAAGCTAATCCACCTCCTGTTGGTCAGATGGATCCTGCCTTAGCACAAATATTACAAACTCTTGTTCAGCAGACTGCTACTCTGGCACAGCAACAGCAGCAATTACAGCAGCAGTTGTTGGCTCAACAGCAACAACAGCAACAACAGCAACAACAGCAACAACAGCAGCAGCAGCAGCAGCAGCAGCCACCTGTTCCTCCGGTGGTTACTTTTAAGTCTTTCCAGGCAGTAAAACCTCCTGAGTTTAAAGGAACAGCGGACCCGGTGGAGGCGAGATCTTGGTTAAAAGAGATGGAAAAAGCCATTGCACTGGTGGGGGTCCCAGCAGACAAACAAACCGAATATGTAAGTTACTTTTTGAAGAATGAAGCTACTTACTGGTGGGAGTCGGTGAAGATGTTGGAAGCTACTGAGGTGATTCCTTGGGAGAGGTTCACAGAGCTATTTTTGGAAAAGTATTTCCCCGACTATATGAAAGACCAGATGGAGATGAAGTTTTTGGAGCTGAAACAAGGGAAAATGTCGGTGACAGAATATGAAACCAAGTTTACGGAACTAGCTAGGTTTGCTCCGGCCTATGTGGACACGGAAAGGAAGAAGGCTAAGAGGTTTCAACAAGGATTGAAACCGTGGATTCGTACTAAACTAGCAGTTTTGGAGTTGGAGACTTATGCAGCAGTGGTGCAAAAGGCCATGATAGCTGAAGGAGAAAGCGAATTATACTTAAAGGAAAAAGAAGGAAAGAAAAGAAAGGCTGGGTCAATGGGGGAACGACAAGAGCAAGGCAGTTCTCATAATGTGCCAAATAAAAAGCCAGGATTCCAGCCAGGAAAGTATGGGAACCCTAAGAAGCCGGGATCAGGGAATGGGGGCCAAGGAAATAGAATTCAAGATGCGAGTCAACAGAAATTGGTTAGGCCACCCTTGGCAGAATGCAAGACTTGTGGAAAAAGGCATCCTGGAGTGTGTACAAAGCTGGAGGTGACGTGTTTCAAATGTAATCAAAAAGGTCATTATGCTCGGGAATGCAAGGCAGGAATTGTGTGTCACCGTTGTGGGAAGCCAGGGCATATAATGAAAGACTGTAAAGTACCTGTAGTGAAACCTCCAGTTCTGGCTAATCCAATACTGCAAGCAATTGAAGCACCCCCAACATCAAGTATCAGACCAGTGGCGAGGACTTTCAACATGACTCTGAACGAAGCTATTAAGAATTCGGATGTGGTAGCAGGTACGCTCCCTGTAAATTCTGTTCAAGCTAAAGTGTTAATTGATTCCGGGGCTACGAAATCCTTTATATCCAAAGAATTTGTTCAAAAGTTAAATTGTGAGGTATGCATGTTACGTGAAGCTATAGTTATAGAAATAGCCAATTCAGAACGAATTCCGGTGACTCAAGTGTGTCCTCGTTGCAAGATTGATATTTCAGGGCATTGTTTTTACGCTAATTTGATACCCTTTCAGTTAGGTGAATTTGATGTTATCTTAGGAATGGATTGGTTAACAGAGAATAATGCCCAAATTGATTGTAAGAATAAGAAGGTGATCCTTAAACCCTCTGATAATGTAGAAGTTACCTTTAGGGGTCAGAGGCAGACTAGGAGATTTTTGTCGATCATTCAAACAAAGAGGTTGTTGAGGCAAGGATGCGAGGGCTATATGGCTTATGTCATGGACACTAGTCAAGAGGTGCCTAAGATAGAGGAAATTCCAGTGGTGAATGAATTTCTTGATGTTTTTCCGGATGAACTTCCCGGTTTACCTCCGGATAGAGAAATAGAATTTACCATCGATTTAGCCCCAGGAACTGAACCAGTGTCAAAGGCTCCCTATCGAATGGCACCTGTAGAGATGAAGGAATTGGCAGTTCAATTGCAAGATCTTCTGGAGAAAGGTATTATTAGACCTAGTGTATCGCCGTGGGGAGCTCCGGTATTATTTGTAAAGAAGAAGGATGGAAGTATGAGACTGTGTATCGATTATCGGGAATTAAATAAGTTGACCATTAAGAATAAATACCCTTTGCCGAGAATTGACGATTTATTTGATCAATTAAAAGGAGCAACTTGTTTCTCGAAGATTGATTTGCGGTCAGGATATTTTCAATTAAAGATTAGACCGGAAGACGTTCCAAAAACAGCGTTTCGAACTAGGTATGGGCACTACGAGTTCTTAGTGATGGCCTTTGGGTTAACTAATGCACCAGCAGCGTTCATGGACCTAATGAATAGAGTCTTCAAGAAGTATTTGGATAAGTTTGTGATTGTGTTTATAGATGATATTCTGATATACTCGAAGACCGAAGAAGAGCATGCAGGGCATTTGAGAATAGCCTTAGAAACGTTGAGGAAAGAGAAATTGTATGCGAAATTTTCCAAATGTGAGTTTTGGCTGAAAGAAGTGCAGTTTTTAGGGCATGTCATCAGCAGTGAAGGGATTAAGGTGGATCCTGCTAAAATTGAAGCCGTGATGAATTGGGACCGACCTAAAACACCCACAGAGGTTCGAAGTTTCTTAGGATTGGCGGGATATTATCGAAGATTTGTTCAAGACTTTGCGAAAATAGCCACCCCACTAACAAAGTTGACAAGGAAGAATGAAAAGTTTGTGTGGAATGAGAAGTGTGAAGAAAGTTTCCAGGAATTGAAGAAGAGATTGGTGACTGCACCTGTATTGACACTACCAGATGAAAAGGGAAATTTTGTGATTTACAGTGATGCATCTCACAAAGGTTTGGGATGTGTACTAATGCAGCACGGAAAGGTAATTGCTTACGCTTCGAGACAATTGAAACCTCACGAGCAGAAATATCCTACTCATGACTTAGAATTAGCCGCGATTGTTTTCGCCTTGAAGATTTGGAGACATTATCTGTATGGGGAAAAGTGTGAAATTTACACGGACCACAAGAGTTTAAAATATATTTTCACCCAGAAGGAGTTAAATATGAGACAGAGAAGATGGTTGGAATTACTCAAGGATTATGATTGTACCATCAACTATCATCCTGGGAAGGCGAACGTGGTGGCGGACGCTTTAAGTAGGAAGGAGAAAATCAGTATGTTGACAATGCCTGTGGAATTATACAAAGAGTTTGAAAGGTTGGAGATAGAGGTATGTATGCCTGCAAGTAGTTCAGACACGGTGTACACTATGACGTTTCAGCCAGAATTATTAGAAAAGATTCGCAGATGCCAGGAGGAAGTCATGAGCGGAGATGTGAACAAGTTAACAGGTGAGGAAATATGCACACAGGTAGATGACAAGGGTATATTAAGATTTTCTTCACGTATTTGGATACCCAATGTGACAGAGTTGAAGAATGAGATCCTACAGGAAGCCCACAGTTCGAAATATTCGATTCATCCAGGAAGTACGAAAATGTATCGAGATTTGAAAAGAAACTTCTGGTGGCCGGATATGAAGAGAGATATTGCTGAATGGGTAAGTAAATGTTTGACCTGTCAGAAAGTAAAAGCAGAACATCAAAGGCCAAGTGGGATGCTACAACCATTAGAGATTCCCGAGTGGAAATGGGAACATATTGCAATGGACTTTGTGGTTGGATTGCCAAGGACGAGAGCTAATCATGATGCTATCTGGGTAATTGTTGATCGATTAACGAAATCTGCCCACTTTCTTCCAATAAATGAGAGGTTTTCATTAGACAAATTAGTTCATCTATACATAAAAGAAATTGTGGTGCGACATGGAGTTCCAGTATCAATAGTCTCAGATCGAGATCCAAGATTTAATTCGAGATTCTGGAGAAGTTTTCAAGAATGTTTGGGCACTGACAAGGCTGTCGCGTGCCTATCAAATAATAAAAATCTAACAAATCCTTCTAACTATGCAGTAGGGTAAGTCAGAGTCGTTCCCACAGAGACAAAAGTGCCAATCACCAGTCTTTTTCTGATTTAATTTAGCTAAGCAAGTAACACAATAAATTTTGAGGATTTAATTAAACTAATTTATACTAAGAAGAATTGTGTTTATACTAATCAGATCTAAAAACATCCAGAATTAAGTATCCCCACTAGCATGGTCAATGCAATCGTGAATTTTCCTCCCCAATTAATCGTATAATACTCAACAGGAAAGATGCGCCCTATAAATACCAATAATCCCTCTCGGGTATTAATGGCTTCTCTAAAATACAATCAAGCCTATTCTCATGGTATCATGCAATTCAGAGACATTAATAACAGCACCCTAACTTCCTAACAATCCGTTCTACCTATTCTCATGGAGAAGTTCATGTTCTTATTGGATAAATCACAACCATCTAAATCCAACTCTCGTTGATAAATAGATAATGGTTCAAACAATACACATAATCACGTCTGATCTGCAATTGCTAATTAAAACAACTCAATAAGCAAGAGCAATTAAACAATCAAATTGGGGAATTCACACATCGACCATAACTAGGGTTCAACTCAACCCTAGATTAATAAACTACTCACACATGATTGAATTAACAAAACAAGAATGAATATAAGAACACATAATTATAAGAATAGAGAAAAAGTGTTTACAAAAGTATACGTACCAATGCTTTTGATCTCTAAGATTGGATGATAAAACAATACCCCTAGATGTGTTTATATAGGCACCAGGAGCCTAAAAATTAGCTAACCAAAACTAAGTAGGAAACAGCTAATAAAATATTACAATTGTAATAGAAGTAGGAATAAAAAAAAGAAATATCCTCCTTGAATTAGATAAGCCTCGTAGACTTCTGGTAATTTCCCTCTTTGTGTTGGATAAGAATTTGTTGTCCAAGATTTGCCGTAATTAGAATTGAAATAGGATTCCAGGAAGTGAAATTCGTCATCTGTCTTTCAGGCCTGTTTCTGGGCTTCTCCAGTTGGAATATTGATATTGGACCACCTTTGACTTGTAGAAAATTCTGTTATCTTCGCGTGGGCTGTAAGATCACCCAATTCTGATGTCTGAAACTCAAGTTATGGCCCAAACAGTGATGTACACGCAAGCTGCCCAATAGTTACGAATTTTCTAGTAATTTAAGTCCAAATAAACTCAATTCCTTCCAAGTTTGGGAATTATTTATTTCCTGCAATAAACTCCAATAAAACTTATTAAATCGACACGATTATTCGCAAAAGCTCATTAAATGTGGGAATAAAATCCTCTAAAATATATGTAATTATATTCTACCAAATATCCCCACACTTAGCACTTTGCGCGTCCTCGTGCAAGCTAAAATAATAACTACACTAACTAATTAGTACCACTTCCGTAGGTGATCACGGTTGCATTTAACATATGCAACAAGTCCTTTAAACCCCTAGGTAGCCCTAGTGGACGAGTAGGGTCTCGTGAGGGCTTATAGCGAATATACCCACAAAATCCATCTAGCTCATGCAAAAGACCACACATCAACACAATACCACACACACAAAGTCCTCTCATGCCATATCCACTTAAGAATCAAAATGAAAATGCAATGCCTTGGTGTCTAAAGTGCAAGTATCCACATAGCATACTCAAATCACATGAATAACATTATAGAATTCCATGTCAAATGCAAAAATCATTGGTAAACATGCTAAGCACACAAGAGCACATCTTTGAGACAAAACCTGGGATCTCCTATGCAAAAGCAAAAACTCACCATTCACTCACAAAAGATATTCACTCCAAACAGGGTGGTAAGTATATCACTCAACTCCATCAATATCATAAGCATGCTTTACACGTGGTATCAATCTAACTCTCAACACAACATACACAATCAATGACAATCAAAAGGTCTTTTATTAGGGTTGTAATGTAGGCTAGGGACAAGGTATGTCAAGTAAAGCCAAAGAAGGTTAAGACAAAAGCATAGTACTCAACAATGAAATTAACAACTCCCATACTTTCATCCCCACACTTGAGCTTTTATTTATAACAACTTGACTAGCCGAATCAAAGTAGGATCATACAAGATAAGAATGCTCTCCAATTTATTATTATTTTTTTCTTTTTCTGATTTTTTCTTTTCTTTTTTTTTTTTTTTTTTTCCAGAAAGAGCTAATAGCAAGCAAGAACAATGATCCATTGATATTTTACAAATTTCGACTAACAAGTACACAACCCAACTCAAAATTTCCCCAAAGTTATGATCATCAATACCCCCCCTTCATGCACACCTTATTACTCCCTTAAGAACAATACTAGCCTTTGACAATTGGGTTCAAATTAATGTAAGGCCAATACAATAAAAAGGATATATGGCAAGTAACGTGGTGTGTCACCGAAAGAATAGGATTAAGCTCAAAGGGTTAACTAATTGATCATGTATAAATGGTTTGGTAATATGGGAAATATGAGGTTAACCTATTGCCTTTATCATGTTGTCACCAATTAATGTCATGCGTCTCAAGAAAGACCTCAAACACGTGCTAGCAATGCAAATAACAAGTGGACACTCAAGCAAACGAAAAATCATGCAAAAGATATGCATATAGGCTCAAAACTCGCTTGGTGTGTAAAAGCAGCACAAAAGCATAGTACTCAACAATGAAATTAACAACTCCCATACTTTCATCCCCACACTTGAGCTTTTATTTATAACAACTTGACTAGCCGAATCAAAGTAGGATCATACAAGATAAGAATGCTCTCCAATTTATTATTATTTTTTTCTTTTTCTGATTTTTTCTTTTCTTTTTTTTTTTTTTTTTTTTTCCAGAAAGAGCTAATAGCAAGCAAGAACAATGATCCATTGATATTTTACAAATTTCGACTAACAAGTACACAACCCAACTCAAAATTTCCCCAAAGTTATGATCATCAATACCCCCCCTTCATGCACACCTTATTACTCCCTTAAGAACAATACTAGCCTTTGACAATTGGGTTCAAATTAATGTAAGGCCAATACAATAAAAAGGATATATGGCAAGTAACGTGGTGTGTCACCGAAAGAATAGGATTAAGCTCAAAGGGTTAACTAATTGATCATGTATAAATGGTTTGGTAATATGGGAAATATGAGGTTAACCTATTGCCTTTATCATGTTGTCACCAATTAATGTCATGCGTCTCAAGAAAGACCTCAAACACGTGCTAGCAATGCAAATAACAAGTGGACACTCAAGCAAACGAAAAATCATGCAAAAGATATGCATATAGGCTCAAAACTCGCTTGGTGTGTAAAAGCAGCACAAAAGCATAGTACTCAACAATGAAATTAACAACTCCCATACTTTCATCCCCACACTTGAGCTTTTATTTATAACAACTTGACTAGCCGAATCAAAGTAGGATCATACAAGATAAGAATGCTCTCCAATTTATTATTATTTTTTTCTTTTTCTGATTTTTTCTTTTTTTTTTTTTTTTTTTTTTTCCAGAAAGAGCTAATAGCAAGCAAGAACAATGATCCATTGATATTTTACAAATTTCGACTAACAAGTACACAACCCAACTCAAAATTTCCCCAAAGTTATGATCATCAATACCCCCCCTTCATGCACACCTTATTACTCCCTTAAGAACAATACTAGCCTTTGACAATTGGGTTCAAATTAATGTAAGGCCAATACAATAAAAAGGATATATGGCAAGTAACGTGGTGTGTCACCGAAAGAATAGGATTAAGCTCAAAGGGTTAACTAATTGATCATGTATAAATGGTTTGGTAATATGGGAAATATGAGGTTAACCTATTGCCTTTATCATGTTGTCACCAATTAATGTCATGCGTCTCAAGAAAGACCTCAAACACGTGCTAGCAATGCAAATAACAAGTGGACACTCAAGCAAACGAAAAATCATGCAAAAGATATGCATATAGGCTCAAAACTCGCTTGGTGTGTAAAAGCAGCACAATCAATCCCAAATAGAAGTCTCTCTAACGTACCTACTTGTACTCAAAGCATAAAGACCAAATTATCTTGCACATATTCATGTCATTCTAATCCCTTACCACATTCAATAAGTCTACCAGTTTCTACTTGCTAGTGTACGTGTGTGCACAAGAACATCACATATCATCTCTCAATCAAAAGCATCCATAAACACAAGATTTCTAACAGCATGTTCGCATGGCTAGAATTATTTTTGGTGTTTTTCAATTTTTTAATTTGTTTGGATTTTTTTTTTTTTTAGCATATACATATAACTACAACACATGAGAACACATCCCCACACTTAAATGGGTCAATGTCCTCATTGACACACTCTATCGAAAAACATGAAAGAAATACTCACAATACATGGGTTGCCTCCCACGAAGCGCATTTGTTTAACGTCGTTAGCCCGACACCGACTCATCAATCAATCTGCAGAAGGAGAAGATAGCTGAATATCCGCCTCCTCATTAACTGGTGCACCAGCTCTATAGTGCTTCACTCTTTGCCCATTCACCTTAAATGACTCTCCATTGCTATTGATCAATTCAACAGCACCATACGGAAAAACCTTGCGTACCTTGAACGGACCAGACCACCTAGAACGAAGTTTTCCAGGAAAAAGTCTCAACCTTGAATTGAATAGAAGAACTAACTCCCCTTCTTTGAATTCCCTTCGTAACAGCCCTTTGTCATGCCACTTCTTTGTTCTCTCCTTGTAAAGCCTTGAACTTTCATAAGCCTCAAAACGAAGCTCATCAAGCTCATTCAGTTGTAGAAGTCTCTTCTCACCCGCTGCTAACATATCAAAATTCAAACCCTTGATAGCCCAAAATGCACGGTGCTCCAACTCAACGGGAAGATGACATGCTTTTCCATATACCAATCTATACGGAGTTGTCCCAATAGGTGTCTTAAACGCAGTTCTGTACGCCCAAAGTGCATCATCAAGCTTCATAGACCAATCCTTCCTTGATTTTGCAACTGTCTTCTCCAAGATAGTCTTTATTTCACGGTTAGAGATCTCCACCTGACCACTGGTTTGGGGATGATAAGAAAGTCCCACCTTATGATAAACTCCATATTTCTTCAACATAGCTTCAAAACGATTCTCGAGAAAATGCTTTCCTCCATCACTAATCAAAATCCTTGGCACTCCAAATCTAGGAAAAATCGTCTTCTTAAAGAACTTGCTCACCACACGAGCATCATTAGTGGGAGATGCAATGGCTTCAACCCATTTTGAGACGTAATCCACAGCTACCAAGATATACCTGTTCTTAAAAGATGGAGGGAAAGGTCCCATGAAATCCACTCCCCAAACATCAAAAAGCTCCACTTCAAGAATGCTATTGAGAGGCATCTCATTACGTCTTGAAATATTCCCCGTTCTTTGACAACGATCACAAGATTGAACATACTGGTTGACATCTTTAAAAAGAGTTGGCCAATAAAAACCGCACTGAAGAATCTTTGCAGCAGATTTCGTAGTACTTGCATGACCACCACTTGGCAAATCGTGACAATGTGAGATTATAGAGGAAATCTCATTATCTGGAACACATCTTCTAATGACTCCATCTGCACAAGACTTATAAAGAAAAGGATCATCCCAAAAATGCTTCCTCACATCATAGAAAAACTTCTTCTTTTGCTGCGATGAATAACCATGAGGAACAGTTCAACTAGCTAAAAAATTAGCTATGTCAGCATACCAAGGAACCTCTAAACTTGCAAGAGAAAGTAGATGATCGTCAGGAAAAGAATCATCAATCGGAGTAGATTTACCGTCATCCTTATCAAGAGCAAGGCGTGAAAGATGATCGGCAACCACATTCTCGGCTCCTTTCTTATCCTTAATCTCTAAGTCAAATTCTTGAAGAAGCAAAATCCATCGAATCAAACGTGGTTTAGCATCCTTCTTATTCATCAAGTATCTCAAAGCTGCATGATCCGTGTGAACAATAACTTTCGAACCAACGAGATAAGATCGAAATTTTTCCATAGAATACACCACTGCTAGCAATTCTTTCTCCGTTGTGGCATAATTAATCTGAGCACCATCCAAGGTCTTGCTTGTGTAGTATATAGCATGTAGCTTTCCATCTTTCCTTTGGCCTAGGACTGCACCAATAGCTTGATCACTAGCATCACACATGATCTCAAATGGTAGACTCCAATCTGGTGGTTGAATTATTGGAGCAGAGACAAGAGCTTTCTTCAATGTTTCAAAAGCTTCAACACAAGCATCAGTGAACACAAAAGGTACCTCCTTACCCAAGAGCTCGGTAAGAGGTCTAGCAATCTTCGAAAAATCTTTGATGAAACGACGATAGAATCCTGCATGACCTAGAAAACTTCTTATCCCCTTGACTGAAGTAGGGGGTGGTAAGCGCTCAATCACCTCAACCTTGGCTTTGTCAACTTCAATGCCTCTATTCGAAACAACATGACCCAAGACAACTCCCTCTTGTACCATAAAGTGGCATTTTTCCCAATTGAGAATGAGATTAACTTCTTGACATCTATGAAGCACCTTCTCCAAGTTATGTAAACATACATCAAAAGAAGTTCCACCAACTGAGAAGTCATCCATAAAAACCTCCATAATGTCTTCAATGAAATCTGAGAATATTGCCATCATACATCGCTGAAAAGTGGGAGGAGCACAACATAAACCAAATGGCATTCGACGATATGCAAATGTACCATAGGTGTAAGAACCCCAAATTTTGGATATAATTAAAACTTTTTATTAAGTAATGATAAAATGAGGAACAATGATTGTAATGAATGGATATTACTTTGGACAATGATCTTGATGCATTGGTATATTGTCAGAATAGAGTAATTCGATGGTTGAGGACCTAGATAAGAATAATCTACCATCCAGGAAGGAGCTAATGGATCCTTGAAGGGAAATGAGTACGTGCATAGTGTTTCCCGTACGTGCATAGTATTTCCCGTACGTGCATAGTATTTCCCGTACGTGCATAGTGTTTCCTGTACGTGCATAGTGATTTTGTGGATGTATAGTGATTTTTGAGGTTTAAGAAATTTTTCATGCCACCTATGTACGAGACATGGTATGGATATTTCGAAGTCATATTAGTAATCTACAAGGTAAATAAGTGTATGTAAACGCGATCGGAATTCAGAAATTCCAAACTCTATTTTTATGGAAAATTGGATCGAGCAGTGAAGAGCATGTCAATGCGAACAAGAAAAGAGAATTATTATATCAAGGATTTTATTTTTATTAAATACGATTTAAGGATTTAGAACAAAAACCTTCGAGTTAGAAAAACGAGCGTTCTAGAAATCGCTAGAATTTTTAAAACGAGATTAAGCGATCAAACAAACGCTTAATGAGCTTTAAAATACAACACAACACAGATATATTACATGCAAGATCAGCTCATGCAAGTCATAAGAGGATTAAGTGTGAAACAAATCAAGAACAAGTGGATTCATGAGGTGTTTGATCAAGAACAAGCCAACAATGCACCTTGTTACTCTTTTTCTTTCTAACCACAAATCTTTGGCACATGGATTGAGGGGTGACAAGGCTGGTTACATCTGATCCTTGGCAAGGGAAATATCATAGAAACATATCATTTATCAATTGAAACAAAGTGGGAGAGAAAAGCCAAGCAACTCCATCTCTCTCCATTTTCTTCAAACTGCCCAGCAAGAACCACCATGAAATAAAAATTCATATCTCCACTTCTACCCATTCATAGATCACCAAATTTTAACCATAGCTTCCTCAATATATGTAGAGTATTCGTTCAAAATTTCATAATTTTTGAAGATCGTTTGGATAGGTAAATAAATTCAAGAAAATCACCCTGTTTTTCCCCTCAAGAAACAAGACTTCGAATTTTTGGAATTTTTAGATTTCCAAACCAAGCTTCCACTCCTTGTTTGATCATCAAATTTTTATGGTGAGTCCTATATTTCATAAAAGCAATCTCCTAAAAATTTCAAGTCCAAACTCCTTTGTTTCCATTTTCAAAAAAATCATGAAAGAGGATGATGAATAGTGTTTCATGAACTAATCTTTGATTTTTTTTGTTTTCATGGTTGATCTTAGCTACCCTAAGGCTATCCAAGGACTATAACAAGCTTTGTAAGGCTAGTACATACTCTCAAGAAGGTATAACACTCTTGAAACCCTAGATCAACTTTAAGTTTATGGATGTTTTTGATGAGCTAAGCTTGGTTATGATGTTAGCATGATTATAAGCATAATTAGTAAGTGATTTAGTTGAGCAAGAAAGCATGTTAATTATTGTGGTAAACTGGTATGATCTGGACTTGATGATGTTCATAATCATGTGATAAGTTGTGTGGATGCCCGGTGTGGCTTGGTTGGATTGTTATAATTTTTGGAACGTTCGATATATAGCCGTCGTAATGCCGAAATTTCGTTAACCTTAAGAAAAACAACTTGGACAGTAGATGTAACTCACTGCCTAGCTTTGCAATCTGCCATGATAGGATAGGTAATGTTCTAAGCTTCGTTTTGATATAAAGATCACGTGAAACGGACTTACGGTTTAGGATTTATGACCAAATTACTAAAAGTAGTTCGAATCCGTAAACGAAAGTTCATAACTGTAATTGAACCCTCGTAAACTATGTAACGTCATGGTGAATCTTGGTAAATAAATACTAGAGGTAAAAAGGAAGGCGTGAAAGAAAACCGTATGTCAAAAGGATCATTTTTCGATTTATTAAAAATGTTCGAGTCGAGGTTAAACGCGAACGAACCCCTAAAAGACGACTCTTTTATAACTTCGGTAAAACACTTAGAAAACGGGCGATAAAACTCGGAGTATAATATTGGTTCGTAACGATCAACCTTAGAACTCATATGACTTAAGTAGGTCCCAAGTATAAATGCAGTGACATGTCGTATTAACGAACGAATGTCGGGTCGGATCAGTGATAATAAGTAATCCACTAAAGGGGCTATAACGAGATAACTCGAGAACGTGTTTCGATTTAAGTATAACTTAACTTTTAATATGTTAAGTGATTAATCCCGAATGCCTTGGCTATTTATAGATCACCAAGCTGAACCGGGACCCGCTACCACTACCCCTTACCGTACTCGACTACCAGGCAAGTTTCAATTCCCTTCTTTTAGGCTGTTGTTGTGATTGAATAAATATATATATATGATTGCTGATATACATATGCCATTGCATGCATGCCTACTTTCAAGTTGAATTGATATACTTGTTCCCTGAATGTTATTGTTGGCTTATAAGCTAGATAGTTATACATCAGTTATAAGCCGGTTATTGTAAGACCCTCATAGAAGGGCGTATACATCTTATTCATCAAAAATAGTCCGGGAGTCAATATTCCTTGATATATCGAGATTACCTCGGAGGAAAATATTTAAGTAAATATTTTCCATTATTCAGGCGACGAATATTATTTGAATATTCGTTCGAGATTATTTATTTAATGATCCTTACTTCAAATAATTATTTGAACGTAATCATTCGACGAATAATATTTGTCAATATTCATTCAGAGTCGAATTGATTATCGAATATTATTTCGAATATTCTTCTAAAGATGAGACTACTAAATGAATATTATTTGGATATTCTTTTAGAATATTATTTTATTAAATAAATATTACTTTTGAATATTCATTTAAGATATTAAATACTTGATGAATATTATTTTAATATTCATCTGAAGCTTGATTTAATTATCGAATATTATCTCGAATATTCCTTAAAGCTTGGATTACTAAATGAATATTACTTGATATTCATTTAGAATATTATTCATTAAATGAATATTACTTTATCAATATTCATTTAAATTCCTAATTAATTATGAATATTATTTTGAATATTCATCAGGGTTCTATTTAATCACCGAATATTATTTTAAATATTTTAAATATTCCTTTCAGGACTTATTAAGTAATGAATATTACTTTGAATATTCATTTGATTATTTAATTATGCAATAAATATTCTCCTGATATTTCTTCAGGGATTATTTTGAGAAATACTCTGATTAAAGATATTCTTTCATATTCCCAAATACTCCTTAAATATTTTAACTCAATAAATATTCTCTGAATATTTATTCCATACTTAGAATAACCTCGATAAGGTTTATCTTCTTCGATTATTACAGAAAATATTTCGGAGTCATATTATTATTAATCTTATATCAAGAAAGGTTCTCAGACATCATTCCTCTTTGAGTCTATCCCCTTAATAATAAGGGAACCTTACTTGGAAAATGTTATTTATCTTGTCGACTTCCCGGTCATAAAGTATTCCCTTCACCCGCAACTCGGGTGCTGTTGACTTATTAAGTCGTTGCTTACCTTCTCATCTTTCGAGGGGTAAGATTACTGGAACAAGTTGATATCCGTTACCAAGTAATAGCTTGGGAGTTATTGGTAAATTTTCCTTTCCAACTAGATACGACTACTTTGTGGAGTCTTATCAACAAGTATTATACTTGGGGAAAGGGGGACGAACGTTATATTCAGAATCATGAATTCTATTTGAACTAGGAGTCGTGTAAGAGGCCGAGTAGCGCCGGTCCATCCCCTTGGCCCAACCGTTGGCCGGGGAGAGCTAGCAAGGCGGTATACAAGTAAAGCCGTCAGTTCTTCCTTCTACCGGTAGTAAATCTAAATTGAGCTGTACGATCTCGACTGATCATCAAGATTGGAACAGCGGGCGCGGTGAATACTCCATCATTGGTTCATCATCCAAATTCATTTATTTCCTGCAACATGATTACTGTTGGCAGAGTTGGAAAAGAGTCATAACTGGAATTGCAACCTTTTTCTTGCAAGTTCCTCTTCTTAATAACAATAAGAATATCTCGCTTACTTTGATGTAGCAGATATTTCTTCAAACAAATACTTTAAGTTACCTTGTAACTTCATCGTTCATATTATACTGGCATCATTTCCGTAAATGCATGGCATATGGTTTGAAAGATACTTTTGAACTGTTATACATTATTGTTCAGTTATATATTATTGTTGGTGGGCTATTGCTCACCCTTGCTTTATTATTATATCACAACAACAGTTAGACCAGATGACTCGCACAAGGCGCACTCGACGCGGGCGAGGACGATGAGACTACCAGAGCTGAAGAAGAAGCTATTGGTAGGGTATATTTATTCTTTCAGTACCAAGAATATGGTCTAGTATGACTTATGTAAATGGATGGCAAAGAGTATGTATTATATTGAAATTCTTTTGGATTGTAAGAACTCATAATGTGATTAATAAAAATTTGATTGTTACTCTGATTTCATCTCTGGGACTATAACGGGTGTGTTTTATATTGTTGTGTTGGGTCATAGAGACGTAATTTATTTTATGTTAAGGAAAGTTTAATTGTTATGGACAGAATTGGAAACCGTAACCACCGGATCCCGGACCCCGGATCTGGGGGTGTTACAGAAGTGGTATCAGAGCGTACGTTATAAACCCCAGAGATGAGGCGACGTTAAAACAATAAATTCACTAAGATAATAAGAACTCTTGCCAAGTTCATAGTCGGACTACTTAAGGTAGTGATGACGTATAAAACCTTTATGGGAACTCTTAAGTATCATGATAGTAACTTAGCTCGATATCGCATCGACAAGTAAGGCAACAGACCTTGAGGCATACGAGCAGCAGCGCGATGATGCTTTATTATATGCCGAAGATCAGCGGGTAAATTCAATAGAGTACCCTACTGGAGACCCGGAAGAGGTTCCAGCAGATAAGGAAAATCTTGTTAGGATAAGGAGCAGAGTCCCTAGGAATAGTTGAGAAGGAGGCAGTAAGTGCCATATCATTTGATAAATGAATTAGTATGAATATGGTCAGTAATAATTCGCCATGAGAAGGCAGATGTCATAGGTTGTAATTTATGGAACCAAATTGAGGTTGATGAAATTGTTTTATTCAGGAAAATGTCCATTTTATGAATGAATCAGTTAGAAAGTAAAGACATTGGGAAGTGACAGCATGATTGGGTAAAATTATATAAGGAACTAGTAAGCAAGACAATGATCTCAGAACCTACCGGAAGATAAGACCAGTGAGTCAAGATGAACTCGTAATGAGACTACTGCCAGAGACTGAGCATAGAGTTAATTCAACTCAGTTAAATGATGAACCAGAAACGTTAGATGCATGTGATTCAGAGGAATATTAAATTCTTTCTTTCTTTGAATGGATTATAGTAGTTACCTTAAGTTTACTCCGACGCGGAATTATAATGGATCCAGTAACACGATCAGCAGTTAAAGAGAAAAATGTGAGAAAATCTTCCTGGAGCTAAAAGATGAAATTGGTAATGACCAAGAGTTGGCATTGCTTAATGGAAAAATGAGAATTTGTGCTTCCAACGACGCTTCGCATAAAGGATTATGATGTATGCTTGCGCAGCACGACAAAGTACTTGCGAATGCATTCGAACAGCACGGTCCACCAGATCGGATGGCCTTAGTAGTGCCAATTTTGTGGGACAACCAACTCCGACGATAATGTTTCTTTTGAGACTAGTAGTCAGGTAGACTGTCATTTGGTAATATTGAATATCAGGACGTATGGGTATCAGGACGTATAGGCATCAGGACGTTGCGACAAGTTTCAGTTTAAAACTGTTGATTCCCTTCTAAGGGATATATATAATTGGTTCCTCTCCAGGGGTTAAATTTCCAACCCGATGACGATTATTTCGTTAATTATGACTGCTTACGGTTCTACCTACTAGGAGGTTTATAGAACTATTCTTCAGGTTTCGAAACTGGTCTCCTTAGTGTTACCAGTCGATGGATAGATTGACCAAAATTTCCCTAATTCTGGGAAGAATTTCAACGAATTTTGGCAAACCTTGTCTTTCTGATTATCACAGAACATCATGGAAGAGAGTAGAAACTTGGGCGAACCCCGTGAATTGGGTAAAGTAACCGCTATATGGGTTGGTGGACAGACCCTGGTTATCGCGATTGATTGTAGAAATACAATGATGAAGTGAGATTGGACGAAAATAGGAAATGTAAGTAAGAAACCAGCCGGACTGAGAAATTCCAGGATTGATTTAAATGAAAAGGCTGTTATGCCAGGAATGGTAAGATTGTGTGGCACGCAGGATTGATAAGAATAGTTGAAAAGATAAAAGTGGAGGAAAGGTGACCGGAGACGGTGCCGAGTAGTCGATTAAGACTTATATGGAGTAAAGTTTTGGAAAGGTAGAAAGGTATCAAAGAAGAAGGCACTATGCCAGCAATTTCTAGAAAAGTAATGCTATTAGCCAACCCCTAAAATCATATATTTTTATTTTAGTGTGGCCAGTTGAGGCCAAGTCACAAAGGACTATCAAGTGACTAGACCCGCAATGAAAGGACAAAGCAGGGTTGCTTCTAAGTAAGCACCGACTGCAAGGGCTTCTGATATGACGGAAATATTAATGAGATTGTAGGAATCTTCTACTGAACCTTTTGCAACCCATGTTTGGATTGGGAATTTACTAGACTTTTGGAATGGGGTCACCCGTACTAAAGTGATTCATGTGTATATGATCGTCCAAGATTACGAAAAAAAAAAAATGGAAGTATAATGACTTGAGATGTATGATGTTAGGGTATCATGAATACCATGAATATATTATGACTGAGGAAAGTAAACAACGAAGGTTTATGAAGAGAGTATAGAAATGGTCAGATATGGATCAGTATGCTGTAGAAATTTCATCTAAGGCAATTACCTTTGAGAAGAACGATAAGTACTAAGAGATTCACGTTGAACTCGACTCGACCAATATCTTCCAAAACATCCTTGCTACCAGTACCAAGTTCTGTAAGAGAGCAGATAGACATACGTTGTCTTTGGGAAGGTCAAATAGGCTGACAACTATCTGAAAGAAGAGGTTAGCATTAAGCCACCGATCGATTATCAAATGAGAATGATTGGAAAGAGACCCTTATTAAGGATACATGATTTGATTGCCAAGTATAAAATGCAAGAATTCCTTGGCAGTTGAATTAATGATAGGATATCCATAAAGTAAGGCAAACCCTGGGGAATGCACCAGGGATGGCACTAACCCTAATAAAGACATTGTGAATTCAGATGATATGAGTTAGATTTGCTAAGGCAACAATGACCTGTAAAGATTATTAAAAAGAGTTCTGGAAAGAACAGAGATAGAATTATTAGAGTATTGATCAATGACGTTTTGATATACCCTGTACCTAGAAAATACAGGAGGAATGATGAGGACGACCTAAGAAACCTTACAAGGAAAAGCTAATATTCTGAGTTTCCAACTAGAAGTTTGGAAGAGAATGTAAGACACAATAACAATATACCAGATGATGAATGTATGAAACCCTGAGGGAGTATGGATTGAACCTATAAAGGTTGAGATTATCCTAAGATAAGGAAGGAACTAAGAAAAGAAGTATCCTAAGTAGGATTAGGAATAAACGTGATAAAGTTCCCACGGGTAGGTGGAAGCAATGACTTATGGAGAAAGACTGATAAATATATTTTTTCTCCATCAGCAGAGCTTAAGGGAGAATGCTTTCACCCAATAATGATAGGAATGAGGTAGAAATGTTTGAATTGGAATATATCCAGAGAACAAGGATTACCAGAAATTATTATCAGGAAAGGCCAATGAGGTGGCTGACAGTCTAAGTATAAAGGAATAATTATAAATGTTCATACCGAAGAAACAAAATGATATTTGGAAAGACCTGGAAGGTCATATTGGAGTGGAGGAAGTTACATTCCTTTTGATGATTGTGCAAGAATCGAAGGTAATAATAGTTTAAGTAAAGATTCGATTCCTGATGGAGTCTTAAGCATATTACGTACCTTAGAAGGTCCCGTTTTGAGGCAAACCAGGACCATGATATAAAATTGACAAAGTAAACCGTTGAGTTTCCAGTCTTTTATGGAAGCTGCATGAGTGACAGTTTCATGAACCTGACATAGCTGCGATGCTTGAAACTCTTCTGCAATTTTATCTACTTCATGTAATATCTACATCAAGTTCAGGAAGTGTTCCTTATGGATAAGGAATAGTGATTACTTTGTCTCCCTAAAGGATTGAAACCCGTATGGTTAGCTATTAAGGCACTACGTAAGCAACAATCGATGGTGATTCTTCTAAAAAGTAGATGACAACGTAAAGATAAAGAAAGTGCTGCTATTGATAAGCTAAATGGCATGTTGACGAATGACAAGCAAGTTTATGTTAGTGTACTTCTGCGCAAACAAGATAGAGAATATGAGGTTGATGATTCATGATGTTAAAGATATTCCCATGGAAAGAATTAATGAGACTTGGAGGGAAGGGCGGTTGAGCCCGAGACTTATTGGGCCACCTGAGAGTTTAAAGTGTTTGGACGGCGGTATTCGAGCCAGCCTTACCCCAAAAACTTATAGCACGGTCATAACGGGTTTTCATGTGGCCAGGCTACGCCAGTAAAATGCAGATGTTCAACAGATGATAGGAGTACGAGCATGTAGTTATACGACCTGGTCTGACTTACGAAAGACAACCTGTGGAAAACCACGGATAGAAAAGAACAAGTGATGAGAAACAAGGTTGGCAGAAGTAGATTATATGAATCTAAGTTAAAGGGATCGGGCCAGATTCATTTCGGAAAATTTAAATTGGAATAACGTGATGATTATAAAATAAATGTGACGGAATACCGATAAGGAGGTACCAAGTGCAAAAAGGTGTCTCAATAAAGAGGTGAAGGTGAAAGTAAATAATAGAAATGAGTAAGAAGCAGATAATAAGAAGGATGTGATTGATAAAGAAAAGGCTGGGAAAGCAACTATGGAATGAGAAGCAAGGAATGTTATGAATGGGTTTCTAATGAATTCTCAGGATGACAACCTGATAGTGTCAATATTATAGTTATGAAAAAGCTAGTAACATGATATGGGATGTCAGTACTAATGATGTCAAGTGAGAAATCTAAGATTTAACCTGAAAGGTTGAAGGATTTCCCGAATGTGAGTATCGCTAAGATTGAACAAGAGTATTTGTCCATAGAATAATGGACAAAGCAGCAAGATATGTTGGCACGTGAGATTGCGATCAAATAGTATTGGATATAATTATGATTAATTTCTTCTTTGATAAACCTCTATAGTTCAGAGGTAAATTCTGAGTATGATATTCTACAATCATGAAAGCTTTCTATAATCCTTTAGAACTCTTTTCTCTTCTTCTCTCTTATTCATCTTCTTTATGAATTGAGAAGAACAACCCTTTTAGGAGGGGAGGTACTGCTACGTGACTATCTGTCTATGTGATAGAAGTCTAAGTGGAATGCCATGACTTGTTTAATTGCTTGTCAAGTACTAAAGGCTGGCCCCCTTCTGTACTAACTATGCAATATAACAAATGTTCAATTGATCATAAGTGATCTCTCAATAAATCTTTCCACTTATCTATATTGATCGAGATTGCGAAGATTAAATCAATCAGGAAATGCACAGTGCAAGCGAGGTTGCCTCCGAATTCGTAGGGTGATAGTGATGCCAATGTTACTGCAGGTATCAATAAGGATAAGACTGAGTAAGAGTATAACCCGGATAGTGAGTTGTACGAAAAGTAGCAACGTTGATGATTGTAGCACTAGAAGATGTGCTGAGGAAGGGTAGAACGACTAAGAATTGACCGGGAAGCTAAAAAGTGAACGACAGGCAAACGACTCTTTGCTTCCTACCTGATTCCGGGACGGAATCCTTTTAAGGAGGGGAGACTGTAAGAACCCCAAATTTTGGATATAATTAAAACTTTTTATTAAGTAATGATAAAATGAGGAACAATGATTGTAATGAATGGATATTACTTTGGACAATGATCTTGATGCATTGGTATATTGTCAGAATAGAGTAATTCGATGGTTGAGGACCTAGATAAGAATAATCTACCATCCAGGAAGGAGCTAATGGATCCTTGAAGGGAAATGAGTACGTGCATAGTGTTTCCCGTACGTGCATAGTATTTCCCGTACGTGCATAGTATTTCCCGTACGTGCATAGTGTTTCCTGTACGTGCATAGTGATTTTGTGGATGTATAGTGATTTTTGAGGTTTAAGAAATTTTTCATGCCACCTATGTACGAGACATGGTATGGATATTTCGAAGTCATATTAGTAATCTACAAGGTAAATAAGTGTATGTAAACGCGATCGGAATTCAGAAATTCCAAACTCTATTTTTATGGAAAATTGGATCGAGCAGTGAAGAGCATGTCAATGCAAACAAGAAAAGAGAATTATTATATCAAGGATTTTATTTTTATTAAATACGATTTAAGGATTTAGAACAAAAACCTTCGAGTTAGAAAAACGAGCGTTCTAGAAATCGCTAGAATTTTTAAAACGAGATTAAGCGATCAAACAAACGCTTAATGAGCTTTAAAATACAACACAACACAGATATATTACATGCAAGATCAGCTCATGCAAGTCATAAGAGGATTAAGTGTGAAACAAATCAAGAACAAGTGGATTCATGAGGTGTTTGATCAAGAACAAGCCAACAATGCACCTTGTTACTCTTTTTCTTTCTAACCACAAATCTTTGGCACATGGATTGAGGGGTGACAAGGCTGGTTACATCTGATCCTTGGCAAGGGAAATATCATAGAAACATATCATTTATCAATTGAAACAAAGTGGGAGAGAAAAGCCAAGCAACTCCATCTCTCTCCATTTTCTTCAAACTGCCCAGCAAGAACCACCATGAAATAAAAATTCATATCTCCACTTCTACCCATTCATAGATCACCAAATTTTAACCATAGCTTCCTCAATATATGTAGAGTATTCGTTCAAAATTTCATAATTTTTGAAGATCGTTTGGATAGGTAAATAAATTCAAGAAAATCACCCTGTTTTTCCCCTCAAGAAACAAGACTTCGAATTTTTGGAATTTTTAGATTTCCAAACCAAGCTTCCACTCCTTGTTTGATCATCAAATTTTTATGGTGAGTCCTATATTTCATAAAAGCAATCTCCTAAAAATTTCAAGTCCAAACTCCTTTGTTTCCATTTTCAAAAAAATCATGAAAGAGGATGATGAATAGTGTTTCATGAACTAATCTTTGATTTTTTTTGTTTTCATGGTTGATCTTAGCTACCCTAAGGCTATCCAAGGACTATAACAAGCTTTGTAAGGCTAGTACATACTCTCAAGAAGGTATAACACTCTTGAAACCCTAGATCAACTTTAAGTTTATGGATGTTTTTGATGAGCTAAGCTTGGTTATGATGTTAGCATGATTATAAGCATAATTAGTAAGTGATTTAGTTGAGCAAGAAAGCATGTTAATTATTGTGGTAAACTGGTATGATCTGGACTTGATGATGTTCATAATCATGTGATAAGTTGTGTGGATGCCCGGTGTGGCTTGGTTGGATTGTTATAATTTTTGGAACGTTCGATATATAGCCGTCGTAATGCCGAAATTTCGTTAACCTTAAGAAAAACAACTTGGACAGTAGATGTAACTCACTGCCTAGCTTTGCAATCTGCCATGATAGGATAGGTAATGTTCTAAGCTTCGTTTTGATATAAAGATCATGTGAAACGGACTTACGGTTTAGGATTTATGACCAAATTACTAAAAGTAGTTCGAATCCGTAAACGAAAGTTCATAACTGTAATTGAACCCTCGTAAACTATGTAACGTCATGGTGAATCTTGGTAAATAAATACTAGAGGTAAAAAGGAAGGCGTGAAAGAAAACCGTATGTCAAAAGGATCATTTTTCGATTTATTAAAAATGTTCGAGTCGAGGTTAAACGCGAACGAACCCCTAAAAGACGACTCTTTTATAACTTCGGTAAAACACTTAGAAAACGGGCGATAAAACTCGGAGTATAATATTGGTTCGTAACGATCAACCTTAGAACTCATATGACTTAAGTAGGTCCCAAGTATAAATGCAGTGACATGTCGTATTAACGAACGAATGTCGGGTCGGATCAGTGATAATAAGTAATCCACTAAAGGGGCTATAACGAGATAACTCGAGAACGTGTTTCGATTTAAGTATAACTTAACTTTTAATATGTTAAGTGATTAATCCCGAATGCCTTGGCTATTTATAGATCACCAAGCTGAACCGGGACCCGCTACCACTACCCCTTACCGTACTCGACTACCAGGCAAGTTTCAATTCCCTTCTTTTAGGCTGTTGTTGTGATTGAATAAATATATATATATGATTGCTGATATACATATGCCATTGCATGCATGCCTACTTTCAAGTTGAATTGATATACTTGTTCCCTGAATGTTATTGTTGGCTTATAAGCTAGATAGTTATACATCAGTTATAAGCCGGTTATTGTAAGACCCTCATAGAAGGGCGTATACATCTTATTCATCAAAAATAGACCGGGAGTCAATATTCCTTGATATATCGAGATTACCTCGGAGGAAAATATTTAAGTAAATATTTTCCATTATTCAGGCGACGAATATTATTTGAATATTCGTTCGAGATTATTTATTTAATGATCCTTACTTCAAATAATTATTTGAACGTAATCATTCGACGAATAATATTTGTCAATATTCATTCAGAGTCGAATTGATTATCGAATATTATTTCGAATATTCTTCTAAAGATGAGACTACTAAATGAATATTATTTGGATATTCTTTTAGAATATTATTTTATTAAATAAATATTACTTTTGAATATTCATTTAAGATATTAAATACTTGATGAATATTATTTTAATATTCATCTGAAGCTTGATTTAATTATCGAATATTATCTCGAATATTCCTTAAAGCTTGGATTACTAAATGAATATTACTTGATATTCATTTAGAATATTATTCATTAAATGAATATTACTTTATCAATATTCATTTAAATTCCTAATTAATTATGAATATTATTTTGAATATTCATCAGGGTTCTATTTAATCACCGAATATTATTTTAAATATTTTAAATATTCCTTTCAGGACTTATTAAGTAATGAATATTACTTTGAATATTCATTTGATTATTTAATTATGCAATAAATATTCTCCTGATATTTCTTCAGGGATTATTTTGAGAAATACTCTGATTAAAGATATTCTTTCATATTCCCAAATACTCCTTAAATATTTTAACTCAATAAATATTCTCTGAATATTTATTCCATACTTAGAATAACCTCGATAAGGTTTATCTTCTTCGATTATTACAGAAAATATTTCGGAGTCATATTATTATTAATCTTATATCAAGAAAGGTTCTCAGACATCATTCCTCTTTGAGTCTATCCCCTTAATAATAAGGGAACCTTACTTGGAAAATGTTATTTATCTTGTCGACTTCCCGGTCATAAAGTATTCCCTTCACCCGCAACTCGGGTGCTGTTGACTTATTAAGTCGTTGCTTACCTTCTCATCTTTCGAGGGGTAAGATTACTGGAACAAGTTGATATCCGTTACCAAGTAATAGCTTGGGAGTTATTGGTAAATTTTCCTTTCCAACTAGATACGACTACTTTGTGGAGTCTTATCAACAAGTATTATACTTGGGGAAAGGGGGACGAACGTTATATTCAGAATCATGAATTCTATTTGAACTAGGAGTCGTGTAAGAGGCCGAGTAGCGCCGGTCCATCCCCTTGGCCCAACCGTTGGCCGGGGAGAGCTAGCAAGGCGGTATACAAGTAAAGCCGTCAGTTCTTCCTTCTACCGGTAGTAAATCTAAATTGAGCTGTACGATCTCGACTGATCATCAAGATTGGAACAGCGGGCGCGGTGAATACTCCATCATTGGTTCATCATCCAAATTCATTTATTTCCTGCAACATGATTACTGTTGGCAGAGTTGGAAAAGAGTCATAACTGGAATTGCAACCTTTTTCTTGCAAGTTCCTCTTCTTAATAACAATAAGAATATCTCGCTTACTTTGATGTAGCAGATATTTCTTCAAACAAATACTTTAAGTTACCTTGTAACTTCATCGTTCATATTATACTGGCATCATTTCCGTAAATGCATGGCATATGGTTTGAAAGATACTTTTGAACTGTTATACATTATTGTTCAGTTATATATTATTGTTGGTGGGCTATTGCTCACCCTTGCTTTATTATTATATCACAACAACAGTTAGACCAGATGACTCGCACAAGGCGCACTCGACGCGGGCGAGGACGATGAGACTACCAGAGCTGAAGAAGAAGCTATTGGTAGGGTATATTTATTCTTTCAGTACCAAGAATATGGTCTAGTATGACTTATGTAAATGGATGGCAAAGAGTATGTATTATATTGAAATTCTTTTGGATTGTAAGAACTCATAATGTGATTAATAAAAATTTGATTGTTACTCTGATTTCATCTCTGGGACTATAACGGGTGTGTTTTATATTGTTGTGTTGGGTCATAGAGACGTAATTTATTTTATGTTAAGGAAAGTTTAATTGTTATGGACAGAATTGGAAACCGTAACCACCGGATCCCGGACCCCGGATCTGGGGGTGTTACAATAGGGACATGTGAAAGTTGTCTTCTCTTGATCATTCGGATGGATAGGAATCTGGAAAAAGCCTGAATATCCATCTAAGAAGCAGAAGTAAGAATGTTTCGCCAACCTTTCAAGCATTTGATCAATAAAAGGGAGAGGAAAACGATCTTTCCTTGTGGCCTTATTCAATTTCCGATAATCAATGCACATGCGCCACCCTGTAACAGTTCTAGTAGAAATCAACTCACCCTTATCATTCTTCACCACAGTCATTCCTCCTTTCTTTGGAACAACATGCACCGGACTGACCCACTTGCTATCAGAGATAGGATAGATTATACCTGCATCAAGAAGTTTCAAAACCTCCTTTTTGACCACCTCCATCATATTAGGATTGAGTCTCCGTTGAGGCTCAATAGAAGAAGCTTGCTCATCTTCTAGAATGATCTTATGCATGCAGAATGATGGATTAATGCCCTTGATATCATCAATGGAATACCCAATAACATTTTTGTATTTCTTCAGAACAGTGAGCAATTGCTCAATTTGAAGGTCATTAAGCTCAGAATTAACGATGATAGGATATGATTCATTAGGGCCCATAAACACATATTTCAAAGATGCAGGTAGTGGTTTCAGTTCTACCTTAGGAGGCGTGGAACTCTCCTTTACTTCCCCATGCTGTAGTACATTAGAATGTTCATGCTTATATGTAGGTGCTGCATCCAAAAGCTTCTCGTAACTCATACACTCTCCACTTTCTTCATCAACGCTACCCTCAAGAACAGCTTGAAGTGGATCCTCAGATAATAGAATTTTGGCTTTCGTGTCGATCACTTCCTCTAGTGCATCCACCCTATATACAGACTCATCCGTAGAAGGATGTCCCATTGTGCTTTGAAGTTTGAATTCCATCTTCTCCTCACCTACCTCAAAAGAGATTCTTCCATTTTTCATGTCTATGATAGCTCCAGCTGTTGCTAAGAAAGGCCTCCCAAGAATGATAGGAATATTTGCATCTTCTTCCATTTCCATGACAACAAAATCACACGGAATATAAAACTTTCCTACCTTAAGGGGCACATCTTCAAGAATTCCAAGTGGAAATTTCACACTTCTGTCTGCCAATTGTAGAGAGATGCGTGTGGGTTTCAGTTCACCAATCTGAAGCTTTTCACAAATTGATAGCGGCATCAGACTGACACTTGCTCCAAGATCACACAAAGCTCTTTTGATTTCAACATCCCCAAGCTGAACAGGGATAGAATAGCTACCTGGATCCGCTAACTTCTTTGGAAGATCATTTTGCAAGATGGCACTGCACTCTGCTGTTAGTGAGATGGTAGAGCTTTCCTCAATCTTCCTCTTCCTTGACAAAATATCTTTCAAGAACTTTGCATAAGACGGCATCTCAGTGATAGCATCCATGAATGGAATATTGATATGTAGCTTCTGCAAGATTTCAAGGAATTTACCATACTTCTTCTCTAGCTTTGCTTGTGCCAACCTTTGTGGAAAAGGAACAGGTGGCACATATGGCTTAGGAGGAATAGCTTCTGAATCTTTCTTTTCTTTTTCCACGACCTCTGGTTCTACCGGTTTCTCAGTTGAAATCTCCTTTTCACTTTCCTTAGCATTCACAACATTTTTGCTCACGATCATTTCCGGCTGGTTCAAGTCTTTACCACTCCTCAAGGTTACAGCATTGATATGACCCCTTTGTGGTTGCTCCGTTTGACCAGGAAGTTGGCCTGAAGATTTATTGAGCTGGCTCAACTGTTGAGAAATCTGAGTGATAGTATTCTCCATCAATTTGTTGTGAGCTTTTATCTCGTTGATGCTCGAATCAAAATGCTCATTCTTCTTTGACTGTGTAGCAATAAATCCTTCCATGAGATTCTCCAAGTTAGATTTCTGCGGCTGAGCTTGTTGAAAACCAGGAGGCTGAGAAAAATTATTCTGCGAAGATTGAGCTTGTCCCTGATTGTTCCTGTAAGAGAAGTTTGGATGATCTCTCCAACCTGGATTGTACGTGTTGGAGTAAGGATTATACTGCGGCCTCTGGTTCTGATTGTAAAGAGCATTTGCCTGTTCCATTCCAGACGGATTGTACTGACAAGCAAGTTTGGTGTGTCCAACAACACCACATATCTCACATGAAGCAACAGTAGATGAAGTGCTTCGAGCATCCAATTGCTCAATCTTTTTAACCATAGCCTGCATAGTAGTATTCAACATGGTTAGAGCATCAACCTCATACTTACCACCCTTCTTTGGATGATTTCGATCACTGTATGGAAAATTGTCATTAGACCCCATCTCGTCTAACAAAGCTTTGGCCTCTTCAGTACTCTTGTTCATAATGCTTCCCCCAGCAGATGCATCAACAAAGTTTCGGAACTCTTGTGTTAACCCATTATAGAATGTTTGGATCAACAGCCAGTCAGGAATTCCATGGTGAGGGCACTGTCTTTGAAGTCGCTTAAATTTCCTCCAAGCATCATGAAGTGACTCGTCATCATCTTGACGAAAATTAGAGATCTCATTCCGGAGCTTAGAGGTCTTCTTCTGACTGAAGAATTTTAGCAGAAAAGCCTTTGCAAGACTATCCCAAGTAGTGAATGTATTTGGACCTTCATCCTTCAACCAATCTTTTGCTGCATCTCGAAGAGAGAATGGAAATAATCGCAGCTTTATAGCTTCATCACTGACATTGGTCATCTTTATCGTATCACACTTCTCCAGAAAGCTCTCAAGATGATCAACAGGATTTTCAGATGACAATCCTGCGAAAGAGTCATTGGATATGAATTGAATGAATTGAGGCTTGAGTTCGAAGTGAGTGGCTGCAATTGCTGGCCTCAGAATGCTTGAGAGTACGCCTGTAGCATCTGGCATACCATGCTCCCTGAGAGCCTTAGCTGGTTGGTCGTCCATAACTACCTTGTTCTTGTTTTTCTTTTGCTTGCCTTTTTGCCTCCTTGCTGTAGCTTCAATTTCAGGATCAAGAGGAATTAGATTTTCTGTACCTGAACTTCTGGTGTGCATGCAACAAGAGAACACTACACAATGATCAAATAACAAGGGTATAATAGCCGAAGCAACTCAACTAAACAACTTAGCTAAACAAATTCAAAAATTAACTAATCTAACACTGCTTTGTCCCCGGCAGCGGCGCCAAAAATTTGACAAGGCTGTCGCGTGCCTATCAAATAATAAAAATCTAACAAATCCTTCTAACTATGCAGTAGGGTAAGTCAGAGTCGTTCCCACAGAGACAAAAGTGCCAATCACCAGTCTTTTTCTGATTTAATTTAGCTAAGCAAGTAACACAATAAATTTTGAGGATTTAATTAAACTAATTTATACTAAGAAGAATTGTGTTTATACTAATCAGATCTAAAAACATCCAGAATTAAGTATCCCCACTAGCATGGTCAATGCAATCGTGAATTTTCCTCCCCAATTAATCGTATAATACTCAACAGGAAAGATGCGCCCTATAAATACCAATAATCCCTCTCGGGTATTAATGGCTTCTCTAAAATACAATCAAGCCTATTCTCATGGTATCATGCAATTCAGAGACATTAATAACAGCACCCTAACTTCCTAACAATCCGTTCTACCTATTCTCATGGAGAAGTTCATGTTCTTATTGGATAAATCACAACCATCTAAATCCAACTCTCGTTGATAAATAGATAATGGTTCAAACAATACACATAATCACGTCTGATCTGCAATTGCTAATTAAAACAACTCAATAAGCAAGAGCAATTAAACAATCAAATTGGGGAATTCACACATCGACCATAACTAGGGTTCAACTCAACCCTAGATTAATAAACTACTCACACATGATTGAATTAACAAAACAAGAATGAATATAAGAACACATAATTATAAGAATAGAGAAAAAGTGTTTACAAAAGTATACGTACCAATGCTTTTGATCTCTAAGATTGGATGATAAAACAATACCCCTAGATGTGTTTATATAGGCACCAGGAGCCTAAAAATTAGCTAACCAAAACTAAGTAGGAAACAGCTAATAAAATATTACAATTGTAATAGAAGTAGGAATAAAAAAAAGAAATATCCTCCTTGAATTAGATAAGCCTCGTAGACTTCTGGTAATTTCCCTCTTTGTGTTGGATAAGAATTTGTTGTCCAAGATTTGCCGTAATTAGAATTGAAATAGGATTCCAGGAAGTGAAATTCGTCATCTGTCTTTCAGGCCTGTTTCTGGGCTTCTCCAGTTGGAATATTGATATTGGACCACCTTTGACTTGTAGAAAATTCTGTTATCTTCGCGTGGGCTGTAAGATCACCCAATTCTGATGTCTGAAACTCAAGTTATGGCCCAAACAGTGATGTACACGCAAGCTGCCCAATAGTTACGAATTTTCTAGTAATTTAAGTCCAAATAAACTCAATTCCTTCCAAGTTTGGGAATTATTTATTTCCTGCAATAAACTCCAATAAAACTTATTAAATCGACACGATTATTCGCAAAAGCTCATTAAATGTGGGAATAAAATCCTCTAAAATATATGTAATTATATTCTATCAAATATCCCCACACTTAGCACTTTGCGCGTCCTCGTGCAAGCTAAAATAATAACTACACTAACTAATTAGTACCACTTCCGTAGGTGATCACGGTTGCATTTAACATATGCAACAAGTCCTTTAAACCCCTAGGTAGCCCTAGTGGACGAGTAGGGTCTCGTGAGGGCTTATAGCGAATATACCCACAAAATCCATCTAGCTCATGCAAAAGACCACACATCAACACAATACCACACACACAAAGTCCTCTCATGCCATATCCACTTAAGAATCAAAATGAAAATGCAATGCCTTGGTGTCTAAAGTGCAAGTATCCACATAGCATACTCAAATCACATGAATAACATTATAGAATTCCATGTCAAATGCAAAAATCATTGGTAAACATGCTAAGCACACAAGAGCACATCTTTGAGACAAAACCTGGGATCTCCTATGCAAAAGCAAAAACTCACCATTCACTCACAAAAGATATTCACTCCAAACAGGGTGGTAAGTATATCACTCAACTCCATCAATATCATAAGCATGCTTTACACGTGGTATCAATCTAACTCTCAACACAACATACACAATCAATGACAATCAAAAGGTCTTTTATTAGGGTTGTAATGTAGGCTAGGGACAAGGTATGTCAAGTAAAGCCAAAGAAGGTTAAGACAAAAGCATAGTACTCAACAATGAAATTAACAACTCCCATACTTTCATCCCCACACTTGAGCTTTTATTTATAACAACTTGACTAGCCGAATCAAAGTAGGATCATACAAGATAAGAATGCTCTCCAATTTATTATTATTTTTTTCTTTTTCTGATTTTTTCTTTTCTTTTTTTTTTTTTTTTTTTTCCAGAAAGAGCTAATAGCAAGCAAGAACAATGATCCATTGATATTTTACAAATTTCGACTAACAAGTACACAACCCAACTCAAAATTTCCCCAAAGTTATGATCATCAATACCCCCCCTTCATGCACACCTTATTACTCCCTTAAGAACAATACTAGCCTTTGACAATTGGGTTCAAATTAATGTAAGGCCAATACAATAAAAAGGATATATGGCAAGTAACGTGGTGTGTCACCGAAAGAATAGGATTAAGCTCAAAGGGTTAACTAATTGATCATGTATAAATGGTTTGGTAATATGGGAAATATGAGGTTAACCTATTGCCTTTATCATGTTGTCACCAATTAATGTCATGCGTCTCAAGAAAGACCTCAAACACGTGCTAGCAATGCAAATAACAAGTGGACACTCAAGCAAATGAAAAATCATGCAAAAGATATGCATATAGGCTCAAAACTCGCTTGGTGTGTAAAAGCAGCACAAAAGCATAGTACTCAACAATGAAATTAACAACTCCCATACTTTCATCCCCACACTTGAGCTTTTATTTATAACAACTTGACTAGCCGAATCAAAGTAGGATCATACAAGATAAGAATGCTCTCCAATTTATTATTATTTTTTTCTTTTTCTGATTTTTTCTTTTCTTTTTTTTTTTTTTTTTTTTCCAGAAAGAGCTAATAGCAAGCAAGAACAATGATCCATTGATATTTTACAAATTTCGACTAACAAGTACACAACCCAACTCAAAATTTCCCCAAAGTTATGATCATCAATACCCCCCCTTCATGCACACCTTATTACTCCCTTAAGAACAATACTAGCCTTTGACAATTGGGTTCAAATTAATGTAAGGCCAATACAATAAAAAGGATATATGGCAAGTAACGTGGTGTGTCACCGAAAGAATAGGATTAAGCTCAAAGGGTTAACTAATTGATCATGTATAAATGGTTTGGTAATATGGGAAATATGAGGTTAACCTATTGCCTTTATCATGTTGTCACCAATTAATGTCATGCGTCTCAAGAAAGACCTCAAACACGTGCTAGCAATGCAAATAACAAGTGGACACTCAAGCAAACGAAAAATCATGCAAAAGATATGCATATAGGCTCAAAACTCGCTTGGTGTGTAAAAGCAGCACAATCAATCCCAAATAGAAGTCTCTCTAACGTACCTACTTTTACTCAAAGCATAAAGACCAAATTATCTTGCACATATTCATGTCATTCTAATCCCTTACCACATTCAATAAGTCTACCAGTTTCTACTTGCTAGTGTACGTGTGTGCACAAGAACATCACATATCATCTCTCAATCAAAAGCATCCATAAACACAAGATTTCTAACAGCATGTTCGCATGGCTAGAATTATTTTTGGTGTTTTTCAATTTTTTAATTTGTTTGGATTTTTTTTTTTTTAGCATATACATATAACTACAACACATGAGAACACATCCCCACACTTAAATGGGTCAATGTCCTCATTGACACACTCTATCGAAAAACATGAAAGAAATACTCACAATACATGGGTTGCCTCCCACGAAGCGCATTTGTTTAACGTCGTTAGCCCGACACCGACTCATCAATCAATCTGCAGAAGGAGAAGATAGCTGAATATCCGCCTCCTCATTAACTGGTGCACCAGCTCTATAGTGCTTCACTCTTTGCCCATTCACCTTAAATGACTCTCCATTGCTATTGATCAATTCAACAGCACCATACGGAAAAACCTTGCGTACCTTGAACGGACCAGACCACCTAGAACGAAGTTTTCCAGGAAAAAGTCTCAACCTTGAATTGAATAGAAGAACTAACTCCCCTTCTTTGAATTCCCTTCGTAACAGCCCTTTGTCATGCCACTTCTTTGTTCTCTCCTTGTAAAGCCTTGAACTTTCATAAGCCTCAAAACGAAGCTCATCAAGCTCATTCAGTTGTAGAAGTCTCTTCTCACCCGCTGCTAACATATCAAAATTCAAACCCTTGATAGCCCAAAATGCACGGTGCTCCAACTCAACGGGAAGATGACATGCTTTTCCATATACCAATCTATACGGAGTTGTCCCAATAGGTGTCTTAAACGCAGTTCTGTACGCCCAAAGTGCATCATCAAGCTTCATAGACCAATCCTTCCTTGATTTTGCAACTGTCTTCTCCAAGATAGTCTTTATTTCACGGTTAGAGATCTCCACCTGACCACTGGTTTGGGGATGATAAGAAAGTCCCACCTTATGATAAACTCCATATTTCTTCAACATAGCTTCAAAACGATTCTCGAACCGACAGAAACGGTTAGTGCAGCAAACCAAGGAAATAGTTCAACTTATTCAGAAACGGTTAGTGACAGCTCAGAACCGACAGAAGAAGTATGCTGATTTGGCCAGAAAGAATATGGAATTCGAAGAAGGAGAGCAAGTACTGTTGAAAGTATCTCCGTGGAAAGGATTAGTAAGATTTGGCAAGAAAGGAAAATTAAGTCCAAGATTTGTGGGGCCTTTCGAGGTATTGAAGAAAGTCGGGAAAGTCGCCTACGAGCTAGCTTTACCGCCTCATATGCAACATATCCATAACGTGTTCCATGTATCCATGCTTAAGAAATACCATCTGGATTCTAAGCATGTCATTGAATATGAGCCGATAGAGATTCAGCCAGATTTATCTTATGTGGAGCAGCCTATCAAGATACTAGATCGAAAAGAAAAGGTTTTGAGGAATAAAACAATTCCTATAGTGAGAGTTTTGTGGAGAAACCCCAAGGTGGAAGAATCAACTTGGGAGTTGGAAAGCGATATGTTGGAGAAGTATCCTCAATTATTCTCTTAGGTGAGATTCTGGGGACAGAATCCTTTTAAGGGGGGAAGGTTATAACGCCTTAGAAATTTCGGATTATTTAATTACTAAAAGTTATTTATTTTATTATTAAATGTGAATTATGTGGTGTGTGAATTGGTTGAGGAAGTATTATATTGTGGAATAACATTTGGAAGTCAGATTGATATTTTATATGTGTTATGTAAGCCCGACTATTTTAATTATATTTTTGGGATTTATTTCCTATTTATTTGTGTTATAATTACCTTCTGTGAATTTTATAAAATTCTCGGGATTAGCAGAAATCCTGAAATCTTTTTCATTATTAACTTTATTAGTTTATATGACTTTTAAAAATATTTGGTGAATTATTTCTGGGTTTCAAGGATTTTAAAATGATTTTACGAATTATTTTCCAATTTAAGGATTTAATCTTGTAAAATCCATATTTAATTCGTTTTTAACCCTAGAAATATTTTAAAAATATGTGGGTGATCGTAATTTTATAGTCTTCATTTTAACATTTTAAAATTTAATGTCGTACCCATTTTTATGATTGATGTCGATTTAGGAATTAGTTTATTTATTTATTTTTTTTTTTTTGAAATATATGCTTCTTAAATCATTTTACCCTCCATATAATTTTTCCCCAAATCAATTGTTCCCCTTTTTAAAACCCTAAATTGGCTATACCTAATTCATTTCAACCGATTTTCTCTCAATTTCTCTTGATTTATCTAGAACTCTCTCTCACTCTCTAGTCCTCTCTCACTCAAAATCTCTCCCTAAAATCTCTCAATCTCTCGAAAATCATCTCCCACTCTATAGTCTCGAATCCGTCTATTCAATGTAAGCTGTTTACAAGATGTTTGCTAAGAATTAAAACCCTCCTGTCCCCTGTTCGTCACCTCCTAGCAACACTGGTTGCGTGCTTTGATGTGTATGTATAGGTGAGTTCTGGCAATTAGTTGGAACATCACTGTGAATCTCCCTCTCCTGCAAGCTTTGTGTCCATTCATTTTACTAGAAAAAAATTCCATCTCCCATCCTCTCTGTGTTTCTATGGGTGTGAGTGTGTGATTACCGAGTTGGGTGTGTATGAGTTCGGTTTCGAACTAGCCGGTTACTAGTGCCAGGTTATTTGTTGCTGCCTGTGTGTGTGCGAAATTGATTGGTGTGTGTGCGTAAGGGACTGCGTGTGTGTGTTAGTGTAAACTGATGCGTGTGAATGTGTGTGTGCGTGTACAGAACAGATCCCTTGTGTATGTTGTTGTGAGTACTGCTTCATCACGATGCTGTGAATTGTGTATATATGCGAGTAGTCGGATATTGTGGCTGTTATGGTCATAAATTGGGTGGTTGATACTGATGCCCTGTACTTCAAACTAGCTACTGTACTTCGATTATTTGTTTACAATGCAGTGTTTTAACGATTTTAGGTTGTTATAATCTGAAGTCCATGTGATTAATCTTGAGCGATAAATTGTTGAATTGTTTCGTGATAATGAAAGAATTTCGGAATTTTATTTTAAGAGCGAAGTCTCGAGTCGGGAATCCGGAATTCGGGAACCCTCGGGATTTTGCCCCCTCGACGGTGATTTAATTTGAGTCGAGGGTATAAAATTGGCGATGATGATTATTTTCTGAGCCAAAAATATTTAATATTTATTATTTATTAATTACCTAATAAATTGTAATTTATTTTTGAGTTGTTATTTATTGCTTAAATTGTACTAGATTATGAATCAGTAAATTGGAATGTGAATTGGGATTGGATGATAATTATGGATTCGATTGGTAATTTATAATTATGTTGGTTGTGTCGGCTGTATCCCGACTGGCAGTCCCCCGTATAAAGGGGATGCCGTCAAAATTTTTCTAAAATATTAAAATCATTTCTTGATGATGAGTATGTATAATTATTTAACTTATACGAGTTGTGAGTCGGGCTTCATATTTTAAAATCTATATGGTATGTGCTTATGTGGCTATGTGATTAAATACTTTTGTCTGTAGTTTATGTATTGATATTATACGATTAAATAAACATAAATTAGGGAACTATTCGCAGGGGTAGACTAAGTGGAATGTTTATATTGATTAGCGAGTATTAAACAGGATTCTGAAATAGTGTTATATTGTGTGTAGATTCCGTGGATAAAGGAAAGGCTAAAGCTGAGGACGTAAAGACGCTTCGGATTCTGTGATTTTCTATTTAAGGCAAGTAAATTGCTTCAATTACCTTTCAAATGAGTTATGATTATAAAAGTCTGATTCATATGCTTATTTAAATTACTCTTGCTATAATTGTTCTGTTAATTTCCCGAAATTGCGAATACATAATGGTTATACCCCAAATTGATTCTACTGAATGGTTGATTCTTTTAGTGAATTGGTTACATCCATATCCCTTGCAAGCATATTGTTCCACCTCTCTTTCAAGTAAACCGCTTCACTTATATTTTCAGCGAATTATGATTATCATAACTTGATTCTTATGTAATTGATTTATCCTTGATATAATTGCTCTGATAATTTCCATTAATTATGAATATTCAATTGTTATACCCCAGGTTGACTATATCGTTTTTGTTAATCCTTTTTGTGACTTGACTCAAGTCAATACCCCTTTTTACCATATCGAACTTGTCGATATTTAATTCAGAGATTACCCGACCTTGTTCTATTTGGTGAGATTTGAGATGTTGACCTGGGACGAAAGTGTCCAGGGTGTTTGGCAGTTGAGGTGGTCGATTGTTCCGACACCTGATGTCTAGTTATAGGATTGGACTGTTAGTTTTTAAAAATGTGGACCGTAAGGGTCGGACCAGATTCGTGGTCAGAAATTATTAAGGCCAATGTGTGCCGTGGATCCATTAAGGACATTGCTGTGTGCGTTTGTCCGGGGTTAGTGCGTGACTGATCAGCAGCCTAACCTTATAATTGTTTTTATTTATAAAATGCATGATAGTCCAATCCGCTTCTATTCTATGATTCAGATAAAAGATGAACCTTTAATTGAGATATATATATTGTTGATTGTTAATTCTTGAAAATCTTGCAGACATATCAGTTGTTGATGTTTTAATTTCATACATATATACTTGCTGAGCGTTTTGGCTCACTTGCTTGCTAATTCTGTTTCCTCAGCTAAGCCAGGAGATGTCTAGAAGAAGTGGCCCGTCGGGTTGGGGTAGTCACCGAGGCAGTCAGAGGGTCGAGGCGGTTGGTTGGGTAGTGACATATACCTTGGTTTATATTATATCTGTATTTGTAGGCAGATTATCATATTGAATGGGTTGTATATTATTTGATTTAGTTCTGGGTTGTAATAGCTATTGATAGTTGTTTCATACAGTGACCTGTGTGCGGTCTGGGTTGTTATGGTTTTATTTTCTTATGGATTAGTATAACTTGTGCTTGTGGACTGTTTTTAGTTCTACTTAGTTGTTTGAGCAGGTGGTTGGTTCGGTTTATGATTACTTCATGCCGAAATTTCTAAAATTTCTCCTATATTAATGTTTAATTGAGTATAAAAGTTTATTATTATTATTGTTGGCAAGTGAGGGTGTTACATTGTGTGTGACGTGTATGTCTGAATATTTTTATTTGTATATTTTTTGAGGATTTAAACATATTTAAATCATGTGTTTTAATCCTCTATCAATTTTATAAAATTATCGGAGGGATTAAAAATCATGAAATCTTTTGAAATATTTCCTTTATATATTTATTGAGTTTTTAAAATTGTTGGGTGAATTAATTTGGGTGTTGTGGTATTTTAAAATGATTTAAAGAGTTTTATTGTATTTAAAGGATCAAAATTTGTAAAATCCATATTTAATTCATTTTTGATCCTATAAATATTTTAAAAATATGTGGGTGTTTATAATTTTATACTCTTCATTTTAAAAATGAAAAGTTTAATTTTCCGAAATTTTATTTAATTTCGATTTATAAAGCTGTTTATTAGTTTTAAAAGTGAATAAGTAGTGTTTTAATTGGGCCGGGATGAAATTATAGTAGTTAAATAAGTATTGGGCTAAGCCCAATAAGGATGAAAACACACACACGACAGAACACGCTGAGGAGAAATCGGGGAGAGAGAAAAACAAAAGGGGGGAGAAATTAGGGTTGATAATTGGGGGTTTTTGATTTTGAATCAATATAGTGATATAGATATATGTATATTGTATGTATATGTGTGTATATCGTGCAGGGGAGGTGGGTTATCTGTTTGTGCGGTGAAGGGGGAGGAAAACAAGTTGCGGGAGAGGGGCAGGCGGCGCCACCGCATGGTGGCCGGCGGTGGCTGCTCGCGGTGGTGCGGGTGGCGAGGAGAGGCAGCAGAAAGAAAGGAGAAGAAGGGAAGAAGAAGAGAGAAAGAGAGGGAGAGAGAGAGAGGGGGAGAGAGAGAGAGAGAGAGAGAGAGAGAGAGAGAGAGAGAGAGAGAAGGGAGAGAGATGGTGGTGACGTTGGTGGTGGTCACCGGAAAGGAAAGGTATAAAATTTTATTTAATTTTATTTATCTATTTATTTATCTTAATGTTTCCGATATAATTGTTTGATTCCTCATTTTAGATTAATTATGGGTATTGTTATAGTTTAATTAGATTTAAATTCTTATATAATTGTTGTAATTTAATTAGTTTGAAATTGTGAGTTAAGTGGGTTGATTTTCGTAATTAGATTAAAGTTGTAAATTATGGATATTGTTATGTTTTCATGAATTAGTTCGGAAAATGTAGTTAATTAACATTGTTGGTGGTTAATTATGATTATGGGGATAATTGTGAGTCCGAAAATATGTTCGGATTAGTAAGTAGTAATTGTTAATTATTATTGTTAGTTATAATTATTGAGATAAATTTTGAATTCGATAAATATCTGGGTTTAATGATTGTTAGTTGTTAATTAATTGTGAGTTTAATGTGTTAATTGTCGTAGCTAGATCAATGTGGTAAATTATGAATATTATCAGAATTTCGATGTTTAATTCGGAGGATATAGTAATTTATAATTATTGAGGACTAAGTGCGAGACCGATTATGTGTTCGGGTTAGTAATTATTAATTGTTAATTGTTAATTATTAACTGCTAATTATTAATTATAATTGCCGGACTCATTTTGTGGTTTAATGATTATTGATGGTTAATGGTAATGTTGGTATGATTTTTGGAGTTTATACGAGTTGACTAAACGGTAAATGCTTATGTGCTAAATGGTATAAAGCGAGTCGTAGTATTTGATGGCTTTACTAATTATGAATGTTATATGTTATTTAGTTTAACTACGAGGAGTCGTAAAGAGATCATAAGTTCTAAATGTTAGTATTTAAGGATTTGTGTAATTCTCTTCGACTAGATCCTCGGGCTTACGAATATCAATGATTGATTGTCACCAGTATAATTAATATGCTCAAGTGATATGATCATTGATATAGCGTAAGTAATAGTTAATGCTAGGGGCTGTTCCCTAGGGCTTACGAATATCAATAATTGATTGTCACGTGTATCATTAAAATGCGTGAGTGATACAATTATTGATGTAGCGTAAGTAGTAGTTAATTCTAATATAAATTATTATGTGTTTACTGCATGTCGAGGCAGAATTTCTTATGTGCTAGGTGCCGCATGTTTGGGCGGGTAGTTTTCTTATTTGTTTACTTTTATGTTGCTGCAAGTTGAGGTAGCTCTATTTTCATATGATGTGGTTGGTAAAAAATTGAATTAGAAAACAGGGGAATAGTCCTATTTACGACTTCATCCCGAAATTTTCTAAAAATCCCCTGCAAATCTATTTAAAAGTCTATTTAACTTATTTGATTTCAATGCTTGGAAGTGTGTTATGATTTCTAAGGGTTTAAGTATATGTGGATTATTCTGAGAATATGTCGTGGTTTTGAAGATTAGATGGTGTGGTGTTTTGAAGTGGTTGTGTGACGTGTTTATGTGACTTAGTTAACTATACTAAGACTACTATATGAATATGGTTGGATATGTCTATATGTATTGTATATGTTATTATATAAGATGTGTATAAGCATTATAGGACGCGTATGGGTAGAATAGAGCAAACAATGAGGTTTTGCTTGAGTTAATACTAAAATAGTATCTGACCTTATAAAGGTTCGAATAGGAAACCTAGTCAAGAGCAGTGCGTGGGAAAATGGAAAGACGAACAGAAGGACAAGTATCAAAGCCAACGGGTGAATTGATGTGGAAGTGGTGAGTTACGAAGTAGAGATGGAAGTTGAGCCGAGTAAGAGGCCAGCATATAAAGAAGTAAAGACTGACGTGAAATTGAGTCGAGGATCAATGTTAGGATCGAGAACTTCGAGAATCGAGGCAAGTGTTATTGCTCTTCACTTATTGTTCAAGTGATGCAATTCAATTCTTTTGTCGTATAAAATGATGTGGTCAAGTATATTTAGGAAATGATGTATTTCTTCAATTAGCGTGAAAACGTTTATTCTCCCCATCCTTAGTTCGAATACCAAATTTCTTTAAAAAAAAATATTCCCGAATAACCTTTTTCCACCGAAAGCCTTACTTATCGTATGTTACTAGATTCCTCATTGGAATACCATTTCTTTTATTTTCGTCGAAATATTTAAGAAATTCTCTAAATAGAGAAAATCTAGATTTTAAAATCTTTATAAATATCTGTTAATGAAAATTTCTGATTTTAGCATGTTATTACCCATGGACCCTCTTTAGGGGATGTTTTCGTCAAACTGATCTGAAATTTGCTATATTGCAATTAATTTTGCAAATAATTATTTTAAACTACTTCTTTCGTTATGATGACACCAAACTTTGCAATGTGTAGATAAATTTTATTAAATGCTTAGTACTTGACCATATCTTGGTTCTAACTTAAAATCTCAATTATTGATAATCATGTTGCAATCGATGACTTTTATCTTTGTTCAAGTAGATCTTCTCTTTAATCAAATTAATGATGTTATTACCTTAATTATTCATATCGATCTTGTTGATACTTATTCAAATTACTGTTCTTTATATTCTCCACCCCATTGATTATCGAACTTGTCGATATTTATTGAAGATCTTGATTATTCATTTATCACCCTGTATTGTATCGAACTTGTCGATACTAGAAGAAATTGTTACTTCCTCATTTACTATTTATTATAAGTTGCTATTCTGGACGTGAGCTTCCAGTTGTTTGATTAACAAGGGTTGTCGATTATTCCGACTCCTAGTGCGCTTGATATAGAATTGTAATGTTTTAAAATGGGGACCTTAAGGGGTCGGACCAGATTCGTGGTCAGAAGTTAATAAGGCCAATGTGTGTCGTGGATCCATTAAAGGACATTGCTGTGTGCGTTTGTCCGGGGTTAGTGCGTGACTGATCAGCAGCCTAACCTTATTGTTCTTTTTAAAAAAATAAATAAATAAATAAATCCAATTCTTTTTTTTTTGGAAAACAAAAAAAAAATTTCTTAGCTGCTTCTTTTCGCAGTACATATAATGATTCTTCTTGTTTATCAGAATTCATAATTGTCATTGATATTGTTGTCACTATTTACGCTTACTGAGCATTGTTGGCTCACTCTTGCTTTTGTTTATTTCTCCAGTTATTAGAGATAATTAGTGGACCTAGTGGTCAGTTGGTATTGCTCTTCAGGCAGCGAGAGGAGACGTTCGAGTTATGGACTTTGTCGAATAGTGGATTGGGAATTGTCAAGGTTGGATATACAGTTAGATAGTGATTTTGTTTATTCATAAAAATTGTATAACATTTTTTTATTCTGAGGTTGGACTGTAATAATATAATTTGATAGTTTTTTTCATACCATAACCTGTATGCGATCTTGGTTAAGGAGTTTTATTATTATATGTCATTTATATCCAAGATTGTTTGATGTTGTTTGTGGTTAGTAGCCCTAGATCTGTACCCCGGATTTTGGGATGCTACATGTGTGACGTGTTTATGTGACTTAGTTGATTATAGTAAGACTATTATGTGAATATGAATGAATATGTCTATATGTATTATATATGTAAGCGTTATAGGACGCGCATGGGTAGAATAGAGCAAACGATAAGTTTTGCTTGAATTAGTACTGAAACCGTATATGACCTTGTAAAGGTTCGAGTAGGAGACTTGGCTAAGAGCAGTGCGGGTAAATGGAAAGCTAAACAGAGGAATAATTATCAAGTCAACGGGTGTGCTGGCGTGGAGTTGGTGAAGTACGAAAGAAAGATAGAAGTAGAGTCGCATAAGAAGACCAGCACGAAAAGTGTGGAGACTAGCGAGTAGTTGAGTTAGAGATCCATGATTAGGATCGAGAACTCCGTATGTTGAGGCAAGTGTTTGCTCTTCACTTATCTTTCAAGTGATGCAATTCATTCCTTTTTGTCGCATAAGATAGTTTGATCAAATGTGTTTAGAAAATGATATACTTCCCAGTTAGCATGAAAATGTTTGTTTTCCCCTACCCCTAATTCGAATACCAAGTTTTTAAAAGAACCCTAAATATAATCTTTTCCGTTTAAATATTTTACTCAAGCTATGATGTTGGATTTCTCAACTAAATACCATTTCTTTTATTTTCTTCAAAAATGCTTAAGAGACGTTCTAAACAAAGGAGATCCAAGATTTTATAATCTTATAAAAATATTTTAGCACGATCCCTGGTTATGGCATATATTTCACCCGATGGACCCTCTCTAGGAGATGTTTTATTCAACTGACCTACAACTAATCCTCTTGGTATTGTTTTAAAAATGATAGTTGTAAACTACTTAATTCGCTTATATTGATTCCAACTTTTCAATGTATGGAGAAATTTTATTAAACGTTTAGCAGTTGACTATATCCTTGTTTTTATCATATATCCTCAGTTGTTGTTTATCATGTTGCTAGTAAATTTTTTTGTCAATTCATTTAATGATGTTATGATCCCAATTATTTGTATCGAACTTGTCGTTACTTTCTGTTATTGTTTTTTTATTCAATTATTATCTTTTATTGTATTGAACTTGTCGATACCCTTTGAGATTGTCGTTCGTTATGTATCACCCCCTTTATTGTGTCGAACTTGTCGACATCTAGTAATATTATCATTCTTTATTTACCCCTGTTGTTGGGTCGATCTTGTTGATACCAGTTGATGCTGATACATCATCAGTGATTCTTAATTATGAATTGATATTCTGGGACATGAATTTTCGAGTTAGTTGATATGGTAAGGTAGTCGATTGTTCCGACACCTAATGCGTTTGACTAGGAATTGGAAATGTTTTTAAAACAGATGTCCCTTCGGGGAGGACCAGATTCGTGGTCAGAAGTTAAGGCCAATGTGTGCCATGGATCCAATTAAGGACATTGCTGCGTGCATTTGTCCGGGGTTAGTGCGTGACTGATCAGCAGCCTAACCTTTATGTTTTTTTTTAAATAAATAAAAAATCCAATTCCAACCTACACCGTGAGACCGAGTCATTTTGATATTTGATTCCCTTGAATCTTATTTCAAGTATATTCTATTATCAGAACTTTTGTCAATTCTCGTTGTTGATGAACCTTATTCCGGTGTGCAATGTTGGCTCCTCGTGATAATCAGATAGTTGATTAGTTGATTATTTTTGAAGCATTTGATAATTCGTCTTATTTATCAGAACTTATAACTGTTGTTGAAATTGTTATCACTATTCGCACTTGATGAGCATTGTTGGCTCACTCTTGCTTTATTGTTTATTTTCTCCAGTTAATAGAGATAATTAGTGGACCTCGTGGTTAGTTGGTATTACTCTTCCAGCTGCGAGAGGAGACGTTCGGATTTATTGATTTCGACCAATAGAGGTTTGGAAATGGGTCAAAGTTGGGAACTTATTTAGGTAGTGATTCATTTATTCATAAAGTTGTATAATATTTTTATTCTGAGAATGATTTGTAATAACGTAATTCGGTAGTCTGTTTCATACCTAAACCTGTATGCGATCTTGGTTAAGGGGTTTTATTGTTATATTATGTTCACAATGTTAATATCCAAAATTGGTTTTTGTTGTTTGAGGCGTATAATAGCCCAAAATCTGTACCCCGGATTTTGGGATGCTACAACATTCATTAGATTGGTTAGTGAGTTAGGAATGTTAAATTTTTAGATCTTTAACATCTGCACAAGTAGCAAGGTATTTTGTTTCAGCTTATAGACTTGATATTTTTGTCAGGATCTATACTTGATTGTTAAATGCTTAAGCTGTAACACTTTACTTTGATAAATTACAGTATGATAGACTTACTAATAAACATCAGGATAATGATTGCTATCAGTATGCTGACGTCATCAGTATTGACATCAGGATTGTATCGTCAGTATCAGGATTGTGAAATTTGTGTGTCTTACTATTTCAAATTCTGAAGTTCATGTTATTTAGTGGTTCAATTCTGAGTTTTGTTAAAGTCTATGTTAGCAAGTTTTATCACATGCATACTGATAATTTATATCATTATTCAGGTCAGTCAATAAACAACGATAGACAAGTAGATAATAAAAAAACTTGTATTTTCATTAATCAAAAGCATTACATACATGGAAATGAAATACAATTCTTCTTTTTGTCTAACTACTACTGATAATTCAATTCTTGTCTAAAGTTGCTACTGCTTCAATCCTCAACGATCGACTTCAGGACAAGGAGCATCTCAAGATTGGATTCCTTTTCTGGGCGACTTGAATGAAAGCAGCTAACTCATCTTCATGCTTATTGAAGAAGATGAATAGCATCTCCATCAAGATCAACCTCAAACGCTTCACCAAATTCTTCATCCTCAAGGTGTGAAGAGATTAGAGGAGGATTGTATCCAACTGGTAGATGTTTTAGAGGAGATTCGTGGAAATCATTTGGGTTAAAACCAATCATATCTAACTCGATGAGAAAAGTCATCTCTTCTAAGAGATAGTTTACTTGCTCCTGATCACCAAGAGTAAAGAACTTCTCAGTAGTAATGAACCAAAAGCTAGGGTTCATATGAAGATTTGGGTTGAAAGCCATGATGGAAAGAGAAAAGAATGAAAAGGTTTTGAAGAATGGCATAAGACGTCGGTTTCTTTTATAGAAAGACGTGAGAAACTGAACAGTCGTTTGGGGAATATCAATGCAATCAGTCATAATTATGTGTGACTGTATTTCTTGTATTTTCAAGAAATATTGAACGAATTTAAGCAATTGATTTTGTTCAGATTTTATTTATTTCTTTTACAGGTAAAAGAAAATGCCACGTGGAAACTTCATTAAGTCTCTGGAATCAGGATGATATTGATCAGGAATACAAGTGTGTTCACATCAGGATTATTAATTCTTTCTATTCAGAAATCACATTGAATCGTGTGATTATCTTGATGAGAAGATCACATCAGGAAAAGGAAGCTGATCAGTATTGACTTTTATCTTGACTTTACCTTGATTTAATTTACTTGAAATTAATTTTGGATTATTTTCCAAAAGTCGTGGGTAACTGTATTTTTCAGGGGCTGACAGCTGTCAACCTACGTGTCAACGTGGGATAATGGGTCTGAAGGATTTTTGAAATATAATTATTTTGACACTCTAATCGTGTAATTGCTTTCTCTAAATTCATATTCTCCAAAGCAAAAACACTCTCGAGTTCTCAAAATCACTAATCAATTTCAAAGATTTCTTAATTTCTTTTCGGATCAAAATGACAACTCAAAAAAGACTACCCAGATCAGTAGCTTTCAAGTTTGGTGACTTTGATTTTATGATGAACAATCATGTTGCAGCTATCACCAACAAGGAAGGGGTGTCAACTGATTTTCACCCAATTATGGACTTTATGGCGAAAGGACCATTAAGCTATGCCTTGACAGCATCTCCACAAATTAATCAAGTAGCTGTGTCACAAGCTTGGGAGAATGCTGAGATAATTGATTCTACTCAGAGTCAATCAGGTAAGATTGTTCTACACATAGGACAAGACTCATTTGATATTACTGAATCTGTTGTTCATTCAGTACTTCACTTACCTGTTAGTACAAATTTTGAGAATGTACCATCTGATGATGATATTAGAACTATGTTATCTGCATTAGGTTATAATGGACCTCTAGATAACATGAGCCAGTTAAATAGATCCTCTCTTAGGAAAGAATGGTCTTTCTTCTTTGACCAACTTGCTAAATGTTTTACTGGTAAATGTAGTTCTTTTCAACAAATTACTGTTGTTACATCACATATTGCATATATCTTGCTTTATAACAGATTAATTAATTTTGGTCACATTATCTTAAGTCAGATGTGTATTAAACTTGGGTCAAGAGATCATGATAGGAATATGGTTTATTATCATAGATTCATGCAACTGTTTATTAACCATTTCATTCCTGATGTTGAAGCTAGATTTGGAAGAGAATATTGTGTTTCTTCTTATGTACAGCAAAAGAGAATTTTCTCTGACATTACAAAGAAGGACAGTGAAAAGAATCTAGATGAAATACCTGCATTACACTATCCAAATCATGTTCAGGTACTTCTAAGAACTCATCTTCCTACTATCTATAATTCTTCTTTATTTGGTGGTGAAATGACTCAGGAATCTCATTTGGTGGAGAACCCCCCTGTGTCTACCCAAGTAGCCAAAAACATTACAGTCTCTGAAACAAGTCTAGAACCAAATTTTGATCCACAGCCTATTATGTCAAAGAAGCCAACCTCTGGTGCTTCTCAAAAGACATCAGTTGTGAGGAAGAGAAGATTTGTCATTTCAAGTAGTAGTTCTAGTGAAGATGATGATAATATATCTCTTGCTGAGAAAGCAGAATTGAAGGCTGCAATTCAACTTTCTAAGCTAGGAGAAAGAGATGGAACATCTAGTCACAACCAGGCTGCAGTCTCCCAAAAGGCTGTAGTTCTTAAAAATGGAAAACAGTTACTGGATACTGTCTCTCAAAAGACTGTGTCTATTCAAAAAGGATCTCATCCCTAGATCACTTATGTGTCTACACCTCTTGAGTCTTCTCAAGACAAATCTGTTGCTCACTATACTAGGAGAACAAGGAGAAAGATTCATTTGTCACCTACACACAGTGTCTAGTCCAACTAACATTATGCAGGTCTCTACAAATAAGGCTATATCCATGTCAGTATCTGACAAGAGAGATCTGAATCTTGATTCTTCATGGGAAACTACATTAACATACAGACTGGCTATGGAACTTATTTCTCTAAAAGTGAAGCTTTCCAGGCTTGTTCTAGATTTTCTAACTGAAAGAGTTCCTAAACTTTCATTTCCTGAAGAATATGGACTGTTACATCAAAGACTTGATTTAATGAAGACATACTTCTATGGATCTGTCAGAAAGGAATTGCACAAGAAATTTGGACTTCCTAAGCATGTTGCACTTCAATCACTTCATGCATATCTATTTGACAAGGATGTCATTGTTGAAGATGCTTCAGCTCAAGGTGAACAAGAGGAGGTAATTGATAGAGGGAAGCAGTCAACAGAAGATACTATTGCACCAGTGGTGAATAGTAGAATAGATCAGATCACAGTCACTGCAACACAAGAACCATCTAGTCAGAGGTTGGATGACTCAGGAACTGTGATTGATGATGCTGAAAGGTCTTCTGTGATGACTGAAATTGCAAGTGAGAAACCCTATGATATGGGAGGAATGACTTTGATTGATTTTCCTGAAGATCAAACCAATATTGTTCTTTAAAGAGTCTATCCACCTTGAGGGTGTGTCTCAGCAACCAACACTTAAAGACGGTGACATACTAGCTATGGTGTCTAATGAAGTATTACTGAAGACATCATAATCTAGTGTAGATCCTGAAAGTGGTATACTGGAGCCTTTAGTTTCTGGAAAGAAAGTAGATGTTTGTAAGGGTTCAGAGACTATAGCAGCTCACTCCTTGGAGAAAACCTCAAGCCCCATGCCATATGAGGAACCCTCTCTCCATGTGAGTTCAGGTATAAAAACTTCTTCTAGCCCCTATTTTTCTGTAGGTCATGAGAGCACTTATCCAAATTTGAGTGATACACTTGAAAAGATGGACATAGATCCACACATAGAGAGGCTGGCTCCTGACCAGGCAAAAGGAGAGGTAGAAAGAGTGTTGACTTTATATAATCAAAGTGAGAATGAGGGTATGGATGATCAACTCCATAGTGAGGGAGAGAAAATTAGGAAATCATCATCGTTTGATTTATGGGATCAGGTTTTTCCTGAATCTTGGTCTGAAAATCTTGGTATGGATGCTGGTACTTATTCTTTTATCAAGATGTATGAGAAGAATGACTTAGCACATCACAATGCAAAGCCAGAAGTTAAAGCTCAGAAACAGAAAGAAAGGCTTGCAGAAATCATCAACAGAAGAGGTGAAAGGCTAAGACAAACTTCTACTCAACCAGTACCAGAAGATATTCCTAATGATCCTAGTATTCCTTTGTATGTACTTCCAATATCAGCTAGAATTGAGACATCAACAGTATCTGATCAATCTAAGGAGGAGTCAGGATTTGTAGATGTTAGTACACAGAATACTGGTGAAGGACAGGATGATTATACTTCAGCTCCAGATCAGAAAGATTAAGATGTTTGTACTTCTACTCAAGTATTATTACTTGAATATCATTCTATACAGGCAACTTCTTCTACAAGACTTGAAGATAAGGTTCTTTCTGCATCTGAATCTGAAGATACAACAAGCACTTCCAACATTGAAGTCAATTCTGAAATTCTACGAAACATTCAGAAATCTCAAAGTGATATTCAATCGAGACTTCAAATTCTTGAAGATAACCAAGTCACTATTATGGACAATCAAGCAGTTCTGATGAATCTCATTTGTTCTGTTACTAAATCTCTTGGTATTACTGTTGCTGATGTCAAAAAGGGGGAGATAAAGACAATTCAGAAACAACAATGACAACAGACTGGGGAAGATAAACAGACTGGGAGCAGAACTAAGGGTGACAGAATTGGTAAATTTCATCATAGAAGTGGTAAAGGAAAAGAAGCATCAAATAGTTGAATTCTTTTTTCTAAGTACTAGATACATGTCTACATCTAAAGAAGGAGGTACTTAACTTCATGATTTTAAATTCATAAATTCTATTTTGGTTGTATTGTTATATGTTTTGACATCTACAACTTAGATTTATGCTTCAGATTCTAAAGCATAAATAGGGGGAGATTGTTAGGAATAATTCATGAGTTGTGATGTTAAGAATAGAATTTTGCTAATACTTCTTGTATATCCTGATCTTATAAAGGATTTAGCACTTTGTATAGGATATATGTGTTAGACAGTAATTTGTAGAGTTTAGTCAGGAACAGTGCGTCAGAGACTACATTTCAGGAACTCAGAGCAGATCCTGATACAGCAAGTCAGATCCTAATCAAATACTGATGGGATGATCAGATCCTGATGCAATGGGAAATCCTGATATCAGTCGTGTTACTGATGATGTCATTATGGATGCTACAGAAACTGGCAAGTGCTATAAAATAGGATCTTTGTTTTTGGAGAACAAGCAAGAAGATATCGTGAAGGAAACGAATTCTCTATTGATGGAAACTATCAACTGGACGGCAGAACATTGTCATAGATAGATTATAATTCTGTTATTAGTTGATAGGTAGCATTATAAATACTCTCTCAATATTATTGTAAAGAGGGCGAATTGAGAATAGTAGAGTGCATATCGTGTGAAGCTCTGTATAAGGTTTGTATTCGAGAGTTCGAAACAAACACACACACACAGAGAGAGAAAGAGAGAGAGAGAGAGAGAGAGAGAGAGATTTGTATTGTCAGCAGCTGCTAAAGGTATAGTACACCTTTGGTAGAATTTGTATTTGATTTATTTAATACAAACAAAGTTTGATTCATTCGTTTGTTCTTGTTCATCTAATCAAACAAAAATCAGACACGATTATATAACTTGTATTCAACCCCCCCCCCTTCTACAAGTTATTCGAGTTAACACGTGCCTCACTCTAGACCCACCAACCTTGTGGGGACTACATGTGGGTCTTCTATATTAGTTCGTCTGCAAGTTGATAACACTAGGTTGTGGTTATGGTTGCATTTTTCTGAATCAATGTTACTATATGACCTAAAAGCAATGTTTCTCGTACTATTATAGTTGAAAAACAAAGCGTAGAGTTATGGAGTAAAATCAACGCTAGAGGACACAACGGTCAAAAAGTGTTACCTTTGGCTTAAATCAACAGTTTTTGGGTCGAAGGCAATAATTAAATTTCGTATCTGGCCAGTTATTGCCTAGTACGTACACCTAACATTTAAATTTGAGATTTTAGGAGAACTGGTAGAAATTATGAAAATAGATAACTTAATACACCAAACACCTCAATGTTCCATATAATTTATTATAAATATAAAGACAAATTACTACCTTAGATATGGGAGTGCTGATTCACCCTACAATGCAAAAATGGGTTTTTGCGTGAGGAAGAGACTTAGAATATAACATAAGATCTTAGTAAGTCAGCAACCTAAGATTAATTATTAATGTTTTTGGAGAACTGGTAAGGAAATTCATGAATTTAAGACCTTCATCCTTCCAAATAGTCTTCATATACACCCATGAGTGATTCAGCAACATTTTGATATCCACAAAAATAATGTCACTACTTCTTCTCTAGGATATATGCCTTTTAAAGTCCACGAACTATGTATTTTTATGTATTCATCAAAATGAAAATATTTCTAAAGTCCCCAAACACCATCATTGTATCTTCTAAAGAAAAAGATGTTCATGACCTGTGAAGGAGAACTAATAACTTAACATGCTAAACACCTTAGTATTTTTCGATAAGTGATAACTTAACATACCACAAATAGTCAAAATTTTAGATATACAAATTTATAGATATTCACAACATTGTATACTACATGCCATATTAAACTAAAAGTCTTTGGGTAGTCAAGTGAAATACAATAAGCATTCCCCAGTATAGCCAATTTGAAAATTTCCAAAGTTTTATGTTGAAATACAGAAGTATTTCACTAGCTTAAATGAATTTAGAATCAAAAAATTTCCACGCGTAACAATGGAGAATCTATAAATTTTAAAAGTTCTAACTTCAGATTTTATGTTGCAAGCTTACAATAGTACCTATAATTAAAAATTTGTAGTTTCATAATAGTAAGTTTTGATGTGGTTTCACTAGTTCGATGATGGCCTTCAAGATTTTTTGTTTGCCAATGAATTCTTATTGTGTTCGATTATGTCCACACAAATTCGAGGATCACGACGACGACGACATTTGTTGTTGAAGATATTATGTTCTTCTCTTTTACAATTTGCACCTCCACTGAAATTGGGTTCGGTTGACGGACCTTGTATGGGACATTCGGCATGGGTTTCTACCCTGTCAACGAACAAATGTTGTCAATTTAATAATTAAATACATTAATTGTAAAGAAAACATAGGAAAAAGAGGAGTTCTAAGTTAAAGAATATTGCATATCTAGAAAACAATACTGATGAAGACCAGCAAGTAGTTATTTTTTGCTTTCTTTCCTACATATGTTGTACAATTTAATAATTTTACTAGATAAAATCTTCAATCTTGTTCAGCATCATGTTCTTCATAATAAATAATAATTCTACCAATTATTATTGATATCTACAAGCAAAACCACAAGTAATGTGTATGTATCCGAGTTAATTAGGGTAGACTTTGAAAAAATAATATAACACATTTATATCTTTCTTCTACCCTTTCGCTCTTCTTCACCCCTTCTCATTCGATCCAGGTCCCTTAATCAATCATTTGAAACGAAATACATGCTCTCAAACATAGTCTTAAGTTAATTAACTTCAACATGTACTAAAATAATCTTAAAGCTTTAGATTTTTTATTTTCCAACAAATTAGTTGAATACAAATGAAAACAAACAATCAAAACACTATTAAAGAAATAAGCATGCTAAAGCAACATGAATTTATTCTAGAAATTAAGATGAATAAAAAAATTTAATATCTCCTTTAGATTATGATGGTCAAAATTGAATTTTCCCAAAAATGTGTTAAAATTATCAGCCAATGCAATAAGACCATACTAAATCACATTACCAACAAACTGAGAATTATCATCAATCTGTTACTACATTTATTAAATTTGATATTAGGCGCTCAAAAGAGTGACAGCTCGGGATGTTAAACAACTAAAAACAATAAAAAAGCATTTCAACCACTTTAAATCACATGTTATTTTTATCATAAACCCATATCAACATGAACGAATACGTCATATACATGAAATAGTGAACATTACCTTTCTTTAGATTGTGTAGAGTTCCTTGGCTTCATAATTTCACCTAATATTTCATCTTGAGCGGATTTTCTTGCAACCATAGAAGCTCCTCTATGTTCTTCACTAGCCTTTACGACTTTCTATTTTTTTCAAAAATTTGTTAAGCAAATATTTTTTTGTGTAATTAGGTAGTGTTCATTGATAACCTTTTCACAACTCATCAAATAAAACACGATGACTTGTACAAAGAAATTACTTTGTGTCATTGTATGGTATTAGGCATGTTATAAATACTCTCTATGAAAATACTAGACAAGAAAATATATGATCCACTTCAAAATTGGGAAAATGTACCCTTGAAGTCTTCCTTGATTTTTTTTTCATCTCTTTGCTAGCTCCAACATCATCCTTTCCTTTTTTCAGCAAGTGTGATGGTTTTGAATGTAGTGTACTCCCGCATTTTCTTTTTGTGTTGTTGGATCTGACCCTAAAACAAAACAATTAAATTTAGTATCTCAAGATTAATCAATTTGTTTTTTTCAAAAACTCTGATATATATTATAGCTAAGGATGGAAAATAGTACTCCCTTTGTCTCATTTTGTCCTACTCATTTTATACACAAATCAGATTTCCAAAATTTATTCAATCATATTGTAAAAACTAATAATTACCAATAAATCATATTACTTTTCAAATAAATTAACAAAATTAACAATTAATTTATCATAATAACTCTATATGGACAATAGTGTTGGGAGAGACATTTTAGGAAATGTCGTCAAAATAAGTGGGACGGAGTGAGTATTCATTATTTCATTTCATGTTTAATGGCTTGAACTTTGACAACTGTTATGTGATAAATCTAAACTCGTGATGATTTTATTAATGTTCAGGAAATTTGATTATAATTTATTAAAAATGTTCACTACGTACCATAAAAAAGATGTTATTACAAATTTGTTTATAAAACTACAAGATGACATATAGCTTTGGCTTACTAATAGTATGTTCACATTCAAGCATAAAATGGATCCGGTTACCAAGAGCTGCTCTAAATGAAAGGAGAATATCACCGAGTAATTTTAATGACTATTTTTTTACTTTGAGGCGGGTGTGCTATGTAAATATTAGTAGATCAACTAGATCAGAATACAAAATGATTTAAAAATTCATGTAGACAGGGTAGACGGTGAGAGAAAGCAATACAAGTCATCGCATGCGACATCCATCATTCAGGCGCATTTTTAAAAAACAAATCTAGGATATAGCACATAGAAATGCAATTGAAGAGCATGAAAAAAATTCCTCCTATTAAAATTCAGGATGAAAATGTGATTTATGGACTTCCAAATATTAACGCTCCTCCTATTTGAGCTAAGTTTAGAAGTAAATTTCGAGATTTTATAATAGAGAAAGGTCCATTCAGGAAAGATATTGAAGATGGAAATTAAACTCACAATGATAATGGTTTGCACTTTGTAAACCTGTATTACACTAGATTGATGGATAATGGAGAAAAAGAAAGTAGACAATGGTTGTATAACACTTGCTTCTGTTGTAAGTTAATTAAACAACATATAAAATCTTCCCCTCTTCCACTGGATTTTATAATTAGAAAAATTTGTCTAAGTGATCAAAAGAATATGAAATAAGTCATGACTGCAAGAGGTGCATACGTGGTATGAATATTTAATTAACCATTCCAATTACAATGACTTGTGAAGAATGAATATTTTCAAACTGAAATTGTTTTAGTCGTATTTCCGTTCTAGTATGTCACAAGAATGGTTGAATAGGTTGACTATTGATTTTGCCAGCACTTATAAAATTTGAAGGATCCTGATTACTGATTTTGCTAGCAAAAATGCGAGAAGAACAATTTTTAAGTCATGAATTATCATTTTTTTGTTAGGTACTCAAATGAGTTCCCTGATTTTGTTATGAGTATCCTATACTTAGAGTTCAGTATCTTTTTAATGCATTTTTATCACTATTGACGCCCATTGTTTTATTTCTATTTATTATGCTTTTACAAATAACTACATGTTTTTCTTCTCAAAAACAATGAGGGGCAAATTTTTTTTTTAGGTAGTATAGGGCATTTCAAAACTCAGTATCGGTCCTGCATGAGGAAAATTTTAACTATGACCAGATTTTTGGATGACACCTGTACAGTACAACAGCTAAGTCCTTATTCAATATGTGATATGGGTTGCACATAATTACAATTTTGTGTGGTACTTTATTAATATTAGTAAGAAATACATTCGGCTTTGCCAATTATAGATTGTATACAAGGAGGATATGACAATCGGAATGGCTAACCCCCTCATTTTAGAGGACGTCTTGATACGGGCAAATTGAACATTATAATAGTTATGATGTTCACATCACCACTTAGTAGACATAAAATATTATGATTTCATTTTGTTACCATTCTGTTTATAATTTCTTGATTCGTTAATATACATATGCATTTATATATCCTTAATAAATAATTTGTATTAATGGCCTTATTAATTGTCGATGTACTAAGGTGATTGCTCATAGTTTTTTATCAAAACATTTTACATATCCATTGTTCGATTTGAAATCTCCAAGTTAGTTTATTTAAACTATTCCATATAATTTACTATATAACTTTTAGTATTTGACTAAGTAAGAGCTTGATGTTTGACCTTTAAAATCGACCTTAACCATAGGATCTTTTGAAGTGCTTTTTGATTTCTCGTTCTAATCAACTAAAGATAAGACAACCTTAAGATGTAATGTGTTCTCATTTAAGAAGTATTATTTTCTCATAAACAAATCTCGTGTTCTTACTTGAAGACCACCTATTTTGTCAAAGTTTACACAAGACTCGTGATTCTCGGAGTGCTAACATTTTAAGGTGCTCTTTTCCCTCTCCAATGGATTGTTAAACTAGTACTAGTTAGGAGTCTTGTTCCAAAGATTGGATTTTATGTGTTCCGATTTCTTCCTGTTTGACCTTAAGTTGTTTGCGTTATTTTTCTTGTCAAAATAAGAAGTCCTTCAAACAAATATTATAGTCAACAAGAGAAGTTGCAAGTGCGTCATATCACTAGCAACAAAATATATGTATCATATCACTCAGAAAGACAATTAGAATTTAGTTTATGTATAGTAATAACTTTCACTAGAATTTTAGTTTTAATTCAAAGGTTTTATGTCACAATATTAGTCAGAACCTCATCTGTCTTAAGCTAGTTTGTTCCATCAGTAGACATTATCAACAGATGACCAAAAAAAGATCTAAGAAGATCTAAAAAAATAAAACACAATTTATAATACATGTATTACCTTTTTACAACACTGTCTGTGATCTCTACCTCCTCATTTCTATCCATTTCATCATCGCTATACACCTTTAAAATCAGCAAAGCATATTAAACTAAACACACATGATTGAGTTTATATGAAATTTCACGTACCTTTTTATCTCAGAGAAATTAATGAATAGTAAAAACCATCATAAACTACCACTCCCTCTGTCCCCCTTAATTGTTTACATTGGAGGGGGACACAGAGACCAAGATAATGCATGAAAAATGAGTAAAGTTAGATGAAAGGTGGGTAAAGTAGTGGGACCTATCAATATTTAATAATAGATTGGAGATAGTGGAGGAAAGTAGTAGGTATAATAGTGTTTTTTATTATTAAATATGAGATAGTGGGGGGAGGTAGTAGGTATAATAGTGGGGGAAACTTACTATTTATGGTAGCGTAAAGAAATGAGGGGGACATCCCAAAATAGTAACTGTAAAGAAATGAGAGAGACAGAGGGAGTATTATAAAGGAAAATATTTTTAATTTAATATATTTTTGAGTAAATATAAATCATAATTGGAGTAGAATCTATATTCATGAAGAATAAAATATATCATATTTGTACTTGTATATATTTGTATATAAATTTGTATTTAAATTTTAAAATCACGTTTTAGCCAAAACTCATCCCCAATTACATAAAATAAATATTAACCATATGTATTCTTCACACAAATTTTACCTTCAAAATTTAAGCAAAAAAATTGATTTGAAGAAAAAGATAGTGTAACATCGATTTAATTTACTGGAAAATTTGTACCTATATTTGATAAATAATAAAATAGAATTATGTATCGTGTATATTTATTGTGTATACTTAGTGTTCTCTCCTAAACTTTATATTAAGGGTTTTGCTTAGAATGCTAAATTTATAAAAACAGTTAACTGAAATAAAATGATGTAATATTAGAAGTAATAAATATGAATACTCAGTATTTCATGCAAGAAAATTTGAAGAATTGTCATAGTCATGATAAAATTTAAATAATATTAAATGATTGGTAAAACACTAAACCAAACACTCGGGAAATTATCTTCCATCACACTATGCTTAATTGATCGACTACAACAAAATAGTTATGCTTGCATAGGTGATATATCAATCAAACATATAATTTTTTAATATATTTTTTTTAGTTCAAGAGCTCCAAGTATCTGTTAGTGTAGGTGCCCTAGAGGAAATACATTTCAGTTTATTTAAACTTTGTCATCGACATTTATGTTCTATTTTGATTATATTGGTGTTTTATTATGCTTTGTATTTACTGCGATATAATTGTTAGTATAATAATTGTCCCTAGATTATTGATACGAACTATATTAATATGAGATAATATACAGTATAATAATCATAAATATCCCTAGTCAAGTATTATTGTTATTGGGACAATAATAATACATCGAGACTAGTATGTTGATTGACTGATGATCACTTCTCATTGATCATAAGTATAGTGATACTAAAGTCAATACATAGGTACATGTATGAGTACGATGTACTGGATAGAACCACTATGAGATTCAACATGGAATGAATAAATGTGTCATTATGAATCTCAATGTGATAATGATGTAATGATTCTTAGACCTGAAGTCATTACATTTCTATACGAGAATTAATATATTTTGATTCTATCAAAAGTTATCGTTAATCGGGTAATGATAAAGGTGGTCTTGGGTATATTATGAATCGTATGAGAAATGTGAATGATCTAGATGGAATTTAACCCTCCTTAATATTTAAATATATAGGAGTGATATTATTGGCCTCTTGTTTGAGTGAGACTATTAAATGCATGGCCGTGCTCAAATAGTGATTTGTTTGAATAGTCTACTCATCGATCAAGTAAATAAAGATTAAATTATGACGAGGATGACACATTCCATGCCTCCAATTTAATCTATATCATGGTTAAAGGGATTATATTAGATAGAACATTATTCACGAAAGGCGAAATCGATTCACCGATTTAATTATTATTATTTGGGTAACAATGATGTATTACTAGATACCGCTCATTGTTTACGATTTTATTTATTAAATAAAATTGTTGTCAATATAATAATAACCTATAGGGTCACACACAAGAGCGCTTGAAGGATCATTTAATTTAAATAATCGGATTTAAATTAAGATGATAAATTGAATTGTTAATTAATTAATTAAGTATTGACTTGATTAATTAAAGAAACTAAATTTGTATTATTAATAATCCAAAAATTCAGTAGCTTGCTTATTAAGTAAGACTTAATAAGATGAGAATGATTAGAATTTGGATTGATATAAACTCTAAAGAGATTAGAGTTAAAATTCGTTTTTATCTCCACATATATAACTCTCTCTTGGGGCTGCTAGTGATTTACATTTTTATTATTTTAAAAACACTAAACCCTAACAGCAAAAGAGGAGAGACAAAGAGAGGAGAAGATTCGAGTTCTTGGTGCTAGTACACTGCAATTCCTTCAAGAAAGCGTTCGTGTGGATACCACAGAGACGTACATCGCTCGTGCGGGATACGTGGTGATCGAATAATCCTTTCTTCACTCTCAGACATTGGAAAGCTCTTTAAGGTACTAATTTCTGATACTACGAATTAAATATACAATTCTTGCATGGATCCTTGCGGTGGGTTTCAGTTTTATTTTATTTTTTTCGCGTTTTTCCGCTGCGTTTGATTGCCTGAAACCCAACAGTATCAACATATTCAAATTCCTTGAAATTGACATATGGCGTCAACTTTAACTTAGTCATCTTTAACTCATCTTTCTATGGTGAAGAATATGACTACTAGAAGATTAAAATGAAGAATCTTTTACCCGTTGAAGGCTTGTGGAATATCGTGTAGAAAGGCTTTACCAAATCTAGTTAGACTACCATGTCTAAAGCAGAGTTAAATAAAATTGAAGTATAACAAGATGCTAGAGCACTGATCAAGTTCATATGGGGTCATAAAACTAATCTTTGTTATGATTTCAAGAATATTCACATCAAAGAAGCATGGGAAATAATTAAGACGGAATTTCCTCTCAAGCTCCTTAAAAACAATTTCAGAATTTAAGAGTGAAGGATCCTAAAAAACATTCAAAGCTTTCATACTTGAGTACTGGAAATTGTGAGTCCAATGAGAACTTATGGTGATAATAAGCTTGATCAACTAGGCACATTTGTGTCAAAATGTTGTAATTGTTTTCAAGGAAATTAAAGATCTAAGCAAGTTAACAACAAAAGAATTGATGAGATCCTTCTATAAGCACATGAAAAGAACAAATCAAGTAATCTGAAAATTTATTTGTTCAACAAAGGTAAATTGAAGCAACGACATTTTGAAAAAGAGGTGGCTGCAACCATGAGTAAAAAAAGGCTGATTGGTAGAAGAAGAAATAATATTTTACCAGTTACAAGAAGGTGGATAACAATGAGAAAGGTAAAAATTTTTAACTCAAAGTGTTTTGTAATATATGTAAAAGGACTTGTCATTTAACATCTAAATGTAAAATTAAAGGTAAGCCACAGTACAATTACTGTAATAGATTTAGTCATACCGAAAATGATTGCAAATTTAGGATTCAGGAAAAAGAAAATTTTATTGAAGAAAATGAGGAGAACGAAGAAGAGAAATATTTATTTATGCATGTCATTCCAGCCTTCATGAAGATAATAATGTATGGTACCTTGATAGCTAATTATATGTTTGAAAATAAAAATATTTATGTCCACTTAGATACAACAATAAACCCAAAGGTAAGATTGAAAAGTTGGGAGGTAGTTGAAGCTAATGCAAAGGCACAATTGTTATTAACATAAAATTTGGTGTTAAATATATTTGTGATATTCTTCTTGTTCCAGATCTAAAAGAAAATTTGTAAGTGTTCAACAGCTTTTGGAGCATGGTTATTGTCTTGTGTTTGAAGATAACATTTGCAGAATTTTTGATAAGAAGAACAGAAATCAGGCCAAAGCTGAAGTAAAATTAGAGATGAACAAAAACTTTCTTTTAATATTTAAGTACAAGGTTGATGTTGCTGAAGAGTCTTGTAGAAAAGCATATTGGTTGTGATAAAAAGTGCATTAAAAAGCAATTGAGGAGGGGAAAATACCTCTAAAGAATATATGAAGAATATTGCAAAGATGAAGGCATTTGAAAGAAACTCAGAGTGGGGTATAGCCTGCAACAGAATGGAATTGTCGAATTGTAAAATAAAACAATTGTGGAAATGGGCAGATATATAATGGATGAAAAGGGGCTACCAAACAAGTTATGGGACGAAGTTACAAACACAGTCGTATATATTTTAAGAGGTGTCCCACACAAGCTGTAAAAAAAACATGACACCTTTGCAAGCATTCCGTGGGTAAAAACCATATATAACTCATTTCTGAATATTTGGTTGTGTTTGTTGTGCTCTTGTACCAGCTAAAAAGTATGACATGCATTTTTATTGGATACAATCTTGACACGAAATGCTACAAACATTATAATGTCGAGATTAACAAATTTATTGTTAGTGGATATGTTTTATTTGATCAAAAAGTAGCATGGAACTAGAGAGAAAAAAGTATGGAGCTCACCAATCAACCAATATCTTCACAAATAAATAAAGAAACAGAAGAAAGAGAAGAACAAGATGAAAAAACACACACTTTAGAATCTAAGGATGATAATGAAACTCTACCAAGAAAATATAGACGAATGAGCGAGGTATATCGATCTTGTAATTTTGTGCTTAGTGAATAAGAATTTTTTTTAAAAGGGTAGTAAAGCATGATGTATGACAACAAGCAATGAACGAAGAAATATATATGATTGACAGAAAAACATGAGAGTGAAGAAAGAGAAATTATCGGGCTAAAATTGATTTACAAGACCAAGTTAAATCAAAATGGAGAAATGTAAAAACACAAGGCAAGAATAATCGCTAAACGAATTACTCAAAAGTGGGTACTCATTTTTTAGGGACATTCTCACCAGTACCAAGACTAGAAACTATAAGAACATTATTTGCTCTTGATGCACAAAGGGAAATGGAATTTATCAGCTTCATGAATTAGCATTCTTAAATGAAAAGTTTGATTAAGAAATCTAGGTTGAACAACCGCATGGTTTCATGGTGGGAAGGGGAGAAAACAAAGTATATAAACTCATTCAAATTCCTTCATCATATTTATGATTTAATTTAATTCTGAAGAAGACATATAATCATGGCATGCGGTGAGTATGGTTCAAGAAGAGCGGTGGATTGTAAAATCAACAGAACTATCACAATGATCGGGTATTTAAAAAATTAAGAACTAGTATTGTCCCGATTCTTGAATGATCGATTCCATTTTGGTCGAAATTATTTGTACCAAATGGACACAGTTTCACATTAGTTTGGAATTCCATTGAATCAAAATGTAGATTAGCAAAAATGAGTTTCAAAAGATTAGTATTAACAAAGTGATCGGATTAAAATATATAGTTACTTAAAGAAATACACATTGCACAATAAAATTTGAGCTTGAGATCATTTTTAGGTCAATAGTGTAATTATTTAATATAGGCTTTCATAATAGTCTATTGCAAAACAAAATATGTTTTCAAAAAAATAAGATATCAGAAATTAGATCAAGTAAAATTCATAAGTGAGCTAAAGATTACTCCATTTAAATTGATATAATTTTGCATATTATTCCATATACATATATAAACAATTCTCTAAAGTCCAAAGATTACAAAATGGTTCAAAGATGGAGAAATAGCTAGAAAGAAATAATGGCTAAAAAACAATTTTTGATACTTTAATCCAGCAACACTCAAAATAACACTATCGAAACTTGCTTAACTAGATAGTTGATAGTTAAGGATGTATTAATATAGCATCATCTAGAAAATAATAAAAAAAGAATAGTAAGACTATGAAAGGACATTATAAAGTTGGTGGAAGATTAGATCCTTGTAATATAACTTTTTAAAGGAGACAACATGGAAGAATTGGATATGTTGCCAACATCTAATATACAACCAACAAATATGGATTAAAGATAAAATCCTAAACTTAGTTGTCACATATTATATGTAATCTTTTGGTATCAAACTTGCCAATTAGTATTGATTAACTTCTAAGAATGAAAACATGCTTGTTAAAAGTTACCTTTAGAGAATATTCAAGTATTGAATACATGATAACATGTTAAGAAATAACATGTTAGGAGGATGATAAATAATCTTCTTCTTAATCTATAAAAATTTTATAATTTTAGAAATATTTAATTAAGTAAAGGGACTAATAATGCTAAAAAAAGATTTAAAACTTCACCATGAAGAAGAGTTAAAAACACGAATGCATACCACCATCATGATAAATTGATGATAAATAGAGATTTTCTCAAAATTTGATGTTGTTCTCGTATCATATATATATATATATATATATATATATATATATATATATATATATATATATATATATATATATATATATATATATATATATATAACTGAGAGCAAACATTTTTTAATATCAAAGTGAATGATGAATTAAGTTGATTTCATACATGCATAAAGTTGGCATGTTTTCTTTAAAAACATAGTACTTACAAGAATTTTAATCATTTCATCGAAGAAAATAGTGAGGATATAAATTCTAAAATGTTAAAAAATAAATATTAAACTTTACAATAACATGAATATCTTTTTGTCAGGTAAAAGCTAGTATGTTGGACAATGATCAAGTTGTAAGGATCAAAGAGGAAGTGTTTTGCAAGACGGTAACTTATGAACAAGTTAGAAGTTCTTAGGATGGTGCTATTCTTTAGCTAGACTTTGGAATAACTAAAGTCTAAGTCCACAATTTTTTCCGTCAATGTCTTAAAACATTGTGATTTTAAATCTACTTTTTTCATAGTTTAAAAATTTGTAAAAACAAGTTTAAAACAACTAAATTAATGTGTTGCTCAATGAAAAGATAAAAATTACTTGAGATTTGTTAAAAACTTAAAATTTGTAAATATCAAATAAGCACATATCACTAGATTTCACAAAATAATTATCATCAAATTAAAGGTAATCTTTTGAAAATAATAGAAAGAAGTTAAAGAATGAAGAATAGTGATAACCTTTTGAAAAATAATATTCTCGATGGTTTACTCGTAATTATATTTATATTGTTATTATATTGTATTTTATTGTATATTCGATGAAAGAAAATAGTGATGTTGGGTGATTTGAGGAACAACAATTATACTACTTTCATATGTGTCAGCAAATAAATTCTCATATCATATATTATATAAAATATGCGGGAAATATATTTACGTTGTCTTTAATAGTAGAGAGATATGAAAATATTTTTCAGTTTTGTATCAAAGTTGCTAAAAGAAAAAAGAAAACATAGGGTGATAAATTGAAACACCAATGCTATTGCATTTTTCATAATCACACTTCATGAATACAATAATATTTTAGTATAGCCTAAACAAACTATGCTACTAGACCTATTATATAACAATTTACAATATTAGGCCATTTCTCAAGGTAGATGACAAATAATGAATGAATAGTGTTTAGACAAAAAAGGTTCCCGAAGTAGATTGAAAAGAAAAAATTGTAAGGATCACTAGGCACATAGAAAGTCCATGATAAAAGTTCGTAGAGAGAATAGTGTAGAATTCGATGGGATCCAATCCATTATTTGTGACACATCGTGTATTATCATTAATCATCTATAAAAGACTTGAGCTTATTTATAACGGCCTAGAAATCGCGTAAATATTTAAGTGTTTATTTGACTTTTAAATATGATTTATAAGGTGTGAATATTTTTGTGAAGCTAAAGTATATGTGAAATCATGTTTAACTGATTATATGATGATTTGTAAGTGTCATATGTGATTGTGTATTTTTATTTGCATTTTTTGGCATTAAAAACTATTTTAAATAAGCATTATTAATCTTCTGAGATTTTTATAAAATCATTGGAGTTTTTTAAAATCATGAAATCTTTTGCATTATTATCTTTATAATATTATTTAGTTTTTAAAATTGTTGGGAGTATAAATTTTTGTGGATAAGTATTTTAAAAGCTTTATTGCATTTAAAAGATTTTTGTTTGTAAAATTCATTTTTGCCGGTAAAAATATTTTAAAAATATGGGGATGTTTGTAATTTCAAACAATTTATTTTAGAATTTTTAGATTTATTTTTCTAGTAATTATCTATTTAATTTTGATTTTTAAAAGGTTAAAATTCAGTTTTTCAGCATTTGTTAATTACCAAATTGCCCTTATTTTAATATTTACATAACTCTTCCCCTTTCTCCCCTTTCTTCTCCCCGGCTACTCTCCCCTGCTCTGTTCTTCTAGCCGTGACGCTCTCTCGGCTTTGTCTTTAGCAGCCGCATGCAATGGCCAATTCTTGGTCGTTTTCGTTGATTTCAGTCTTAAAACACTCCTACACTTCTCTAGTTCACTATCCCACTTAGTTTGAATTGATTCGAGTGTGTATATACATACACCCGTATGTATATAGGCGGGTTTGCTTGTTGTTTGTGCCAATTCCTTGCTGTTATATGAGTGATAACTTGAAATTATAGTACTTTAGGTAGGAATTGCGTGTAGGAGGCTCCAATCGGAGTACCACCGGAATTCTTGCCCACTGACAATGATTTTTATGAGAATTCGAAGCTAATGATTTTGAGTCGGAAATTCAATTTTTATTCATATATGATGTTTATATGAATATAAATAGGAGTTATATGAGTTGCATGTTTGTCTTTAAATGTTAGTTAATTTTTCGAAATATTAGTTACTTAAATTAGTATAAATGTATGTACTCATAATTTGTTCGTTGGTGATATGTAATGATTTAGAGTGGTATTGTAAATTTTCAGATTTAATCATGTGTTAATTTAATTGAATTTGATCTCACATGTGCAGAAGGTGTTATTCAGAGTTTTGAATTATAATTAGGATGTACACAAGTCTTTAAGGAATAATAATTACGTGTTAGTGATTAAATATGTCGTATGTTTAGTTTAGAATTGTAATTAAGTCTACAGATGTAAATTGTGAGGAACTGGTTTAAGTTAGAAGAATGGAATTGATTAAGGGTGGTGATATTTGCACACTCTAAAGTGATTGTTGCACACCCTTTCTTTCGATTTGACAATAATATCCTTATCTTTTGTCTTACTCATCTTTTATGTCATAGACTATATTAAATTTTCTTACATAATTTAGTTTCTAAGTTTACAAAATAAATTTTAATAATAAATAAATTACATGATTTTTTTTTAAAGGATTGTTTCTTATGATTTTAAACATACTTTTCAAGAATTAATATTCTCTCAAATGACTAATATTGTGGAAAAAAATTTGGCAATTGGACTTAATAGACGGAGACAGGGGAAAAAAAGGATTAATCGGCTAATTAGAATTTGTTCGGAGTCCGTGATTGTAGAATTCAGGAATCAAAACTAATCCGTTGACTTGCCAATTCAGGATTTATTAGAGATTTTTCAATATATTGAGATTTTTTTTAAATCGAAGAGTAATCTGTAAAATATTTAATAAAAATTTATCGGGAAGTTTTTGTTGAAACAAGAATTTTTAGAGCACTAATTGAAGTGGTTAATTAGATTATTAATCAAAATTAATTTCATATCATATGTAATTACTTTTTATACAAAAAGTTAACTATTTAATAAATTTTATTAAAAATTTATAACAAAAGCGGACCAAATTATATATATATATATAAACTGATTAATTGTCTATTTTTAACCAAAATGAATAATTTCTCAAAAATAATAATTTTTGAACTGATAAATTTAGATTTTTTTTACTAATTAAGCTTATATGCCTTACAAGGTGAGTATATGTTCTAATAAATCTCGAAGTGAGCGAGAATCGAATCCAGAGACGACAAGAGATAAGCCTTACAATTTTATTATTATTTATAAAATATTTTAACAAGTTCAAGTCAGTATATTTGTATATAAAGTTACGCTATGTCAAAACATATTGTTATAATAAAATAGTTATAAAAAAAATCGAGAAGAAAATACAATACAGTATAAAGTGTAATAAAAAATTAACAAAAATATAGATTTAAATGGACAGGGAAGGAATTGATACAAACATAAAATAGACTAGTGAAGAGAAGAGAGAGTGGACCATATGAGATAAAAGGAGGGTAGTTCAGTCAATTTATTAGGTTAGGGTGTGCAACCATCAATTTAGGGTGTGCAAATATCACCACCCTTGATTAATGATTATGGATTATATGATTTCTTAAATGCTTGGTTGAGTCTGTTGTATTCTGACAGGCTAGTTCAGATGTTGTCCGATTTCCGTTAAAAATATATTCTTAAATTGTATGGTACTATAATAGAAACTACTTGTGAATCGAGTTGTACTATCTGTTAAGTGTTATATGCTAAGTGCTTATGTGATTTATATGATTAGTATGTTCTATTTGTTATGTGCTTAAGTGGTTACTTGACTATACTAAATTGTTTGGTAGGTATAACCAGTACGAGTTATATGTGTTAAGTTATAATGCGTTATAGGAACCGTTTGGGTAGAGTAGGATTAGATGATTAAGAAGTATAATATACAAAAGTAGTGATTATTTCTCTGTAGATACAAAAGACGTAGACCCTAGCAATAAAAGAAAAGCTAAAGTTGAGATTCAGTGACTGAGCTGTGCTATCTACCTGAGACAAGTAACTCTAACCTTTATTCGAAGTTCATATTCTCTAAACTGCTTAGTGATTGTTGATCTGAGTAAGCTTATCCTATTTCTATGTTGACTATAAATCTTATTGAAACCCTATCTTGCATGTACCCTAAACTTATGTCGACAAACCTTATATGATCATACAAGTACCCTAAAACAGTACTAGTTCTTAAATACCATCTTGACTTTAATAACTCTTTAAAACCTTCTTGATCAATCCAAATTGAATAATGGATAAACCTGCTTTTAAATGACCTATGTCTGTAATCAGACAACCCTATGTTGACCTTAAAACTCTATATATATCACAATTTTGACCAAATCATTGTCCTAAAGACTTGATTATTCTTCTTGATACTCTCAAACTTATAAACTGAGTTAATTAACCTAAAACTGAACCAGCTATACATCTCTGAAACATAACCCTGAGTAATTATAATTATACCCTGATCAATTTCTTGAATACCTTTGAGTTTTTTTTTTATGATTCAGACTGGCAAACCTTTTTTTTATAAGTGAAAATGTTTTCAAAACCAAAAGCTTTTCTAAGATTTTCTGTTTTTCAAAGTTATGTTTTGAGAAAATGTTTGGGAACTCTGTCAAATGGTTTTTATGGATTCCTAAAGATTGGAGAGGCGTAAGAGATTGGGTGATTCTGGTCCAACCAGTTTTCTTTTCTGTGTTGTAGTTCTAGTGGGACTTGTCCAGCACCTCTTTTATAGGTCAATGTGTTGTCTCTTGGGAACCCAAGCTATCCTAATGAAAGGATTATGTCCAGAGGAACTTCATGTCCGGTATAGGGACTTTACGTGGTTGATCACCCGTATGGTCGTATTGTCCATGTCTTGTAAAAACTCTAATTAACTTTAAAATGCTTTATTATTTAAATACTGTGAAATGAAACTGGTTTGCCATTTGAAATTGCAAATGCTTTACATATACTCTACTATCTATTCATGTCCTGTTATTCATTGATATTCTGTTATTGTTGAAATCCAGGAATATTCCTGTTGTTACCAGTTATTCATTTCACTTACTTGCTGAGCGTTGACTCATTATTATTTTGTTTCTAACCCTTTTGATAGTAACTTGAGATTATGGTACGTACTATTCAGACAGCGAGGAAGCACACTTTCTATAACCCTACAGTGGTTACTTTTGACATAACCAGCTCAGAGGAGTTATGTGAGAGTTGCTAGATGTGAGAACTTATAGTGAGAACATTTGAATCAAGGGTTGTAATAATTATAATTTGAATTTGGTTTGTAATAATAAGTTAGTTAGACGTTGGCTTGCTTTTTTCATACAATTACCTATTAAAGATCCAGGTGAGTAGTGTTGGGGTCAGTCAGCATGCTATATCTATATTTATATATTTTTAGGTTGTATGTATCTAGTGTGGTAGTGACTCCCCGATCTAAATCCCAGATTGGGAGGGCTTCACACTATTTAATAATTAAATAAATGAATAGCGCTTAATATATATTTAATAATTATATCCAACATATATCTATTTAGATATATAATGGTTTAAGTATCCAAGCCCATAACTTTGATGCACTGTTTAACCCATTATGGTTTGTCTCATTCTTCCTTTTATATAATGAATCTTATGTGAGAAGAAAAGGCATGCGTCTCATATTATTCAGAAAATACATAGCCCATTCTTACGTATCGAAGAGAATATTGAAGATTAAAACTCTCAAGTACACACACTCTTCGCACTCTCTGAAGATCATCAATGGTCTCTTTTGATTCAAACACGTTTTCGCTATTAATATATACTCTTAGTTTAGATCATGAGATACATGCATGTTTACTATGTCATATTTATATTCATGATTTATCCTAACATATAGCATAATGAAAGCTTGGGGATTGATGGGGACATTTGAAGATATATGTTACCTCTTCAGGTTCATTTTTCATTGTACAGTGTATTTAAATTACACTATTGTATATTTTTAAAATTTAAAGTCTTAGCTCATAAACAAATAATGAATTAAAATTTCTATCTTGATATTTATTTTTGGTTGATAAACTTGATTTATGTTTTAAAATTCTTAGAATTTGTTTATCTTTTAATGCAATTGAAAACTTTAAACTTTAATAAAATATTGGAATCAAATAACTTATACTCATGGATAATATTCCTTTAATTGATTATTAGTAATTTAATACCTCAAATATGTATATTTAATTGTCCTATTATATAGTCAAGGGCTTTTTTTATAAAATACAAGGACTAATCTTAATAACGTGGTTCCATTGAAATTAAAAAGTCAATATGTAACATAGATAATATCTAGAACATTACGAGATAGACAATGAAGTATGAAATAAGGAAAATGAAGTTACTATATAAATTCTTTTCAGCTTTATAATACAAGGACTAATCTTAATAATATGGTTCCATTGATATTAAAAGGTCATTATGTAACATAGATTAACATCTAGAACATTACGAGATAGACGATGAAGTATAAAATAAGGAAGATGAAGTTACTATATACATTCTTTTCAACTTTCTGTCGTTCAGATATTATTATATTGGTTAATTAGTTAAAACCTTCAGCAAATTTCATTTGATTAAGAATCGATGAACAACATTTTATGATATACTAGCTTATAACCCGTGCAAAGTACGGGTCATTTTTAATTTTTTTAATTTACTTATAGTGTAGAATATATAATATTATAAATATCATTTTTAAAATGTTGTTGGAAGAATTCAAACCTTAAACCTTTTTTTATAACAACTTTTAGTATTGAATCTAAATTAATATGTTGTTGGCGATAATCGAACCTTCAATCTTTCTATTTAACCTCTTTTAGTAATAATTTTAAATTAAAATGTTATTTGTGTTTATAACAACTTTTAGTAGTAATCTAAATTAATACTAGCTTATAACCCATGCAAAGTACGGGTCATTTTTAATTTTTTTAATTTACTTATAGTGTAGAATATATAATATTATAAATATCATTTTTAAAATGTTGTTGGAAGAATTCAAACCTTAAACATTTTTCTATAACAACTTTTAGTATTGAATCTAAATTAATATGTTGTTGGCAGGAATCGAACCTTCAATCTTTCTATTTAACCTCTTTTACTAATAATTTTAAATTAAAATGTTATTTGTGTTTATAACAACTTTTTGTATTAATCTAAATTAATATTTTGTTGACGGGAATCGAACCTTCAACATTTCTATATAACCTCTTTTAGTATTAATTTTAAATTGAAATGTTGTTGGAAAGATTCGAACCAGACCTCTATGTATAACAACTTTTAGTATTGTATCTAACGGTCATCATCTACATGAGTTGAAGATCTAACGGTTGTGCATGAAATTGATAACCAAACCAAACTACAAAATATACCCCTTTTTGCTTATTATAGATGGTATAGATAGCATCTAAATGTATCTGTTAAATAAGCTCCCATAATGTGTATTATGAAGAAGACAATAGAGTACCAAAATTCTTCTATTAAAATACAACTAAACAATTTAAAAACAAACAAATCCAGTAAAAAACAATTTTATTGAAGTGGAATTGGTCATCAAAACTAGTGTGCATTACTATAAATCTCAGAATCAACTGATCTGGAAATAAATTTAATTAATACCTTCTACAGGCTAGTATATGTAAATAATTACTAACTAGTATAATACACCAGACGTAATAAATCCTAGATGTATTCAATAAAAATGGCACATTGTAATTAAGAAATTTCAACTAGGACAAAATTTAAATTTTTTAGATATCAAATACATAGAATGTAAATGAATGATATTAATGTAATGAATTAAAAATTTAGTTACCCGGTGTGGAGGTGGAAGAACTTTTGCTGATGGATCAATAGCTTCGAAAATCTTTACCATTGTAAAATTAGAAAGGCCTGTAAGAGCATTCTGGAGTATGAAAAACCAGTAAATAGTGAAGTAAAGTTTAAACTATGAAATCATGTTTGAAATCGTAAAAAATGAATAATTATAATTCTACATGGAGAAAATCAAGTTACACTTCATAAAAAAAAATATTTCGCAGTATACTAAAACATCGATAAATCAATTTTTAAGAAATAACCTCACTGAAGAAATGGAAATTGACTTGATCTTCATAAACCTCCTTGACTCTTTAATGGTGGCTCTCGGAAATATAATTGAAAAATACCCTTTCTATTGAAGTATCAAGAACATAATCTTTTATTTATAAAATGTTGTCGGATCATCGATTAAAGCCCAATTAAATTACGGTCCATACATTTTTCAATTATATCAAATAACATAAAAATGGGGTTAAAAGGCAAATTCATCACTGAAGTCAGTGATAACTTTCAATTGGCCTACCGAGGCAAAAAAGCTTTCAAACGGATCACCAAGTAAATAAAAGCTAACGAATAGGTAACTGAACTGGATAAAAAATTCACAATCGTTAAGTTCCATTGACTTTTAACGGAGGGCTGTTAGTTAGTGCCAAATAAGGTTCCACGTATGTGCCAAATAAGCTTCCACGTAATATAGCCCATAACAGCTGTTAACCCGGATCCGACCCGCCCATATAATAAATCCCAACCCGATATATCAAAACCCCAAATTTAGTTTCTCATATTATAACCTACCTTCGTAGTTCAGGAGAGAGGAGACAGATTGATCGGCGACGAAGAACTGGAAAGACGAACTATGGAAAATCAGTAAGCTTACTCGATTATTCTTCACATCGTGTATATATATTTATATATATAATTTGGAAAACGCGTATGTAGTGTATATATGTGGTATAATGTGTTTGTGTGTGTATTTATATATAGTGTGAATGTTGTGTATATATACGTATATGATTTGTGTAATTTTGTTTCAGGAGGCTTCATGTTTATCATGAATACCAAATGACTAATGCTAAGATTGGGGCAAATGGGGGTAATAATGTTGAGGGGAGTGGAGAAAATGAATGGGACAAGGTTGAGCTTGAGGATTTTGAGGTTGGTGATAATGAAACAAGCTATAATCAACAAGTGAGAAAGAAAAAATGCACAGCAAGGAAAAGAGTTTCAAACAACAATCAGAGGCAGAAAGAAGATAAGGGTAAAAAAAAAAGTAATTGAGGATGTAGTGGAGGAACTAGAGGATGAACTAGAGGGGGATGAGGAGAGTGAGATTGAAGGAGAAGAGCAAGACAGTGAGAATGAAATTCATAGTGATGATGAAGACAGGGAGTGTAGTGATTCTGAGCTTTCTGATTTGAGAAGGGTAAGAGCACAGATAAGAAAAGAAAATGAGGCCTTAGAAAGAGAGCAGAGCCAGTTTATAAGGGATAATTTGAAAAGGTTTAGTCAATATAGGTCAAATAGTGGTTCCAGTGGTTCTTTGTACAATGAAGAATCAAGTGAAGATGAGGATGAGGAGTTTGCATATGCTGAGCCAGCAGTGAGTAAAAAAAAGAGGGCATTTGAGGTTTTCAACCAAAAGACAGCTGGAAAGGATATAAAATGGAAGGCTGGAATGATATTTGAGAATAAAAAAGAAGTGAAAGATGCAGTGAGAGAATTTTCTATTGCAAGTGGGAGACCACTTAAGTATGCTGTAGATGACCTACATAGGATTCAAGTTATTTGTGCTAAGGGCTGTCCATTTAAAATGTGGGTGTCATTTATGCCAGAGTATGAGGGTTGGCAAATCAAGACACTGAATGATGACCACAATTGTATTTACCACTTTGACAACAGACTAGTGACTGTGAAGTACCTTGCAGATTTGTATGGAGATAAGATAAGAAGAAATCCAAATTGGAAGCTATCTGAGATGAGAGAAGAAATAAAACAGGTGCTTAAGGTTGAGATTTGTGAGGCCAAGGCAAGCAGGGTAAGGCAGAGGTCATTGTCTGGTGTGCATGAAGAAATGAAAATACATTATGAGGGTTTAAGGAGGTTTGCTGGTGAAATACTGAGGAGTAATAAGGATAATACTGTGAAGATATGTACTACAAGACAAAATGAAGAAGATGTGCCTCATTTTCAAAGGTTCTATGTTTGCTATGATGGACTAAAAAAAGCATGGAAAACAGGATGTAGACCTATTCTAGGTCTTGATGGATGCTTCTTGAAGACCGTGTGTGGTGGACAACTTTTAAGTGCTGTAGGAAGAGATGGAAATAATTCCATACTACCTATTGCAATGGCTGTAGTAGAAACTGAATCTTATGATAGCTGGAAGTGGTTTGTAATGCTGTTACAAGATGACTTGAATTTGGGAAATGGAACTGGTTACACAATCATATCTGACCAGCAAAAGGTACATTTTACAATTTAAAATTCCAGCTAATTAATGATGAAATGTTAACTGACAAATGAGCCCTGTATTAAAGTTAACTGACAAATGTTAACTGAGAATTTTTTTAGTTCTGTATTCTAATTTGTTCCCTTGAAAGAATGTTAGTTCCATCCAATTTTTTTAGTTGCAAGACCTATACGGACACAAGTTGGTAGAAGGCATGTGCTTATGTTTAATGTCTAATTTTTTTGTATTGTTACTTTGTTAGTCTAAACAGTTTTTATTATATCCTGAAAATTTATATGATGTACTGACCTTTGAGTTGGTATATGCTTCATATAATCACATGTGAGTCACTTCTATTTTCTTGTTGAATTTGGATGTCACTTGGTTCTTGCGAAAGCCTTTCCATAGGGTGAAGTATCTATTTTCACTAACTGAGATTTTCTTTTGTATTAACTTTAATACCGGGCTCATTTTTAAATACAACATCAGAAAAATCTCAGGCAGTGAGTGAGTGCTAACTAATATGCACTCTACTGTTTTATTAATTTATACCGTACATTCTGTTCATTTTTTTAACACATCTTGACATTTTTTTAACACTACATTCATTTAGCACATGTGTCCTCTTTGTTTTTTAATAAACTACTAAATCGTTAACTGGTTTTATGATGTAAATTTTCGTAAAATTTTACCCAAGTTCTTGTGTTCATACATATTTAAAGAAGCAGTAAATTATCTATTATAGTTTTCCTACCTGTTACTTTTCTCCATGTTGGAGTAAATTAGTAACATTTCCTTCAGTATCATGCTATCATCTATTTTACATGGTTTGTAATCAGTTAACATGTTTCTATTTTACATGGTTTTTAGGGGTTGGATAAAGCTGTGAAGGAGCTTCTGCCATATGTGGAACATAGGAATTGTGCAAGGCACATATACAACAATTTAAGAAAAAAGCATCCAAGAGCAGCTGTTAAAACTGCCTTTTGGGAAGCTAGCACAGCCACTCACCCTGAGGCTTTTAAAACTGCTATGAAGAGCCTTGAGAGAGCATCAAAGACAGCTGCAGAAAAGCTCAATCAATTTGAGCCCAAAGTCTGGTCTAAAGCATTTTTTGGCACACATTCAAAGACTGATAGCTGTGAGAACAACATATCAGAGTGCTTCAATGCTTGGATTCTTAAAACCAGGTATATGCCTCTAATTGATATGTTAAATGAAATTCATGACATGATAATGGAAAGACTGCATGAAAAAAGGGATTCAATGGAACATGTTGATTGCATAGTGCTGCCTAGGATTAAACGTATAATTGATGATAATATGGTTGAGAGTGCACACTGTAAAGCAATATGGGATGGTAGACAAAGTTTTCAGGTAAAATGGAGGGGTATAGGATTTTGTGTAAATCTGAATCAAGCATCTTGTTCATGTAGAGTCTGGGATTTGACTGGTATACCCTGCAGCCATGCTATATGTGCTATTCAGAAAATGAGGCAACATCCTTATGATTTTGTTAATGATTGGTTAAAAAAGGAAACATACATGAACACTTATGATCATGGCTTAGAAGTTTTGAGGGGATCACTTTTCTGGGAAGATGTTATAGGGGATAGAATTTATCCACCACCTATGATGAAGCAGTTAAGGGGGAGACCAAAGAAACAAAGAAGAAGAGAAGGGTGGGAAGGGGGTGTAAGTAAGGGGAATTTCAGCAAGATAACTAAGGTTGGTAGAGTTATGCATTGTGGCGTGTGCAGAGAAAGGGGACATAATAGAGGAAATTGCCCCAAGAGGGCAGAAGGTGTTGCTCAAAAGCCACCACAAAAGAGGGGTAGAAAGAGAAAGGCTAGGACTGAAGAAGAAGTTGAAGTTGAGATTGAGGTGGAGAAGATTCAAAAAGAAGCTGAAACTGGAGAAGCAGATTTAATGGAGGAAGCTTTAAGAATTAATGTAGAGGATAGGTTCACACCACCCCCACCAACTACTCCAAGGAGGAGTCAAAGACTTGCACCTGTTGCACCTATACAGGTATGGACATTGATGACCAATTTTTTCTTTATGCTTTGGGTGTTTATTTAGTATTGTACTGGTGACATGTGACCTGTTTTTAATGTAGACATCAAATAATAATGGCACTGGTGGGGATCATGTCAATGCTGTTTTTGTAAGTGCATTTATATAAAGTATTGACTATTGAGAAGAAACATACAGGTTGTTAACATGTTTTTTTTTTTAAACAGATGCCAACACCTGGACTTAACACTAGAACAGGGTTTGGTGGAACTCCTCCTGCTTCACGCCCCCTAGTTGCAGCTGTTGGGAGCAGTCAACAAGCATCCAAGAATTCAAAAGTGAAAAAGGGCAGGCCTTTCACAGCCCCAAGAACCACTAAATAGTTTAATGATAGTGGGAAACATTTTCAGTATTTTTGTAAGCTTTAATCACTAGAGACCCTTTAAGTATTATTGGCCTTTTGGAAAAGACATTTAAGCACTATTGCTCTCTTGGAAGCTATAAGTTGGGTCAAGAATCTTATTAGCATTATCAATGTAACTGCACATTGCTGGTGGCAGAGATATTATTATCAATTTATGAAGTGTAATGCTTTTTTCTACAATTGATTATTGCTTCTTAGTTTATTTTTATTGCTTTTTTCTACAATTTATGATATTATTATTGCTTGAAGAACTCATGCTTGTTTTGATAATGGAGTAACGAGGAGATGGGTGGGTGGGTGTTTAAAAAAGATGGGTGGGAGTGTTTAAAAAGAAACGGGTTGAAAAGACAAAGATGATACAGCCACGTCAGAGAATCCATGTAAGCATTCCGTTAAAAAACTAACGGCAGTGATGGGTGTGACTTAAATGAAATATTTAAATTAGTTGGTTGTTTGACTGTAAGCTTTTTTGCCTCGGTAGGCCAATTGAAAGTTATCACTGACTTTAGTGATGAATTTGCCTTTTAACCCCATAAAAATGGTACTTAGTCCAAAAAATACATATTTATTAAAAATAAATGTTAACCCAATGCAATAAAAAATCAACAATAATGTAGTTAGTAGTGTATTTACTAATAAAAAGATAATAAACTTACTATCACCTCACATTATATTAGTGTCTCTTGCAAAACTTGATCCCTCTTTACACTCGTTGAGTGGTTGTAAATCATGAAAAAAAAATATATCATCACCATGCTTAGCTACATGTTAAATGTTCTGGAATTTGATTTTTAAATATTCTCGTGTATATATTCATTAAAGTGAAAGTTATAATATTAGTTCTTGTTTAGAGGTGGCATTGTACTTATATTTAAAATGAATAAAAATAAAAGAAATATTTGGATTTGGGATTAGTTTTTCCATGTACCATTCTCCATTTTAATACATTGTACTTCTACTTTCTCACTTTGTATTATCTTTCTCTATTTTAATTAACAGGATACTAAACATTCTTCCAAAAAAATATGTCCATCAGATCATATTATATCAAGAGTAGTATTCTATGGAGAACCACCTTACATGGAGAACTGTGGAGAACCCTCTGATTCTGTAGAAGAACCAAATTTTTTTTAATTTTTTTTTTCTTATTCTGTAACAAAACAAATTTTTTTTTAAAAAATAATTGAAACTGCCACGTCATCATTGACACGTCACCGCCCACGTCAGCACTGTTGACATGACAGTGCCACGTCACCTGCCACGTCACCTGCCACGTCACCTACCACGTCATCACTACTAACGTGTCAGTGCCATATGGTAGTGTCACATCATTAATGATGACGTCATCGATGATGTGGCACTGCCACGTCAGCATTTTTTTTAGAACCAAATTTTTTTTTTTAATAGAAGCAGAAAAATAGAACTTTGGTTCTGTAATAGAATCAGAAATTAGTATGGAATAAGTGGTTTTCCACGGTTCTCCACGTAAGATGGTTCTCTATGAAACAATGGTCTATATATATATATTGTAGTTAGTAGTAATTAGTACAATTTTCATTTAAGTAAGAGGACAAAAATATCTTTTAAGAATATGTAAAGTTAGTTAGTTAATCATGGTTACAATAAAAAATAGGACATATTAGAAAAATGCGATATACTTATAATTATAAATAAATATAGGACACAATTACAATTGACATTTTAAAATGGGACATATAAGAAAAAAACCCAATTAAACAGAATAGCCAGACTGAATACTAAAGTTTCCAAGTGAGAAGACTTCTTTTTCGCATAAGATTTGAAGATGTTTACATGGTTTTTTCATAAGCACCTGCAGACAAAGAAACACAACCTGGAGAACTAATGAGAAAAAAAAAAAAGACGACGTGAATGTGACAAGATGAAGAGGATCAACCTTCGGTAAAGATCAAAAAAATTAGGAGCAGAATGTGAAAAAGAGTAAGAAGATCGGTCTTTGTAATTTTTTTATGTGCATTAAACTAGCATTAGGTAGTTTAAATAAATGTCAGAATCACATTATTAAGGATTCTAAATAACTCCTAATTACAGTTATAATGTCCGAATACAGATCAGAATAACAACAGACAAGATGATTATAATGAAAACTTAAAATGAGAAACTGGCCAATGTATAAAATCGCATAATACATAGCCCCCTCCCCCCACCCCCCAAGTTTTCTGCCATCCTAATATACAAGCCATATATGGTCTCTTTTCTTTTCTTTTTTTATTGTCAAGAACTGTGAGCTTGAAAGATTGAGCTAGTTTTTGGTGCTTATGTGAAAAATTCGCATAAATTTTCCTGGTTGCATTAGCTATTTTGTTTTTGCGTTTTCCGGGATTCCAACAGCCGGATTGCCCTGAATTTTAGATAGTGTCTTCCTCACTCATGTATCTAAAATATGAACGGTGGAGATCGGATTTAGAGGTGTAGAAGGCTTGTTTATTGAGGTAGGGATAGGGATTGTTGCACCATGGTTTGGATTAAGATCTTTGTGGTGAGGCGACTTGGAGCGAGTATTTTTGGCCCAGAAGTGTTTTTGGTTTAATTCTTAAACTAGATCCATAGTTAACATGATATGTAAACAGTAATGAATTGGTTAGGTTTTAATGATTGTGACGTATCAATATATACAAGAAAAAGGCACTTTCACTTGGCCAAAAAATCCTTCTTTTTTATGTTTTCGGTTTACTGTTTACTTTGATTAATATCTTGTGTTATAGCTTATAATTTATGGTGGTAGAACTTGGTGTGAGTTCTACATAAAAGTCTTTTCTTTTGGGTGTTATTCTGCTACGTCATGAGTTGTTCCTTGTTTGAGACCCAACAATTGGCATCAGAGTCAGAATTAGATTGGGGTGGTAAAGCTCCGATTTGAGGTGTTTCTGGTTTGTGTCTTGTGTGGTGCACACAAGGTGTTTGATGAAATTCCTGAGAGAGATTGGTTGTGAAACAAGTTAGGTATGGCTTCTACAGGGAGTGTAGTCAAAGCTGGGAAGTACGAGATAGAGAAATTTAATAGGAAGAATGATTTTTCCATTTGGAGGATGTAGATGAAGAATTTTCTTATCACGCAAAACTTACACAAAGCTTTGTTTGGTAAGGCAAAGGAGGACAAGGATATGTCGGATGAAGATTGAGAAGAATTAGATCTCGAAGCATGGGCTTCAATCATGTTATGCGTCGAGAGAGATGTTGCATTCTTGGTTGATGGTAAGAAAATGGCTATGGATGTTTGGATAAAGTTGGAGTCCAAATTCATGACGAAGACTCTAATAAATCGGATCTATTTAAAGTCGATACTATATACTTATAAGATGAAGAAACGGTACTACATCAACAAGTTTGATAGGTGTATATCAGATTTGAAGGACATTGAGGTGGAGGTAGGTGATGAAGATCAAGCACTTTTGTTACTTCTTTCGTTGCCGAAGTCATATGAGAACCTTGTACAAACATTGATGCTTGTAGGTGACACTCTTACGATGGATGCGACTAGAACGCAACTAGTGAAATGGATATTAGAGGAAGTGCTACAAGTGTGGTGAGCCTGGGCACTATTAAGCGAATTGTCCTAATAAAAGGGTTGCTTGGAAGAAGAACAAGAATAACGAGGTTGGTTATGCTTCGGAGGAAGGGGCAGTGATGATTGTTATTCTATCACTTGTAAAGGAGAAATCACAAATAAATGGATTCTCGATTCTAGTTGCTCTTACCATATGTGTCCAAATCGGTTTACAAATAATAGAGGTGTCGAAGGTGAAATTGTATTGATGGGAAGTAACCATGCTTGTAAAATGTTAGGACTTGGTTCTATAAGGATTAGGATGCATGATGGAGTGGTAAGAACGTTGACAGATGTGAGACATATCCCTGAATTGAATAAAATCCTTATTTCTGTTAGTGCTTTGGATTTTGGTGGTGTAAAATTGTTACACAAAATGGTGAGATAAAAGTTTTTCGTAGTTCTTTGGTTGTGATGAATGGTATTTCTCGAGGAAATCTTTATGCACTTTTGGGTACAACAGTGACTGATAGTGTGGTGGTTGAAGCTACATGCAGTGATGAAGACCATTGTGAATGCACTAGTTTATGGAATAGGCGGCTTGGGTATATGTCAGAGAATGGTCTAAATAATCTTGGTGAAGAGGGTTTATTGAAGAACATGAAAAAGGCTTGCATGGATTTTTGCGATCATTGCATGTACGGTAAAGCACAACGGGTTCAGTTCAAGGCAAGTAAACATAGAAGCAGATGTATGCTAGACTATGTGCATACGGATGTTTGGGGTCCAACTTCAGTCACTTCCGAGGGAGGCTCGAGGTATTTTGTCACTTTTGTTGATGATTATTCTAGGTATGTTTGGGTGTATCTCATGAAAAATAAGAATGAGGTATTCAACATATTCAAGAAATGGAAAACAATGGTTAAGAATAGAACTGGTAAAAAGTTGAAGACAATACGATTTGATAGCGATACAAAGTATAAAGATAGTGCATTCAAGGAGTTTTGTGATTAGTAAGGCATTGTTAGACAGTACCGAACAGTCAGAAAAATACCATAACAGAATGGGGTTACGAGAAGGCTCAATCGCACATTACGGGAAAATCAATGTGTATGCGATCCTATGTTGGTTTGGGTAAAGAATGGTGGGCGGACTTAATTAATACAGCTCACTATATTGTTAACCGGTCACCTCATACATCTCTAAATGGAGATGTACCTTATAACGAATTATGGGAGACTTAGAATTTTTGGGTGAACGGCCTACTACCATGTTGACGAGGGAAAACTTGATGCGAAGGCCAAGAAGGCTATATTCTTAGGGTATGCAGCAGGTACAAAAGCTTATCATCTTTGGTCTATTAATGATTCTAATGTTACGTGTCATGAGGACACTACGGTAGCTGCTTCGAAAGCTAAGGTGATTAGCGGTGGTGACATTGAGACTTCTAAGTCTCAAGTGGTTGAGATATAATCTGCAAGTCATCCTGTACCTAGTCCTTTTCAAATGGAAGATGATGGAGACACTCATGATATGAGAATGATGAGTTTGAATATGATACTATTGAACATGAAAATATGCAGGAACGTGAACAACAACAATTCGAGGAAATAATTGGTTCTGGTAGGCCAAAATGGGCATACAAACAAGTTTAAAAGCTTGGGTCAGATAAGCCTTTGAAACACTATGGGCAGGTTATTGCAGTAGAGTATGCACTCACGGTAGAGGATGATGAGCCTATCTCCTTCAAAGAAGCTATTCGGAAATGTAATAGCGAGAGTTGGTTGGTAGCGAAGTAAGAAGAGATGGAGTCTCTGAAAAAGAACTAAACTTGGGATTTTGTCTCATTGCCTGTAGGGAGCAGCTTTATATCATCCAGTGTTGATTGTCCTTCGAGACGGTGTTAGGGTGAGGTGGAGATTTCATCCCATTGTGTGAACTACGGTGGATTGATGCTGGTTAAAGGTACATAGGTAGCTATGGTAATATGGCGCAACTGGTTGGGGTTTACATATCAAGGCTTTCATGGTATTCTCGATGTTCGTCCACAATTTGAGATTCATCAAATGATGCATTGATGTATGACTTGGAGAATTATGAGGTTGAAAGGTTGGGCTAGTGTTTGGTGCTAATGTGAAAATTTCACATAAATTTATGGTTACATTAGGTGTTTTGTTTTTGCATTTTCCGAAGTTTCAACGGTCGGATCGCCCTGAATTTTGGATAGCGTCTTCCTTACTCATGTATCTAAATTCTGAACGGTGAAAATTGGATTAAGAGGTGTAGAAGGTCTATTTATTGAGGTAGGGGCAGGGATCGTTGCACCACAGTGTGGATTAAGCTCTCCGTGGTGAGGCAACAGGTATTTTTTGGTTAATTCTTAAACTAGGCACATAGTTAATATGATATGTAAATAGTAGTGAATTAGCTAGGTTTTAATGATTGTGATATTTTTAACAAAAACCGCATACGTATCAATACATACAAGAAAAAAGCTCTTTCACTTGGCCAACAAAATCCTTCTTCTTTGTGTTTTCGGTTTAGTGTTTACTTTGATTACTGTCTTGTGTTATACCTTATAACTTGTGGTGGTAGAACTTGGTGTGAGTTTTACATAAAAGTCTTCTCTTTGCGGTGTTATTCTCCTTCCTCAATGGTTGTCCCTTGTTTGGGACCCAACTGGAACAACTACTTAGTTGTTGGAATATAAGAAGTTAAAAAGAGCAATAACTTTTTTGTTTTTTTTCTACCAACAAAGTAACAATCGACTGCATATGTTGTTTTTGTTCATAAATTAAAATTTTTAGAATTGAGGCTGTATGAAGAGCTGATCATCCATCACTATATATGAATACAAAATATTGGTTTATGATGTTGTACTCATAAATAATTGAGCAGCCTTTAATCCATTTTAGCAAATTATTAGACAAGAGTCAGGTTTTCACACAAATAGGCCATCAGAATCACAATATGCACACGTAAGCTTGAATCGTAGGAGTGATCATGATTTCCTTACAAAGTGGCGCAACACTTTCAAAATGACTTAATAGTATCCTTGACACAATACGATTAGTAACAAAAGAACTGTTGTGGAATAAAAAGTAGGGTTATCGAATTGCGGCTAGGGTTCGTGAGCTTCGTGCTTTAATGGCTGCGCTTGCGTTATCGTGACCTAATTCGGGTCCTCACAAGATGCCTACGTATCTCAGAGTTGAGAATCAAGCCAAAAACGTAGTTCTAGGATGAGGGGTCTGGCCCTTTATAGAGGCTGTGGGAGCCTTAGAATTATAGTAGGTTTTGGAGACTTGGTGGATAAGTCACCGTAATTTGAGGAAGGTTCTGACTCCTTCCTTTTAGCAATTAGTTTCCATGTCGAATTAGGTGCCTTTGAGGCTACACAATATCTTGGGGATATTCTAGGACGTTCTTGGTTTCTAGAACGTTCCTGGTTTGTGGATCAGACCCATGTTAGAGATAGGCTTTTACCGGGCGTCCCCGGTTTGGGCCGTTCTTTTGGGCCTGACCATTAATTACGAATTTAGTGCCCAACTAGGGTTTTGGGCCATATTTACGGGCCAATAAATGTCACATTAATTATGCCTTTAAGGGTTATTTTTTACCCATATCATTTGCCCCCCAACTTCTAGGAAAGCTTGATTTCGTAGAAGTTTAAGGTCACATCGGCCCTGCAAGGGTATCGTCTTACAGTAAAGTGTGGAGCGACCTACACATTTACAATGACTAAAATCCTTTCCCAAGTTAATACTTAAGAAAGTTAAACGTTCCTTGGCCTCTCGAATCTTTCTCTCAAGATTTCTGAGCCTTTCGGGAATAGGATTAGTGCCGTTCTGAGCTCATAGACACTAATCCGAGTGCAATTCGTGCATAGGATCCTTTACCATCAATTCATTAATGATTCATTCCCCTCAACTTATCTAAGTTGGGGTTAATATTGGGTGGTCGTTGCTCATAAGCCTTGATAAGGGCTAATTTTTGAGCAAAAGACGCTATTTTGGCCCTAATCGGGGCTAAACAACCCTAAACAGGGCTATAAAGGCCTTGATCGAGGCCAACTAGTTCACACTTGATGTAATTACTATTAGGATATCCACCTTTAACCTTTGGATAGGTTAATTCTTGAGTGGAAGTCCTTAAACGTTGATAATCGAGGCTAATCACCCCCTAATTGCGATTAGCGAAGTCCTAACCCCAAATTTTGGAGTCAAGTTAGTCAAGTAGAGCTTCTTATAACCTCCTGGTTGCAAAAAGAATCACGTGAAAATTCTCATTTTTGAGTTGTCTAGGGGAGAAATACGATCCCCTAGAAGGTGTTTCAGGGTCTTTCAATACCCTTGCGTTTTCTAAACACCCCTAGCATCTCCAAACTCAAACTTTGAAGTTGAGCTTATATGATGGGGATTCTTATAATCTCCTGGTATGAAGAAGAATCACATGAAAATATGCATTTTTGAACGTTCTGGAGGCGAAATACCCCATTTTTAGCTGGTTTTCAGACCAGGTCTCGTACGTGATCATAACACCTTCCTAATTTCAAGGAAACACTTGTCCACCTGCATAGGCTTGTAGAGGACCTCACAAGGTTCTTGAATCTCAAATTTGAGCTCAAACGGAGCGTTTTTTAGCGTTCTGGAAGGTCATGAAAACACCCTAAAAAACAGGTCTCCGGAAACCCCTCCAAACACCCTCCCAAGGTGGCCTGGTCGGCTCACCCTGGTCGGCCATTTGGCCATGGGTGCCTGGTCGGCTAGGCCTGGTCGGCTGGGCCCCAAAAAAAATTTTTTTTTTTTTTTTTTTGAATTTTGGCCATTTTTTGACTATTTGACTTTGACCTTTGACTTTGACTTTGACTTTGACTTTGACCAAAATCAAAACTTGTCCTGAACTCCCTTCCTTGTCCCTAGAAAGGATTTTGTGATACCTTGATTAGTTTGATGATCCTTGGTCTCAAACAACCTACTTCTTGGTTTTCAGGGCCTTTCGGGTCTAAACCTTTCTTTAACTCTTGATATCAAATAACCTTTGGTTAAACTATTGCCCTTGGCTTCCAGGCATTCTTATGTACCTATAATAGGGTGTTTTAAACAACCTTAACCTTGCCCCCCTTGTCTTGGGGGTCTTCACTTCTTTACTTGGTGGTGTAGGGACTTTCCTTGTTTTCAACACCTGACTTCGAGTCTAGGATATCGTGGTTAGTTTTTCATCCTTGGTTTTAAACTTAAGGACTTCAAACCTCCTTCCTTGTTTGTAGGATCATGTCCTAGATTGATTTTACTCAATGGTTTCTGAATCTCAGGCCTTGAACTCAAGCAATCAGCTTGATTCGGGACAATCAACCTCGTTGGCCATCTAGGCTTATATTTTGTGCTGGGATTCAAAACCCATACTCAATATTCTAGAGTAGGTCTTTCCATATTTTTCCCTCCTCATAGTAGGATGTAGAATTTGTGACAAAGTTTCTCTGGCCTTGCTCCCCTTATCAAAGAGGTCTTTGCTTCTCGAACAACTTGTATTTTGTCGAAAAAGAATGGTACGTGCTAAAACGTCCGTAACTTTTGACTCGTTACTCCAAATGAGACCCACGATATATCAAATCGAAGGTATTTCAGAGCTCTAGGTCTTGCAAATACGATTCATCCTATTTGCCCTACTTTTCGATCCCAGAAAACGTCATTTAGGGCACTTTTGGAGCCAAAATAGTTTTTCATGGGTATTTCTAGTATCCGTACGTATGTTTGAGTGACCATCAGGGCTTAATTCTTGACTCGAAACCTTGAATCCATTCATGGTTGTTGGTTATCAACAACCTTTCATTCGAGGATGAGGATTTGTGATGACGTTCTTTTATTCTTGCCCCCTTGTTTCTAATCAAGGAGGTCTTGCCTCTTAGTTTTTCTATTCAAGGAATTCCCTCATTTTTCAACACATGACTTCAAGTCTAGGATACTTTGGTTGGTTTTTGATCCCTGATTTTGACTCAAGGACCTTAAAACTCCAACCTTGTTTGTAAGACTGTGCCTTTGCTTGATTTTATTCAATGTTTCTTGACTTTCAGGTCTTGAATTCAATCAACCAGCTTAATTCAGGGCATACAACCTCGTTGGCCATCTGGGCTTATATTTTGTGTAGAGTTTCAAAACTCCCATCATATTTCTTAGAGTATTTTGATCACAAACAACCTTTTTCTTAGTTTTCAGGACCTTCTGGGTCTTAACTTTTTCTTGAACTCGAGGACCTTAAACCTCCTACCTTGTTTATAGAACCTTGCCTCAGTTTGAATTTAGCCAATGGTTCCTGATTTTCAGGCCTTGAACTCAAACACCCAACTTGATTTGAGGCAACAGCCTTATTGGCCATCAAGGCTTAGATTTTGTGTTAAGATTTTGAAATTCAAGACATTAGTATGGAATTAAAAAGGACCTTGTATAAAGAAGATCTTCGATCAACGCATATTTCAATGCTCTTACTGATAGTTTTCGTGCCTCCAAGGCATTATCAGGGAGCCAATCACTACAACTTCCAATATCGATGGGCGTCAACAACTTGTGCTCTATAGTGGGGGTCTCCAAGACCTGATAGTAAACACTTCTAGTGCAACTCTCGATTTTAGACGAGGAAAATTTAGACAGGGCATCAGCCATCACATTCTCTTCTCTAGAGATGAATTCAAGGTGACATTCCTTGAACCATACCAATTGTGATTTTACCATCCTCATGTATTTCACCATCATTTTATCTTTGGCTTCAAAATCTTCATTCACTTATCTCCATTTACTTGGGCTATCACCGGCCTTGAGTCCCCACAGACTTTAAGATTTTTGGCCCTCATGGCTATAGTCGAGCCTAGTTCGGCTATCAAGTCTTTATGCCCAGCTTCGTTATTGGTCATTGAAAACTTCAACCTCAAGGCATATTCAATTGTGAGTTCCACTTATTTTCATTTTTGTTGACCCATCAAAATAGGGCACCCAATATTCCTTCTAAACTTCATCCTTCTCTCCCTCTTGGGGTGTCTCATCTTGCCCTTGCTGGGGTGTTGTGCCTTCCTGCCCCCCTGACTTCTTGGTTGTTAGTGGTACATTCAACCACGAAGTCAGCGAGTGCCTGTGCCTTGATGTCCATTCGAGGCTTGTACGTAATATCAAACTCCCCAAGTTCGATCGCCCACTTAATTATCCTTCCATTGGCCTTCGGGCTATGCAATATGCTTCTTAACTACTGGTCCATCAGGACTTCAATTTTGTGTGCCTGGAAGTACGGTGTAGCTTCCTTGGGGCTGTTACCAGTGCCAAAGCAAAATTTTCAATGGGAGAGTAATTCAACTAAGCTTCGTGTAATATCTTGCTCACATAGTAGATAGGCTTTTGAACCTTGTTTTCCTCTCGAATGAGAATGACACTCAATGCTTGTTCGGATATCGCTAGATATAAATATAGGGTCTCTCCGGGACTAGGTTTGGCCAATAACAGGTCTTTAGCCATGTACTTTTTCAACTGTTCAAAGGCCTCTTGGCTTTCTGAAGTCCATTCAAAATTTTTCACCTTCTTCAAAGCTTGAACGAAAGGCAATCACTTGTTTCCAAACTTGGAGATGAATCTACCTAAGGATGTAATTCTTCCAGTCAATTTCTCTACGTCATTTATGGAACGTGGTGATTCCATATCCAGGATTTCCTTGATCTTATTAGGGTTGGCTTCTGTGCCTTGCTTTGAAACCATCAGACCCATAAATTTTCCAGATCTCATGCCAAAGGCACACTTGGCTGGATTCAACATCATCTTGTGGTGCCTCAGCACTTCAAATGCCTCTCTGAGGTTCTTAATATGGCATGCCTTGAATAGGCTCTTGACTAACATGTCATCCTCGTAGACCTCCTTGGTATTCCCGGTGAAGGGTGCAAAAATCTTGCTTGTTTATTAGCCTATGGTAAGTGGCTCCTGTAGACTCCTCATATTGGGTTGACATCAACCTAGAGTTTTTAAAACAACCTTTCTTGGCTCGATTGGCCATCATGGCTTCAATGTTTGTCTTGGTTCCTGGGGCTTCTCTAGCGGCCTCTCAGCTGGCATGTGCTCGGCCTTAGGGCTATTCGAGTGTTGAACGTCGACACTCGAATGTCGATGTTCGAAATTAAGGATTTTTAACCTCAAGTAAGTTCTTTAAACTCTAACATTGAAGTTTGGATTTTAATGAAAGAGAGCATATCGGACTACCATCACATGGTTTCAAGCCAATTTTTGGGTGTTTTAAACCACCAAAACATCTATAGAGCTGCCGGTCCAAGACCAGAAGGTTTCTGGTTGGATGAATCCCCTCTAGAGCCTCTGGTCGGTTCCTTAAGGTCGGCTGAAGGCCTTCTTGGCTTCTGGTCGGCCTGATGAGGTCTTGAACCTTCCCTAGGAAGTTTTCAATCTCCATTTCAGGGTTGATATTCAAGTGTTCAACGCTGGTTTTCATATGTTCAATGTTGGCATTCTTAATCGAGAATCCAGAACTTTAGATTGGTTTTCAAACTTTGGATCTTGATTGGAGGTTCATGACCCCCTCAAGTTTGGCCCTTATAGCTAACCTTGGCCTTCATGGCTAATATCTCTTGTTTTCTCCACCTAGGATTTGATGTTGATATTCACATGTTCAGCGTTGGTGTTCATATGTCGACTACCAAGTATTCACGACCTTTCTTTTGGATTGATGTCAAACTAAAGTTCTCTAGGATCCCTTACTTGACTTCATGTCTTTCATGTCTTGTCTCAAACCTTTGATTTAAGGTTTTCAAACCTATATTTGCTTCTCATTTTTCTTGATTCTAGGTCAAGGATTTAAGGTTGATCCTCGATTTAGATTTCGAAAAATGCTATCCCTTGGGCTTCTTGCCTTTTAAACTTCTGAGATGAAAACTTGCTTGAACTTCTTAATCCTTGTTCAAGGATATTCTTATATCCCTTGACCTTAGGACTATAATTCAAGGTTCTTTATTTGCTTCATCCTTGTACCCTCACTCCAGGTACTTAAAAAATATTGAAGAGTAGTTAGTCCTTAGCCTCCACAGCCTTGCATGGCTTTGATTGCCAGATGGGGCTTTTTAATCAGCTTGTCTTTTATCCAGGGTCCTTCAAGGACTTAAACTCTTATTTGGTTGTATTATAACCTAACTCTCGACCCTTCAGGGTTTTATTTATGCGTTTGTTTGTTTCCATTCGTTTATTCTTTTATTTTCGGTACTTGGTCATCTTTGACTTACACACATCAGGTGCTTGGCACATAAATAAAATCACAGAATAGAGAACGAAAAACAAACTTGCATTAATAACTTGAAATGGGTTCAACCCTTACATAGAGTACTACTGTCCTACTCGGAGCAATATGCTCTGCAATGGTTTCATCGAACCTTATTTCTACTTCTACTAGATAAATATGAAGCTAAGTCCCACTAGGATAGTTTGAACCCATCAGGGATTTGCAAGACTAGACCTGTATTGCTCGATTTTGTTTTTGATGCTCCATCAAAATAGAGCACCCATTACTCCTTCTGGTCTCCTCATTCTTATTCTGAAGTCCACTTCCTGCTTGGGGTATTATATCCTGCCCCCCGACTTCTTGGTTGCCAATGATACATTCAACCACAAAGTCAGTTGATGCCTTAGCCTTAATGGCTGTCCGAGGCTTTTGTGTGATGTCCTTTGCCGACCTTTCTTGGTGTTCTTTATCACTGTGGACATCCATGTCTTCAATCGGAAGGACCTGCCCCCCGATTCCATCAGGCTTTAACGCAGCTACATAACAACTCCTAGCCATTTTCTGGTCACCTTTTTGTTCTCCTACACCATTCTTGGTTGGAAACTTGATCTTCATGTGATAAGTTGAGGCAACAGCCTTGAATTCATGAAGTCCAGTCCTTCCGAGGATAGCGTTGTATGTTGAAACCGCCTTGATTACCAAGAAGTTCAATATCTGAGTGGCCTCCTTGGGCTCCTGTCCAATAGTTACTGGCAACTGAATAGTCCCTTCAACTTTGGATTCTACTCCATTAAATCCATATATAGGCATGTTAGATGGGGTCAACTGAGAATCATTGTATCCCATCCTTACAAATGCATCATGAAACAGAATATCGACAGAAGCACCATTGTCTATCAAGACTCGCTTCACCTCCGAATTTCCAATTACAGGAGTTATGACCAACGGGTCGTCATGGGGGAACTTTACCCCCTCCAAGTCTGAGTCTTCAAAACCGATCACTACTTCAGTTTTTGCACGTTTCGGGGCCTCTCCTACGATGTGCATCACTTCTCTAGCATAAGCCTTCCGAGAACTCCTAGTTGTCTCGGCCGCAGTCGGGCCTCCTGAGATCATGTTGATTACTGGCTCTCGGGGTTGTGGGTTACGATCTTGGTCGTCACCCCTTCTATTATAGCCTCTTCTCTGATTACCACAGTCTTCACCCTTAGTGAAGTGGCTCAGTTTCCCTCTTCGAATCAAAAATTCAATCTCGTCCTTGAGTTGTCTGCAATCATTAGTGTCATGTCCCACGTCCTTATGGAACCTGCAGTATTGATCCTTGTTTCTTCTTGCGGGATCACCCCTGAGTGGCTTCAGCCATCGAAAATCCTTGTCTTTTTCAATATCCATAAGGATTTGACTCCTGGGGGTATTCAACCTTGCATACTCAGGGAACCTTGGTCCTTGGTTCTTAGAGGCAGAGTCGGAGTCCTTGCTAGTTTGGGGATACTTGTCCCTAGCGTCATACTCCTGGTCATCGTACTCTTGATCTTGCTTTCGCTTCATGGAGTTCCTGTTTCCCCCACCGTGGGTGGAGACCTCTATTTTCCTCATACTTTCTTCAGCTTTTATATACTTGCTTGCTCTTCTTTGGAGCTCAGTCATGCTTTCAGGGGGATGCTTTGCCAACGACATCTGAAAGAAGGTGTTCGTTGTTCCATTCTCCAAGGCTATCATAGCTACTTTGTTCTCCAGATCCGGGACATTCAACGTCTCCTTGGTGAAACGCTTGAGGTAATCCCTCAGGTTCTCATTCTTTCCTTGTTTTACTTGCATGAGAGATGCAGAGCTTTTTTCGTGGACCTTCCCACTAACAAATTGATTGATAAAGGCAGTACTCAACTCCTTAAACGAACCAATCGAGTTTGCGAGCAATCGGCTGTACCATCTTTGAGCCATGCCTGCCAAGGTTTGAGGAAACGCCCTACACTTAAGAGCGTCGCTTGCGGGTTGTAGCAGCAGAGCGTTCGAGAATGTCCTGACATGATTCGAAGGATCGCCCGTCCCATCATATGCTTTTATCGTGGGCATCTTGAATTTTTGAGAAACATGAGCGTTCATCACTTCGTCAGTGAATGGAGGTGTGGGATCGTCAGGGTCCCCAAGCGGCATCAGGTCTTTGGGATCACTCCTGGGGGTTTCTACCCTCGTAATTCCTCCAGTTGGGGCATCAACCCTTCTCGGTCTCCTTGAGGACCCTTCCAAATCAATGAAGGGGATCTCCCTTGAGATTGGAGGAGGCCTATTCTGATTTTGCCTTACTTGTTCTCTGGTTATATCATCCTTCAGCTTTTGGATCTCAGCTTGAAAAGCCTTGATTCTCTCAGCAGCTGTCTGAACGGGTCTATCGTAGATCCTTTGAGTCCTCCTCATGGGTTCTTTGCTTGTACGTCGCCTCCTCGGGGCTATATCTCGATCATCATCCTCGGATGATGAATCATCGGAGTAAGGTCCAGAGTAATCGTAATATCCTTGCTCAGGGGGGGCTAGACCCCTAATATAGGGTGGTTGATACGACTCAGGTGTCTGTAAAGCGTGTCCGCTTGGTCCAGGATCCCTTCGATTTGGGGGATAGTTTGGCAACCCGTATAACGGATCGGTCCTCACGGGGAGTGTAGTGGTGGAGATCTGAACTCCTGAGAGCGGGGGACGGCTAGTCAATGGAGCAACCACCATCTGAAGTTGATTAGTCTCTTGTCTCGGGTGATCAATCACCGGTAAGGTTCTCTCAGCATGGGGATTCGTCCCTGTGGTCTGAGAAACTTGAGGTTGTGTAATAGTCTCAGTCGATGGGGGCACAGGCCCTTGCTCCGTAACAACGGGCGGTGTAGAGGAGACGATTGGTGAGTCAGATGTACCAGGAACGTTCTCGGTTGATGTTCTTCGTGCGTTAACCATGGTTGATATCCTTTTCCCACAGACGGCGCCAAATGTTGTGGAATAAAAAGTAGGGTTATCGAATTGCGGCTAGGGTTCGTGAGCTTCGTGCTTTAATGGCTGCGCTTGCGTTATCGTGACCTAATTCGGGTCCTCACAAGATGCCTACGTATCTCAGAGTTGAGAATCAAGACAAAAACGTAGTTCTAGGATGAGGGGTCTGGCCCTTTATAGAGGCTGTGGGAGCCTTAGAATTATAGTAGGTTTTGGAGACTTGGTGGATAAGTCACCGTAATTTGAGGAAGGTTCTGACTCCTTCCTTTTAGGAATTAGTTTCCATGTCGAATTAGGTGCCTTGGAGGCTACACAATATCCTGGGGATATTCTAGGACATTCTTGGTTTCTAGAACGTTCCTGGTTTGTGGATCAGACCCATGTTAGAGATAGGCTTTTACCGGGCGTCCCCGGTTTGGGCCGTTCTTTTGGGCCTGACCATTAATTACGAATTTAGTGCCCAACTAGGGTTTTGGGCCATATTTACGGGCCAATAAATGTCACATTAATTATGCCTTTAATGGTTATTTTTTACCCATATCAAGAACTTTTTATACGAGCAACCTTTTAAATCTTGAATTTAACAAGAAACATAAGAAACATGTAACCAACGGTTAGATTTTTATACAAAATGTAAGTTATTTTAATATATATATATATATATATATATATATATATATATATATATATATATATATATATATATATGAGTAGTTATTTTCCACAACAAAATAGCTAGAGTTTTTATTCTTTCTAATTGTGCCATTACCAATATTTTCACAATTTATAATGGACATAAAAATGAATTATTGTTCCAAAGATGGGGTTTGTGATCCCCTTTGACCCAAAAGTGGGCTTCGAGGCGGAATGCAAAAATATATATTATCACTAACATCTTAAAGTTTAAGGATAACTCCTAAGTTAACACAATTATTTCAGGCCTCCCCAACATATGATAATTATTAACCTTCAAATTTTTTTAATAATTACTAAATCTCAAGAATTTACACGTGATAATATTACAAGTACCAAATCATAAATCTTGTGAAGGTAACTTTGTTAAAATGAATGTTTAGGAGATAACTTTTTAATTATAAATTACATTTTATAATTTAATCGGGAATCAAGAATTTAGATGTTCCTTCATGAGTATTGGTATAGTTCGTGGTCGCTATCTTCAGGTACAAATTTCATCTCATTTTATGCAAAGCTACAGATGATCAGGACTAATTCGAATTCCGAAAATATTTTATAAATGTTTTCAATGATTTGTATACATTTTTTTCGCGGTTATAATCATCAACCATCTAATATCTTTTTTTAGAACAATTGACTCTCCGTCTCAAAAAATTTCAAAGCCTGCAAATTAATTTAATAGACTTTAGAGTGCTATATGGTATATCGAGTTAAGCATAAGTACAGGTACTAAAGTCCAATCGTTGCGGTACCAATGACATGACACTGATCATGGTTCATATAGTTGTTAAGAGGAGTTTTGGGCAACTGATATATTTTAAGTAAACTTGAGGATATCTGTTATAACAGAAGCAAGAAAGATGATAAACGTAAAGAAGAAAATAATATATGCAGAAGAGAAACTAGTTTATATTGATATGATCTTGAGGATAAACAGATTACAGAATTCAGATCTCTCAGATACCTTCTACCCGACACCTCCTGAAAACGGGCTTCCCTACTAGATGGACTGTCTAGCAGCTTACACAGAGAAGATATAAGAGAGAGAAGAGAGAGTTGTGTGTTGAGGTGTATTTTGAAATGAACTACAACAGACCTATTTATAGATTATAGAAAGTTACTATGCTGTACTATTTCAACAACCCCCGTGGGCCCCACCAGCCACTATTTGCACAGTAGACGCCATTTGCACAGTAGCCGCCATTTACACAGTAACCGTCATTTCCACAGTAACCGCAATTTGCACAGTAACCGCCATTTGCACAGTAACCGCCATTTGCACAGTATTCAAGGCATTCTAACAAATCTCCACCTTGACTTGAATCATCTCACAAATAACAGATAACAGATGTACCAGACGCATCATAATAATGCCAGATGTACCAGATAAAACTCTTCACCTTGACTTGAATCCTCTCACAAATAACAGATAACAAATGTACCAGACGCATCATAATAATGCCAGATGTACCAGATAAAACTCTTCTGCCTCAAATTTTGCCCTCAAAAGGGGCAGTCAACAACTCCGAACATTTAGCAAGTCCAAACAATGTTGAAACTTGCTATGTGGAACCTGCTTGGTAAGCATATCAGCTGGGTTATCAGCAACTATCAACATACCATCTACATATAGGACCAGATAAATGAAAGAACCATTTGCTGTCTTACTGTGATAAACACAGCAATCATACGGACTCCTGGTGTTTTTTCAGATGTATAAACTTATTTCTCTTCCGCATATAATCTTTCTTGCTTTCGTTATAACAAACTGGTATCAGAGCTACTGTTCATCACCGGAGGAGACGACACTGTTCAGCCGGAGTTACTGTTCATACGGCACTGTTCATACGGAACTGTTCATACGGTACTGTTTATACGACACTGTTCATACGACACTGTTCATACGGTACAGCTCATACGGTACTGTTCATGTATACGGTTCTGGGAGAAAGATGTCTGGTGGAATAACGTTAAGGTCGAAAAATTTACTGGGAGAAATAGTTTCAGTCTATGGCAAATCAAGATGCGTGCCCTGTTAAAACAACAGGGGCTCTGGGCGCCGTTGAATACAAAAATGTCTGCTTCTGGAAGCGCTGAGATGACCAATCTCGAAGAAAAGGCACACTCAACAATTCTGCTGTGCCTTGCAGATGATATTATTACTGAAATTGCGGAGGAGGATACCGCGTCCGGATTATGGTTAAAGCTTGAAAGTCTCTACATGACAAAGTCTTTAACAAATAAGTTGCTTCTGAAGCAACGTCTGTTCAGTCTGCGAATGCAGGAAGGTATGCCTCTTCGAGATCACTTAGATCAATTAAACACAATTTTATTAGAATTGCGTAATATTGATGTTAAAGTTGAAGATGAGGATGCTGCTTTGATTCTGTTAGTTTCTTTACCATTATCGTATGAGAACTTTGTGCAATCATTTATTGTTGGTAAAGATACTATTTCTCTAGAGGAGGTTAGCTCTGCTCTTTATTCTAGAGAACTGCGCCATAAGGCGGCTGGTACAGGTGCAGATAATCATGCTGCTGGGTTGGTAGCTAGCGGGAGTAATGGACATGGAAAGTCGGGGAAGAAATCAGTTCCTAAGGGTCCAAAACCTAATGATATCTGTAATTACTGTAAAGAGAAGGGACACTGGAAATCTGACTGTCCCAAGAAAAAGAAGCAACAGGATAAATTGACAGATACTGCTGCTGTAGCTGATGCTACTTCTGAAGAAGATATTGCTCTTGTTGCTGCTGATCACATGCATCACTCTGATGTGTGGATTCTTGATTCTGGATCGTCTTACCATATATGTCTGTGCAGGGAGTGGTTCACAACCTACGAAAAAGTAGACGGTGGAAAAATTTCTATGGCTAACAGTTTTACTTGTGAGACGGTTGGAATAGGCTCGATTAAAATTCGGACAGATGATGGTAAATTCTGCACATTGAATGATGTTAGGCATGTTCCACTTATGACAAAGAATCTGATATCTTTGAGTATGTTAGACAGCAAGGGTTCTAATGTGGTTTTGAAAGGTGTTAAATGTGGTACCTTGTATCTTCTTCAAGGTTCTACGTTATCAGGTTCTGTTGTTGTTGCGTCCTCGGAGAAGATTAAGAGGCTGTGAACTGATAATGGTTTGGAATTTTGCTCATCTGAGTTTGATGAGTTCTGTAAGAATGAAGGGATTTCTAGGCATCATACAGTCAGGGATACACCGCAGCAGAATGGTGTAGTAGAGCATATGAATCAGACACTTCTAGAGAGAGCTAGGTGCATGCTCTCTAATGCTGGACTAACTAGAAGATTCTGGGCAGAAGCAGTTAGTACAGCATATTATCTGATAAATCCTGGACCTTACACAGAAAGTGGTGGTGTTGAGAAACATGTGGAGCAGGAAGTCACTCAAGATGAGAGTGAACCACAACAAGAAGTTCAACAACCACAGTCAGAATCAGAATCATCAGTACCAGTAGTAAATAAGCACAGTTTGGTCAGACACACTTCCATCAGGGTGCTACTAGCGATATGATAAGTGGATTTTATATCTACTTGGAACGTCCTATATTGGCTTAAATTGATTCACTTGGCCTCAAGTTTGTTGCATTTTTGATGTGTTTTGTGTAGATGTGCAGGTTTGTAATTATCGGTTGGGATGAGCGTTCTTCGTGGATCTTGGAGTTTAAATGGAGTTTGGAATGAAGAATGGAGTCTTGTTATAGGCCAACATGAAGATTCCAAGGCAAGGAATTGAAGTATGGAAGCTTTGAGGAAAAGAACTAAAGGAAACGGAGGCAAAACGAAGGGAAAACGAAGGAAATACATGCTGAAAAACGTCCCGGCAGAATGGACTTGAGGCCGTGGCCTCAAGATCTCAGGATGTGGCCTCGGGAGCAATCTGATCCGTGCAGAAATTTCCCTAAAAAGTCTCGAAATTCTTGCCTGGTTGGAATAAAAATTGTATTTTTAGGCTATTTCTTGTGGGAATAAAACCTCTAGGGCTTATGTTTTAAGAAATAACACGTTATATCATTGTCAAGGGTGAGATACATCAGATAGAGAAGAGGAGTAGAAAATAAAAAAACACTTCCAAGGTGACAGCAAGGGAGAATCGCTCAAGTTCAAGATCTAGGGTTTTTTCTTCATTGTTTTTCTGAATCTTCTAAACTTGATACTTTGTTAACTATTGAATTATCTTTCAAGTATTCTATTCTCAATCATTAATTGTTTCAATTCTTGTGTTTTAATTATGTTATCAATTGAACCCATGATGGTGAAGGGTTCAGATATGAACTAATCACTATCATGGGGTTCCAATGGATTCGATTTCGTAATTATTGTGTTTGACATGTGATTGATTGTTGGGTGATTTGATTATGATAATCTAGTGTGGTTGATTTAATGGATAGATGTTTAGCTAGCATCTAATTTATTAATTTTTGTTGATTGCGAAAGTGGATACAAGAGTTGAGATTTTGCCATACTAGCATGGGTTCGTGAATTAATTTGTTTATTCATGATTAGTGGTATGATTTAACCAATGCATATTGCCCCATGTAATTATAAAAGATAACTTGTGCTTAAACCAATTACTTTTCCAGATTATATAGACATATATGATTTGATTGTAATGTGGTGTCCTCTTGATTTCTATCTGTTGTGGATGTTAAGTGGTTTGATATGAGTATATTGAAAGGTAACTCGTATTATCGTAGTGTTATCTGATTAATTATCTTGTCTGTCACCCGTGTCTAATTAATGTGTCAACCTTTAGTGAAGTTTTCGAGGAAATTGGAACTCCATGTTTTCTCATATATAAGTAATCTCGTTTGTTAATTTAATCTTAGTTAATAATTGTTTATTTAGTAAATCTAGTAATCAACAACCACTTTTGATAATTGTTCAAGCATTAAGAAATAACCATACACTGTTGCATCCGCACTAAAATTGGCATTACACCTAGTCTCTGCGGAACGAATCTTATTTATCACTTGCTATTTGTGATCATGTATACTTGCGTGTTTACGAGTCAACAAGTTTTTGGCGCCGCTGCCGGGGACTTCGGTGTTAATTGTAGTTTATGTGCTTGTCATCAGTGGTCGTTATAGATTATTGACTTGATCCGTTTAATTACTTATCTTGTGTTCTTCTTTTCCTTCATTTTTCAGGTACTTGAACGTGCATGCGAACACGATCTCAAACCAAAGCGGAACTAGAAAAGAAGGAAGAGATAGATTTACTAGAGGAAGAAGTTGAACCAATTAGTACAATGGGGATCCTAATCCACCGGTACAACCAAAGGCACTCATGGAATATTCTAGGCCAAATGTCAATGATATTCAGTCTTGTATCATCAGGCCAGCTATCGCAGCAAATACTTTCGAGATTAAGTCTGGAACTATCCAGATGGTGCAGAACACAGTGCAGTTTGGGGGTGGTGCAACAGAGGACCCTAATATGCATATTAGGAATTTCATCGAAATCTGTGACACCTTCAAGTTCAATGGTGTTTCTGATGATGCTGTGAAACTGAGACTCTTCCCTTTCTCTTTAAGGGACAAAGCTAAAGGCTGGTTACATTCTTTGCCGGCTGGGTCGATTACTACTTGGGAAGAGCTTGCCCAAAAATTTCTCTCGAAATTCTTTCCTATGGCAAAAACAGCGGCCATAAGGAATGCTATCGCTCAGTTTGCTCAGACACAGGGTGAGTCATTGTGTGAAGCTTGGGAGCGTTATAAGGAGATGCTCAGAAAATGCCCCCATCACGGGATGCCCGACTGGATGGTTATTAATTGCTTCTATAATGGACTGGGAGGCCAATCTAGGCCTATGGTAGATGCTGCTTCTGGTGGAGCGCTGTGGGCTAAAAGCTACGAGGAAGCCTATGATCTGATTGAAATGATGGCTGCGAATGAGTACCAAAATCCTTCGCAGAGATTGCAACCAAACAAAGTAGCAGGAGTTCTTCAAGTTGATACTGCTACTGCTCTGTCAGCTCAGTTAGAAGCTCTTAACATGAAGGTGGATTCGTTGGCTAATCTTGGGATGCAACCAGTAGCTAGCATCTGTGAGCTATGTGCAGGGGGGCATGACACTCGTCAATGCGCCATATCTAATGAGTCAGCGCAGTTCGTCAGCAACTTTCAAAGGCCACAAGTCCCAGCTCCTAATACATATCATCCAAACAATAGGAATCACCCTAACTTTAGCTGGGGGAACAGTCAGAACAACACGCAGCAATCATCTTATCCTCCTCTTAACCAGCAGTTTGGGGGTAGACAGTTCAATCCTTCAGGGATGCAGCAGCAGTATGCACCGAGGCAGCCATATCAGCCTCCGGGATTTCAGCAACAGTCGAGTGAAAAATCTAAATTGGAAGAATTGAGATCAATGGTCAAAAGCCAAGCGGTATCACTCCAGAGTCAAGCATCTTCTCTCAAGACTTTGGAAAATCAGATTGGACAGCTCGCAAATGCCCTACTCCAAAGACAGCAAGGTAGTTTGCCTAGCAACACAGAACCCAATCCAGGCAAACGAGAGAGCAAAGAACAGGTACAAGCTATTACCCTGCGGTCAGGAAAAGTCACAGGGGGAGCAGAAGTTGAGCAAAATTCAGAACAGGATGAGCAAGAGGTAGTGGCGGAAAAGGAAAAACAGCCAATCTCTCAACCAGCTAAGCAGTCAGTTCCTTCAGAGGTGACTCCTCCAGTCTATCCACCTCCACCATTTCCTCAAAGGATGCAGAAACAGAAATTGGATCAGCAATTTGGCAAATTTCTGGAGGTATTCAAAAAGTTGCATATTAATATCCCATTTGCTGAAGCTTTGGAACAAATGCCTAGCTATGCCAAATTTATGAAGGGAATTCTTTCAAAGAAGATAAAGCTAGCTGATTTTGAGACGGTAGCATTGACGGAGGAATGTAGTGCAATCTTGCAACAAAAATTACCTCCAAAGCTTAAGGATCCAGGGAGCTTCACTATTCCCTGCACTATTGGAAACGTGTCGTTCAACAAATGCTTGTGTGATCTTGGTGCAAGCATTAATCTGATGCCTCTCTCAGTATTCATGACACTTGGACTTCCCGACCCAAAACCAACCAATATTTCTTTGCAGCTAGCTGACAGATCGGTTACATATCCTCGTGGAATAGTGGAAGACGTCTTAGTTAAAGTGGACAAACTCATTTTTCCCGCTGACTTTGTTATCTTGGACTTTGAGGAAGACAAGAACATCCCTATCATCTTGGGAAGGCCATTCTTGGCCACTGGCAAAACGTTGATCGATGTTCAGAAAGGGGAGCTGACTATGAGAGTGCATGATCAAAACATCACATTCAATGTGTTTAAAGCCATGCAACTTCCAACTGAAGAGGAAGATTGTTTCAGACTTGACATGGTTAAATCATTACAACATGAGGAAGGGAAGCAGTTGTCGAATGCAGATGCCTTGGTAAGCACTTTACAAGGGGACTATGATTCTGAAGATGAAGAAATGGCAGAGTTTGTTCAGTTTCTCAATGCTAATCCCTACCAAAGGAAATTCAATGCGCCACCGGAATCACTTGGCTTAGCGGAGCTTCAAAAATCACAGATTCGTCTAAAGCCATCTATTGAAGAAGCCCCTGAACTTGAACTTAAGCCGCTGCCGGATCATCTAAGGTATGCATTTCTTGGTGAAGCTTCTACTTTACCTGTTATTGTTGCATCTAACCTATCAGGTAGTGAGGAAGAAAAACTCTTGCGGATTCTGAGAGAGTTCAAGTCAGCCATAGGGTGGACTATAGCAGACATCAAGGGCATCAACCCCTCTTACTGCATTCACAAAATTCCAATGGAGGAGGGAAGCAAACCTTCTGTGGAACATCAGAGGAGGCTAAACCCCATCATGAAAGAGGTTGTCAAGAAGGAGATTCTTAAATGGTTAGATGCAGGCATCATTTATCCCATCTCGGATAGTTCTTGGGTGAGCCCGGTTCAGTGCGTACCAAAGAAAGGGGGTATGACAGTGGTACCCAATGAGAAGAATGAGCTTATTCCAACTAGGACAGTCACAGGTTGGAGAGTGTGTATGGACTACAGAAAATTGAACAAGGCTACTAGGAAGGATCACTTCCCTCTACCGTTCATTGACCAGATGCTGGACAGACTAGCTGGTCACGAGTACTATTTCTTGCTAGATGGGTATTCGGGCTATAATCAGATTGCCATAGCTCCAGAAGATCAGGAGAAGACTACCTTTACATGTCCCTTTGGAACTTTTGCATTCCGACGAGTTTCTTTCGGACTTTGTGGTGCTCCAGCCACTTTTCAGAGATGCATGATGGCTATATTTTCTGATATGATTGGAATTAATGTGGAAGTCTTCATGGATGATTTCTCAGTTTTTGGGTCTTCTTATGATGGATGTTTACATAATCTGAGCATGGTATTCAAACGGTGTGTTGAGACAAATCTAGTGCTCAACTGGGAGAAGTGCCACTTCATGGTACATGAAGGCATCATTCTAGGTCACAAGGTGTCTAGAAAGGGTTTAGACGTGGACAAGGCCAAGCTGGAGACAATAGATAAACTTCCTCCTCCTATCTCAGTCAAAGGAGTTCGCAGCTTTCTGGGACACGCCGATTTCTATAGGCGTTTCATAAAGGACTTCTCTAAAATCACAAAACCACTATGCAATTTACTAGAGAAAGACACGCCGTTTAAATTCACTAAGGAATGTTTGCAGGCATTCGAGCATTTGAAAAAGAAGCTAACAACTACTCCAGTCATTACAGCCCCTAACTGGGAAGAGCCATTCGAGATGATGTGTGACGCAAGTGATTTCTCCGTGGGCGTGGTTCTTGGACAACGGAAGATGAATGTGTTTCATGTGGTCTACTATGCCAGTAAGACCCTGAATGATGCACAGCTGAATTATACAACCACTGAAAAGGAACTTTTGGCAGTTGTCTACGGGTTCGAAAAATTCAGATCATACTTGCTTGGTGCAAAGGTCACGGTCTACACAGACCACGCAGCCATCTGATATTTACTCTCCAAAAAGGATGCTAAACCTCGATTAATTCGATAGGTACTCTTGCTTCAGGAGTTCGAGCTTGAAATTAAGGACAGAAAGGGGGCTGAAAATCAAGTGGCTGACCATCTATCAAGATTGGAGCGGGGCGAGGAAATCAAGAAGGATGAGACTCTAATCAATGAACACTTTCCGGACGAGCAGTTATTTCTTGTGAAAGGTGAAGTACCTTGGTTTGCAGACTTCGTGAATTATCTGGTAAGCAATGTCATTCCATCTGAGCTCTCTTATGCTCAAAAGAAGAAATTTCTGCATTATGTCAAATGGTACCTTTGGGACGAGCCTTACTTATTCAAGCAAGGACCAGATAAGCTGCTCAGGCGTTGTATTCCATATAGTGAGACGGAAGGAATTTTGCGAGATTGTCATGCCACTATCTACGGTGGACATTATGGTGGAGATAAGACCGCTGCTCGAGTGCTTCAAGCTGGATTTTTCTGGCCAACTCTATTCAAAGATGCTCATCAGTTCGTGATGAAATGTGATAGATGCCAAAGAGTTGGTAATATTTCGAGGAGGAACGAGATGCCTCTAAATAATATGCTTGAAGTGGAGATTTTTGATGTTTGGGGAATCGACTTCATGGGACCTTTTGTTCCCTCATGCAACAACCAGTACATTCTTTTGGCAGTGGATTATGTATCCAAATGGGTTGAGGTGAAAGCTCTACCGACGAATGATGCTAAGGTAGTGCTCAACTTTCTACACAAACAGATCTTCACTCGTTTTGGAACACCTCGTGCTATTATCAGTGATGAAGGAACTCATTTTTGCAATCGCCAGTTCACGGCTTTATTAGCCAAGTATCGAGTATCTCACCGCGTTGCAACAGCCTATCATCCTCAAACAAATGGGCAAGCCGAAGTTTCGAATCGAGAAATCAAAAGAATCTTGGAAAAGGTAGTGAATCCTTCGAGGAAGGATTGGTCTTTGAAATTGGATGAAGCCGTATGGGCCTACAAGACAGCGTATAAAACGCCTTTGGGTATGTCACCATTCCTGTTGGTTTATGGGAAAGCGTGTCATCTGCCAGCAGAGCTTGAGCATAAGGCATACTGGGCTTTGCAGAAGCTGAACTTTGACATGAAGTTAGCTGGTGAGAAGCGGTTGTTGCAATTAAATGAATTGGAAGAATTCCGTTCTCAAGCCTATGAGAACTCGAAGATGTACAAGGAGAAAGTGAAGAAGTGGCACGACAGAAAATTGATGCCCAAAACCTTTGAACCATGCCAACTAGTACTTCTTTTCAACTCCCGGCTCAAACTCTTTCCGGGAAAGCTTAAATCAAGGTGGTCTGGTCCTTTCAAGGTGAAGACAGTGTTTCCACATGGCGCAGTGGAAATTTATGATAAATCACCTGACCAATCGTTTAAAGTGAACGGTCAGAGGCTTAAGCACTATTTTGGTAGTACGGTGAACCGTGAAGCGGTCACCGTTGTTCTTGCAACTACCTGATTCTCAGTGAAAACGTCCGGCTAAATGACGTTAACGACAGCGCTTCTCGGGAGGCAACCCACGCTTATTGTAAGTTTTGTATTATTATTATTATTATTATTATTATTATTATTATTATTATTATTATTATTATTATTACTATTATTACCGCAAGATGCCTTGATGAATTTGTTGCAGTGTTTCAGGTTACAATTATTTAGGATTTTGCAAAAATCTTTGAAAAAAAAAAAATTGCAAAAGTCGAACTGGTAACAGAATGGTACTGAGGCTGCGGCTTCCATTGTCAAGACGCGGCGCCAAAGTTTTCTGTCAGGTCTGCTGTTGTGGAGGAAAAAAAAAAGCAAAAGGAAGGAACAGAAGCAACCTGAGGCTGCGGCTCCAAATTTGTAAGATGCGGCGCCTTAATGCCCTGTCCAGGTTTGTTGAGGCAAGTCTATTATCAATTATAAAAAAAAAAAAAGAATAAGAAAAAAAAAAAGAAAAGAGAAAAAGAAAAAAAAAAAAAATCAAAACAGGTTTGAGGCTGCAGCGGCACATGCGGTCTGTCCAAGAGGATGTTACTTGTTTATTTTGTTGTTAAAACAAAATTATCACACCTCTCCTTATATATTTATAACCCCAATACCTAATTCTAACCCAATATCAATTCCAAACCTCTCCTAATCCATCTCCTTTTCTAAAATCTCTACCATAAATCCAAACATATTAACCTATATATACACCTATACACACAAATTCATAAACTCAATCCCTAATTTAAAATCTTTAGCCTCCATTCCAATTTCAAGACTCAAGAAGAATTCAAGTTTGGGGGATTTTTGATTTCAAGTCTCACCTCTTTGATTCATATCGGGTATATCTTTTCTTTAATCTTGTTTATTACGAATTGGTGATCTTGAAAAATTAGGGGATTTTGTGGAGTTCCTGTTAATTGGGAAATTTGGTGTAAGATTGTTTGGTGATTATTGGTAGTTTTGTTGATTGAGTTGGTTTTGTTGTTATGGCTCCAAAACGGAAGAGAGGTAGTTCGAGTACTCGTCAAGCTTCAGATGAGAATGCTAGTGTAAAGAGGTTTTTGACTGAGGAGGCACAAAGTGAGTATAAGAAATTGTTGGAGAGGTCGGTTGCTCGTGAAAGAGGGTTTGTGCCAGAGACTTATGAAGAGTTAGTTGCTATGATTCAAGAACTTGGTTGGGAAGAGGTTTGTGCGGCACCTTCACCGGTTCCCTTAGCTGTGGTGCGGGAATCTTATGCGAACGCTAAGGCGAATCCGAATGGTTTTTGTGTAGTTCGTGGTATGAAGGTGGATTATAGGCCAGCTGTTCTCTGTACGGTTGTTCGTCAACCTCCTAAGCCGAGGGGGGTGGAAGATTGGGCTAGGAAAACTCACGACGAGGTGGATTTGGATGCCATTATAGCGGAGTTATGTGTGCCGGGTACGGTTTGGAAATTGGGAGCGGGTTCTGCTGAGAAGGTTAATTTTCCTGCTAATGCTTTGAACAAGTTTGCACGGGCGTGGAACTTGTTTATATGTGCTAATATTATGCCTTCGACACATCCGAATGATGTGCCTGTGGAGAGAGCCATTATTTTGTATGGAATTTTAACGGGTAAGTATGTTGATGTGGGTTATATAGTGCATCAGAACATTCTTCGGTTCTTGCGTGGATGTACACAAGCACCGATTCCACATGCTTCTTTTGTTGCCGGTGCGTGTATGATTGCTAATGTTCGTTGGGATGATAATGAGCAATTCCAATCGCAAACTAATCCTATTACTGATGCTACCATTGACCGGATGACGGAGTGGCCGGGCGGCACTCCGCATCCTAGGGGGCTAGGTTACATTATAGATGGAGCAGGTGCTGGTGGTCAAGGAGCGGGCGCTCCCCCACGTGTTCCTAGGGCACCGAGAGGAGAGGGTGATGCAGGCCTGAGAGATTCTCATGATAGGAGGATGATGAGGTGTATGGATGCCTTGTATGAGAGTCATAGCCGATTTTCAGCGAGGTTGACACAGGCTTTTAGTACTGCCTTTGGAGCTAGTGGTATACATGTGGAGTGGCCAGTTTTTGGATCAGACACTGTTTATCCGCCTCCTGATTCTCCACCCGAGGAGGGTGATGATGCTGCGACATAGGTATGTTTAATTTCTCTCGTATTTACTTCCATTCAATGAGGTCATTGACTATCTTAAGTTTGGGGGTGGTTTGGAGGAAAAGTATTGTATGTGTAGTATTAGTATATTATGTGTTCATGTAGGATATCATGTTTTGCATATTAGTCGTAATTCATGCATGTTATGTTTGTTTTATCTATGTTTGTTTCATATAGGCATTCTGTTATTTTTGTTTGTTTTACCATGTGAGTTCATATTAGTTGCATTTTCATGGCATGCATTTTACATGATCCCTTAAGACGAGCTGATTCTGATTGATAGGTATGTGTTTCATTGAGTTTGGTAATGATGAGTAGAGGGTTGATTCACAGTCCCTACGGAATTGACTTGCATGCTTCGTAAACAAAACTAATTACACAGTCTCATTGGGTGCTTTTGGGCTAGGTTAGGGTCATGCCTGTGGGATGTTTTAAGATTTAATCACTTGTTTATTCTTAGAATTTTCGTTATTCCCTTTATGGCGTAGGAGCACTAAAATCTAAGTTTGGGGGAAAACAGGAATTCCATGCTAGTTGTTAATAATGGCTAGATGTCAAATGGCTAGTAGCCGGCTCATATTTATATGAGTAGTCTAGGGTTGGAATTGGGAATTCTCATTCCAGATTGAAAAAAAAAAGAATAAAAAAAAAAAAAATCAATAGTCCAATTGTTAAATGCAAAATTAACCAGAGTGAGCTCTTTAATACTCGAGTAATTAAGTCTGAGGGGACTTAGTCCTAGTGACCTAAGGCTTTTACAGTCTGGGATTCACTGACCCAACACTCGTTACATGGGTATTATTGTATAAGCCTTTTGGGGTCTCATTCATTGCACGGTTAAATAAGCATGTGTATCGTATATATTATTATGTGTCAGAGTAATAGAGCATGAGTTTCTGTCTACCTTGGATGAGGGTGGAGGTGTTCCTAGGTTATGGAGTGTCTACAGTCTATTCTAGTTATAAACCTGTGATTGTCTTGACGGAAAGCATGTATGATTTTTGACCTAGTTTTGGGAGTATTTCTGATGAGCATCGCACACACGCACGTTGATGATCATGTATTGTTAGTATACGGGGATTTAGTCGAGCTCTACTTGGATTTGTTGCATTCCTTGAGATATCTGCTTGTTAGTTGGTTTTGGTGAGTTTGAGGGGATCTTTGCATTTTCATAGTAGTTGCATTCATGCATTGCATTGCATTAGGTTAGATGGATTTTGTGGGTACATTCACTATAGGCCCTCACGAGACCTTACTCGTCCACTAGGGCTGCCTAGGGGTTTAAAGGGCTTGTTGCATATGCCAAATGCAACCGTGATCACCTACGGAAGTGGTACTAGTTAGTTAGGGTAGTTGTTTATGCTTGAGGAAAAGCATCGGTTTAAGTTTGGGGGTGTGATAAGTGGATTTTATATCTACTTGGAACGTCCTATATTGGCTTAAATTGATTCACTTGGCCTCAAGTTTGTTGCATTTTTTATGTGTTTTGTGTAGATGTGCAGGTTTGTAATTATCGGTTGGGATGAGCGTTCTTCGTGGATCTTGGAGTTTAAATGGAGTTTGGAATGAAGAATGGAGTCTTGTTATAGGCCAACATGAAGATTCCAAGGCAAGGAATTGAAGTATGGAAGCTTTGAGGAAAAGAACTAAAGGAAACGGAGGCAAAACGAAGGGAAAACGAAGGAAATACATGCTGAAAAACGTCCCGTCAGAATGGACTTGAGGCCGTGGCCTCAAGATCTCAGGATGTGGCCTCGGGGGCAATCTGATCCGTGCGGAAATTTCCCTAAAAAGTCTCGAAATTCTTGCCTGGTTGGAATAAAAATTGTATTTTTAGGCTATTTCTTGTGGGAATAAAACCTCTAGGGCTTATGTTTTAAGAAATAACACATTATATCATTGTAAAGGGCGAGATACATCAGATAGAGAAGAGGAGGAGAAAATAAAAAAACACTTCCAAGGTGACAGCAAGGGAGAATCGCTCAAGTTCAAGATCTAGGGTTTTTTCTTCATTGTTTTTCTGAATCTTCTAAACTTAATACTTTGTTAACTATTGAATTATCTTTCAAGTATTCTATTCTCAATCATTAATTGTTTCAATTCTTGTGTTTTAATTATGTTATCAATTGAACCCATGATGGTGAAGGGTTCGGATATGAACTAATCACTATCATGGGGTTCCAATGGATTCGATTTCGTAATTATTGTGTTTGACATGTGATTGATTGTTGGGTGATTTGATTATGATAATCTAGTGTGGTTGATTTAATGGATAGATGTTTAGCTAGCATCTAATTTATTAATTTTTGTTGATTGCGAAAGTGGATACAAGAGTTGAGATTTTGCCATACTAGCATGGGTTCGTGAATTAATTTGTTTATTCATGATTAGTGGTATGATTTAACCAATGCATATTGCCCCATGTAATTATAAAAGATAACTTGTGCTTAAACCAATTACTTTTCCAGATTATATAGACATATATGATTTGATCGTAATGTGGTGTCCTCTTGATTTCTATCTGTTGTGGATGTTAAGTGGTTTGATATGAGTATATTGAAAGGTAACTCGTATTATCGTAGTGTTATCTGATTAATTATCTTGTCTGTCACCCGTGTCTAATTAATGTGTCAACCTTTAGTGAAGTTTTCGAGGAAATTGGAACTCCATGTTTTCTCATATATAAGTAATCTCGTTTGTTAATTTAATCTTAGTTAATAATTGTTTATTTAGTAAATCTAGTAATCAACAACCACTTTTGATAATTGTTCAAGCATTAAGAAATAACCATACACTGTTGCATCCGCACTAAAATTGGCATTACACCTAGTCTCTGCGGAACGAATCTTATTTATCACTTGCTATTTGTGATCATGTATACTTGCGTATTTACGAGTCAACACGATAGTTGCACATCAGAATCTGGAGCTTGAACAACTCGATGTGAAGACAGCTTTTCTTCATGGAAAGCTGGAAGAGGAGATATACATGACTCAGCCAGATGGTTTTCAGGTTCCTGGTAAAGAAGGCTATGTGTGCAAGTTACTGAAGTCCTTGTATGGGCTAAAGCAGTCTCCGAGGCAGTGGTACAAGAAATTCGACAGCTATATGATAGGTATTGGCTACACCAGGAGTCCGTATGATTGTTGTGTTTATCACAGTAAGATAGCAAATGGTTCTTTCATTTATTTGGTCCTATATGTAGATGATATGTTGATAGTTGCTGATAACCCAGCTGATATGCTTACCAAGCCGGTTCCACATAGCAAGTTTCAACCAAAAGCTCTGATACCAGTTTGTTATAACGGAAGTAAGAAAGATGATAAACGTAAAGAAGAAAATAATATATGCAGAAGAGAAACTAGTTTATATTGATATGATCTTGAGGATAAACTGATTACAGAATTCAGATCTCTCAGATACCTTCTACCCGACACCTCCTGAAAACGGGCTGCCCTACTAGATGGACTGTCTAGCAGCTTACACAGAAAAGATATAAGAGAGAGAAGAGAGAGTTGTGTGTTGAGGTGTATTTTGAAATGAACTACAACAGACCTATTTATAGATTATAGAAAGTTACTATGCTGTACTATTTCAACAACCCCGTGGGCACCACCAGCCACTATTTGCACAGTAGCCGCCATTTGCATAGTAGCCATCATTTGCACAGTAACCTCAATTTGCACAGTAACCGTTATTTGCACAGTATTCAAGGCATTCTAACAATATCCAATTTCATTTGTTGTGCATGTTATCTTGTTTATTGTGCACATTAGGTATTCTACGCGCATATGTTTGTTATAAGTGTTAATCTCATCTTGTTTCATATCTTCTAAAATGTTCTCCATAGTCGTATTGGACATTTATCTCATACAATTTTCTCTTTCTTGTATGGAATTTCGGGGCATAAGTGTAATGGAGATGTACCCTTGATTCTAGTTTAGTTGGAAAAATTGAAATTCTTGCATTTTTTAGATGGTTTATTATTGAGAGGTTTTATTTTGTCATAATTTCTGCTTTCATTTTTGTCAGAAATCTTATATGATTTTGAAGGTATGGTTAGACGTAATGTTTTATTGCATTAGAGGATGCCAATTTTCACATACATGATCGTGACTTATAGCCTCATTTTTTTGAAGAAATGTATACATATTTATAACATTTATGAAATTTCATAAGCATTTCTTTGTTGATTTAAGGTTTTAGTAGTCTTGTGTATGTATAATCTATGTTATCTTCCTCTGAAAAAATTTATCATTATTAAAACAATGCTCAACGTGCCTTTTACTTTTTTTATTTTATTTTTAAGCGCAATGTTCCTCCTACCTAAATATAATATTACTTGCAACAAACACAACATCTTATAAATCTCATGTTCTTATGTAAGCATATTTGATTAATTAGTATTTTCGTATATTTATGTAAGTAGTGTTCCCACATAAAAGATCATATATTTGCCTAAGTTGTGCTCCCATATAAGATATTTACACCACAGAAAATAAAATATTATAACAAATGAAATTTTAAGTTTTTTTTTAGAAAGTAGAAGTATTCTGGACTACGGTGAAAGACAATTTAGAAATATTATGTAAAAAATACTACCTGATTTTAAAACTGTTGGCGAGGAACAATTTTTTAAACAAAATGGAGGGTTGTAAAGGCGGATGGAGGACATGTTTAGACCATGAGCATCTATGATAGCGAAAAATTTCTTTGAAGTAGATATGTTCGAAACTACTATATCTAGAAATCTTTTTTTTTTTTTTTTGACAAGTATCTAGAAATCTTTGGAATATAAATATAAGTGAAATGTAACATTTCCCGAACATGAAATTTTTTCTACATTAGAAAGTTTAGCGGATGCCAGCGTCATTTTATGGTGGCAATATGGTTAATCAAAATGGTTATTTTTGACTCTATATGTTGAATATTCGTAAGATGTTCCCCTCTTTTGTGATAGAGTCATTTGTATTGTATATTGCGCATAATCTTGTAAATGATAATGTATAAAATATAATGGAGAAACATGACTTTGAGATTGATTACTTCTTTCTTTGCAATTTGACATAATGATCATTCTTCTACAAAGAACCAATCTTACGTGGAGAACCACTTATTCCATATTAATTTCTGATTCTATTACAGAATCAAAGTTCTATTTTTCTGATTCTATAAAAAAAACATTTTGGTTCTACAAAAAAAAAAATCTGGACAACTGCTGACGTGATAGTGCCACGTCACCTGTCATATCATCACTATTGACGTGGCAGTTCCACGTCACCGATGACATCATCATTGATGACGTGGTACTGCCACATGGCACTGCCACGACAGCAGTGATGATTTGGTACGTGACGTGACAGGTGACGTGACAGTGATGACGTGGCAATTTCAAATTTTTTAAAAATAAAAAATTTGGTTCTGTTACAGAATAAGAAAAAAATAATTTAAAAATTTTGGTTTTGCCACAGAATCAGAAGGTTCTCCACGTAAGGTGGTTCTACATAGAGTGCTACTCATAATATATATAGGAGGTATATATATATATAGGTCTTTGCTCCATACAGAACACTCTTATATAACAAACAATAAAGAACACTATAAAATCATTTATTCCAATAGATCCATTGGCCTCACCAGGGGCACCTAATACAAAAAGTTGTTATTTTTTTATCTTCTATCCATTCAGAAAAAAAAAGTAAAAAAAAAATTTTTTTTTAAAAAAATCATTGTTCATGATGACGTCACTGCTGATGTCATCATGAACAGTGTTTTTCCTAAAAAAAATTTTGAATTTTTTTTTTTTGCTAAATGGATAAAAGATAAAAAAATAAGAACTTTTTGTATTGGGTGTCATGACGAAACTCTTATATTGAATTAAATATGAGGTGTTCTTTATTGTTCTTTATATAAGGTGTTCTTCATGGAGTGCAACTCTATATATATATATATATATATATATATAGGAGCGTAACGAAAGTGATATTTCTAATCAAGAATTAAATAAGATCAAACCCAATGAAAATTTACATGTAGTGAGTGTTTGTTACCAACAACAGATACGCGGAGGGGGGTGGGTTTCCGGGTTCAGATATTTGAAAGATGTGAAAAGAGTTGGTTTTGCATAGAGATGTGAAAAGAGTTGGTTTTGTTCCAAATACAACCACCGAATGAATGTGTCCTGCGGTGCGGGGCTAGGAGAAAGAGGGAGGCAGGTGAGAGAGAAAAAGAAGGGTATTCTAATCTTATTTAGTATAAATATATGTATAATTATATGTATATAAGTTATATATGAATTAAATATATGTATAATTATATGTATATAAGTTATATATGAGTTGAGTTAAATTGAATCATGGGACATATTTAAAATTATTTAAAGAAAAACATATTTATAATTGACTTGTTAATTTGGGACATATCAAACTAATACCCTTAAGTCTATGCCAGCTGCCTTATAGGACAATCTTAAGGCAAGTATTTCTGAAATCCCACTGTAAAAAATATATCATTGTTTTATTATTAGTAAGATGTTTGAGTACAATAATATGAATTACAATTTTGTTACCTCAAATACAAAGTGAACCAAATACTAAACAAAAGATTTAGAGTAACTTAACAAAAAATTATCATGAGTAATAACAATTATCAAAAATTAACTGGTTCGAACGAAGGAATAATTGAATGACTATTTTGACTACTACTATGTGACTTGTATTTCTGCTTTTTTTAACTAGCAAGTGTGCAAGGCTTCAGGAACCAGAAAACATCGAATGTCTTTGCCGGTTCTCTTTCTGCAGGCAGAGGAACCATTCTTCCAGGAGTGCCTTTGTTGTCGACAGCCTCCTTTCTTACATCTTTCCTCTGTTCCAGTTCTTGAAGTATTCCCCTCTCCTGTATAATTTATTTTCCATTATCATACTTCATGAAGATTGCAGTGATTCTAAAGATGGCAAAAGCTGCGTGTAGATAGTATGATATGTTTCGGTCAGATAGAAATAAGATGAATGATAAAAGGTGTGTGTACCTGAGTTCTAGGTTTGAATGTTGTTGGTGTTGCAGTATTTGTGACTGCACGCTTAGCCAAAAAACATTGAGGAGAAGGAGGATTTGTTCGGATTTGTGCCACATTCTCTTCTTTGCGTCCAATATACTTCAAATCCAGGCGGATTGGGGTATTCTCTGCGTCTTCATTTCTTCTGCAAGAACCAAGAAGTGGATAACTTACTATCATGACCATAAGAAGTATGCCCTGCTCTGTAGCACAATATTAATGTCACAGAAATAATATACTAGAAGTAAACCACCAACGAGGAGTAATTATGTATGTCAAGTACTCTGCATTACTCGTGGTAGAGTATGAATCACAACGATATATATCTAAGTGTCGGAAGACATTTACTTCAACTACTGTTCCAATATAACGATAAGTTACATTACCTCACCTTCGGAAGTATGTCTAACAACCATAAATGTTTGTAAAATAATTACCTTTTTCACAGTAAGGGTCAATAATATCACCTCACAAATAAACTACATATGTTTTACAACCATGATTTCTTGTGAAACATATATGCAAACGGAGCACGTATAACTATCTTCAGTGAACTGCCAATGCATATGTTTTACAACCATGATTTCTTGTGAAACATATATGCAAACGGAGCACGTATAACTATCTTCACTGAACTGCCAATGCACGAATTTGCACATATAAATATGATATCTATCAATTATGTCTACTAAGACCTATCCAAGCTTTTAACCCATAACTTCTTGTGAAACATATATGCAAACGGAGCACGTATAACTATCTTCAGTGAACTGCCAATGCACGAATTTACACATATAAATATGATATCTATCAATTATGTCTACTAAGACCTATCCAAGCTTTTAACCCATAACTTCTTGTGAATCATATGCAAATTCAGTGAGTGTAACTGTTATCATAGCATATACAGGAACACACACACACACGCACACACAACAAATAAAAATAAGGAGAGAAGGCACAATGTTGAGAGATTTACATTTTCTTCAGTTTTTCCTTGCCATGACTCTTCTCAAGTACTTGAGATTTCTCCTTGCCAACCTCAAGCAATGGCTTTCTCTCATCCAACATGATCCTCGGTTTATTGTCCGAACATTCCTTCAGCTCCTGTTTGTTCACAGCCAGCGGAATCTTGTTTGAATTCTCTTTCTCCACATTCTCTCTTTCTTTCGCCCTCAACGCTAACTTCTTTAAGTCGGAGCAAAAATCAGAAATCTGGTTTAGTAAATCCCTTCCTGCAAATAAATTTCGTGCTGATAGAGTACTTTTGAGCTTCTGCTTCTCATCCTTGGGTGAAATACATTCAAACTGCTTTTTCTCGGTACTCGATTTGATTGCTTCCTTCAACTTAGCTTTGTATTTTAAAGGGGTTGACAAATTGGGGTTCTGATTCTCCCCGTCTTCCACCAATCTATCCAACTTTGATTCTTTAGCTATTGATGCTGGCACAAGGCCTCTTTTCTTCAAGGCAGCCTCTCTGAATGCAAATTCAAGTTATGGCTTAGACTTATTCATTTAAATAACCTCTCGACTTCAAACAAGAGTAAGTTTTTCTTTGTACCTTCGGGTTCGATCACCAAATGGAAGTATCTCAGAAACACTAGCTGACCTTTGAAGCTTTACGAAAGAAAGGTTCATAAAAGTTAGAAAAAGAATCAAGCAATGTAGATGCTAAAATTGAATTTTGAACATACATATGGTAAACTAGTCCAAACAGAGAGATAATATCAAAGCAAAATTGCAAAAACATGAAAGGATTAATAGAAAATCACAACTCATGGATATGATTCAGAAACCATAAAGTTCTATTTACACCACAACTATGCCATTTTTGATAGTATTCGTAAAGCCCGGATCAAAGTCCACATAAAAGTGGCACTTCTCAGTGTTTTAACCAGTCCTCCTGGACACAAGCATATGTAATAGCCAACATTAATGCAAACACAAATCATCAATTTGTCTTCGAGGCCTACAATCAACCTCCTCTCTTCCCCTATTTACTTCTCTCTGACTTCCTTATGAATGTAATTTAGCTACTGCTACCAAAAATTCTTTTAAAATCAAATCCAAATTCAGGAAACCCGCTTCAGATTCACTAAAAACTAAATCGAACAGGACCGTGAATTCAATACACAAACATAAACAACCATAATCATAAATTAAAATCTGACCCAAATTCTGTAACTTCCCAAATCTTCCATAGAATCAAAACCCAGAAAATTATACAATTAATAAAAAAAACCAAATTTAAGAAGAAAAGAATCGAAAAATGGTACCTTTGAGGGAGGGGTCTTCTTCAAAAAATCATCAACTGTCTTGGGATGATTACAATCTAAAACAACAAAAAAATATAACCCAATTAGAAAAAAAAAAAAAAAAACGACACAATCATCTTGAAAAACATAAAAAAAAAAAAAACTCGAAAATCGGTTGTACTCCATTACATCCTTAAAAAAACCGAGTACTGGTTTTCAATATCGGAAAATTAAATGACCTGGTTTGCAGAACCAAGAATCATCATCATCAAGAGGTTGAAAAGGAGCATTAAAATCAACCCATTGAGGGGCATTAATATTCTCCAAAGCATCATCTTTTACAAACTTTGAGTCTTTCCAATCAATCACAGCTACATCCATGCTTCTATTTTCTAGAGAGAGAAGTACTTGGGTTTAGAGAGAGAACGCTCAAAAGGGTGATGATTACTATGTATGTATATATATAATTTGTGTTGTATGTATATGTTATGATGAGATTGATGATCAAGAGTTGAATGCAGCTAAGAGTGTAATGTAAGTTATGTAACGCTTATTCAACCGTTGGACCAGAAGAGAATAAAAAATAATTAATGTTTATTTATTTTTGGACCGTTGGACGGACACGTGGCATTCACATGTATTTTTTATTTGAGTCTGGGAAGTGATTTTGTGTGGGTGGAACAGGTGTGTTTACTGTTTAGTGTACGTACTTAACTTTATTTTGGCTCAGTTTGGGATTGTGTTGAAAAAAGTGTGTTAAAATAAATGTTATTGCGAATACTTTCTCCGTTCCTTTTTATTAGTCATTTTAGAAATTTTGTAGAAATCAAATAATTATAATTAATACATTTTTATGTTATTAATGATGTTACAAAATTACTTAAATGGCCTTATGATTCAATGTATATAGAAAGATATTGAAAACACATGTATAAACACAAGGGTAATGAGTGGAATAATAGTCATTAAATATGCTTTGGAAATGTAAAGTGACACATAAAAAGGAATTTTAAGAGAAATCTAAAACGACTAATAAAAAGGAACTGAGGGAATATTAGATAACCATTTAATAATATTTTTGATATATACTTGTTTTTGTATATTTTATAAAAATTACATTTTTGTTGAGGTTTGATGTTGAACTCATGTTTTCCGTAAAAATTGAAAAGTATCTTTTTTTAAAATCATTGGGTTACATATTTTCTCTAAAAGCAGTTTTTCAATCAAAAGTGCTTTTATGAAAATCGTCTTTTAAAGTATACCAAACAATTTTTTATCTGTTTTTTAGAAATAAACTGTTATTATTGTCTGCAACAGCAATACTAAACGGGATCTTTATTTTTAATTTTTTATTTGAGAGTTTATTTTATTAGCCTCTTATTTTCTCTTATTTTTTTTTTTTGGTTTGGGGTGTTTCATCGTAATGTAAGTTTAGTTTTGGTTGAATAATTTTAGAATATTGTTACAGGTACTAAAAAAATCTAAAAATAATTTTTAAATGATATATAATACTTTTTTATTATTGAGATTTATATTAATACATGCGAGATTTATGACATTTATGAAAAAATAACTAATAAAAAGATAATAATTCATCTTGTATAAAAAAAAATTTTGATAATTTTTTTTGGGAGCTTTAAAATTACTCTTAATTTGAAGAATCTAATCTATACTATTATATAAAAACCGAAACATTAAAATTTTGGTTGGTTGATCGGTACAGTTTCTTTTGATTTTACTTGTTTACCCTTACTTAATCACTCAATTATCTCTAGTTAATTACTTATAGTTACTAAAATTAATAAATTTCCTTTTTCAGGTAAAACAAGTTACATTTTCTATTTTTCAATAACTAATCAAGTTCCTTTTTCACGTAAAATACATTATCTTTATAATTTATCTAACTAAAATTTTTCCTTTTTCTAAAAACACTATGAGCAATCATATTTAATAAAATAAAAAATTAAAGCCAAAATATTGAAACGTATGAAAAAAATATAATTATAAATAAATAATCAAAAATATTGAGACATATGTTACCTTTTATATTTTTTTCAATAACTAATCAAATTCATTTTTCAGGTAAAACTTACATGTTCTATTTAATAACATATTATAATTAAAATATAATAAATATTAAAATAACTTATCGATTACCTTTTTCTGATAAAATGTATTATCTTTTCTAGATTTTCTAATTAGAATCCCATGTTTTCTGAAAATATTACGGACACCATACATATAATTATTATAATTAAAATATATCATTTCAAAATTTTGAAACAACAAAATTCATATCTTAAAATTATCAATACAAATTAATAAAAAATTATATAATATTAAAAAAATTCGTGCATTTCACGGATTATAAGCTAGTTACTCCTAATTCTAAGAACCTAGTAACTCATAACAAATTGGACAACTCACAAATTTATCTTAAGGGATTATTATAACTGGAAAATTGTTAAATTTATAAGAGAGTCGATCAAAGTGTTTTGTGGAGTAATTAAGCGATGATGATTTTTCTCAACATTAAGTTTCGAAAAAATCAACTTAATATGAAACGTTTTTGGGAATGTTTAATGTTCAGATTTAGCTCTTCATCTAAAGTAAAACAATATTTATAGTAATATGTTTATAATAATAGTATCGAATTAAAATCATGTAGAACAGTTTAACAACTGATACCAGAACATGTATTAAATTTTCAGTTTAGAAGTTCGATCTTGGAGTTACAGGTTGCAGCTCTGTAGTGTTGGCATTCTCTCACTAGTCACTAGTAAATTTAGGGGTGTAATTCGAGTCGAGTCGAATCGAGTTTGTACTTATCAAATTCGAGTTCGAACTTTTTTACTTCGAGTCGAATTGAGTCAAAAATTTATCGAGTTTGAAATTTGTGTTCAAACTCGACTCGTTTACTATACGAGTCAAGTTCGAGCTGTTATCGAGTTTATCGAGTTTTTAGACGAGCTTTCGAGCTTATCGAGTTTTTAAACGAGTTTCCGAACTTTTATCGAGTTTTCGAGCTTATCGAGTGTTTACAGAATTTTTGAGTTTTTCGAGTTTTAACCCAGTTTATCTGATTCTTATCGAGTTTATCGGGTTATTGTCGAGTTTTCGAGTTCTGACTTAAGTTCCATGAAAACAATTTGTTTATAATACTTTTTTTTTTCAAGTTTAACCTCAATTTTTTTTCCCAATTTCAAATGACAGTAAACTTTCGAAATTTTAGCTTTTATGATTTTGATAATCAACTTTTCCAATCAATTAAGTAACCTTTTAGTTTATTCATATCATATATATTTACGGATAAATTTTATCTTTATTACAAATTATGCATCTAACTATCTAAGCATCCTAAGTAGTAAGCGATGATAATAAAAATAATAAAATGTACAACATTTTTTGATTGTGAACTCATATATGTTTAATTTTTTCGAAATAGGTAAATTGACATCCTACATCGAGAATCATTAGTAGTTTTATAAATTTTATTTATAATTTAATAGAAATACTAGCATGAAAGCCCGTGCAACGCACGGGCCCGATGCTAAGACATTCGAGTGGCATGCTAAACTATGGAAGATAGCATGTAAGAGAAATGTAAGCAATGATAATCCGAAATTGATAAGAGAAATTGAGGAGTAAAATATAATTAGAGGCGGAGATATAAAGCATAACATTAAGCGTGAAAAGTTTTTTTGGTAGTGGTTCCGGTACACAAAGTGAAATGCAAATTGCAAAGTGGTAAGACAAAGAAAAGTAGAAATGACTATTATTTGTTTTGTAGTCGTGATTTGTTGCGTCCTCATGTCATCTTGCGTTTCTTGGTAGAGGATGTGATTGCCTGAGTGGCCTCCTCGTTTGCGGTAGGAGGGTTGTTGCATTCGATGACTTTAGAGACAGCGTAGTCCTCAAGGTGGTGTTTAATGTTGTATGAAGTGATCTTGATTTCAAAATTGCATACCTTTCCAATCATGTTGTCCACCACTGTGGGGATAGCATCCATCTGTTGCCCCTGTTTAGAGGTTGCAAAATTGTTAGGAGAGTATGAGTTGAGATATAACGGGAGGAGGAAGTGAATGTTAATGGTTTTTGAATGTAAATATTAAATGTGGTTATTGGAAAGTTAAAACAGTTGCAATATAAAATGAAAAAAACAATCGCTAGTAGTATGGGTGAGATGTAACTATTAATGCATAGACCTCAGCCATTTCACTGATCACTTTCTCAATGGGTACGCCAATGAGGAGTTCTGCATCTTTTTGAAACAGAGTAAAGGTTGTAGTTCCTGAATCGTCCTCCACGGTAACGCTGACTCTATATCTAAAGTGTATAGTCAAAAGAATGTATTAGTTATCATTTTGTGTGTTCTGAGGGTGATGTGTGTGTGTGTGTATAGTTTTGTTAAATAGTCCATGGTCATACCCTTGTTTGATAGCAGATGGTGGTTCTGTACATGCTCGGCATCGGTAATTCCCATCAACAAAGTATAGGGCTCGGTTGCAGTTGGGGCAACAGTTATAAAACCAAGTCACATCTCGTACAACATCTACTATCTTTGCCTTACACGCACAAAGAACAAACTGTAAACAAAGTAAATAAATGTTAGTGCATAACGGTTCCATGAGTTGGGTACCAGAACAAAAGGAATAGACTTGTCTGACCTCCTTTCCGGGAGGGAGTTGCATTTCCAAGATGCTATCAATTGTAGCATGGATGATATGTGGTCTAGCAGGTCTAGATAGTGGTTTGTGCTGTGGTGCGGGTAGCGTGTCGAGGGTTGCACCTGTCGCATCTAATATTGCAGTCTTAAGGTCGTTGAGAGGTGCGTAGTCAATGTTTAAGTAATATTTTGTTCCATCTCCAGGTGACAATGAGAGTCCGCCTGACATTTTTGCATAGTTAGTAATGCTAACCAGAATAGAATAATTTAACTACTGAAGACGACTTGGAAAAATTGTAAGATATTTTCATATGAATGTGCATGCATATGTCCTGAATGTCTAGGTAAATGGTGGTCAGGGCAAATAATATTCAATTGTTTTCAGCTGGTTGAGGAATATGCCAAAGTGTTAACATAATATTAATATAGTGCATAGCAGACATAGTAGCACAGCAGTACCAATCCTGATAATAATCCCCCGAAACAGCATGAGCTTAGCCTTAGTTTATAGCTATTGTAAACTGATACATGCCTTTGTGTCCTTAGGCTTACCAAGGTTCCCCAAGCTGTAAGCATATAAAAAAGCTCAACAAATATAGGTTAATTCGGAAGAGATGAAAATGATGCTTGGTATTTAAGGTTTTTGCACAATATATTGTTTAACTTGTATTATTAGTTCAAGTTCTCTGCAATTCAACACTATAAAGAGTTACTGGAGAAACATATATAGTACCCAAAAACTGCATGAACTAAGAAGCAATTGAACCAAGACAATACATTTAATGCGCATAGCTTGTTTACTGGTTCAATGTTTGGGGACATTTTTCCTTTTTACTTTTATCAATCTATATGTTTATTTTTCAATAGAAGAGAAAGTATATATGGTGAAGTTTGTTGGTGTAATAGTCAAATGGTTGTTTTCTTTTGACAGCAAGTTTGTCAGTCACTTCATGCTCTGTGGTCTGCTCCTTTCCGTATTTGCTATATGGTTTTAATTCCACTATATAAGTTATTAAGTTTAGGTTTTGTAGTGTCCCATATTATTCAATTTCCAAGCATAAGAAAGTGTTTTTTGTTCACAACAGCATCCCTTAAGTTTATGCAAAAATAGATTTTAAAAGTAAATTACTAAATCTGAGGGTAAAAATGGGATGGAAAGGCATGCGAGCATGTAATATATATACAAAAATTTCCAGATCATCAAAATTAAGCCCCCCCACATGTCCCTCCCTAAAGGTAATAAAGATAAGAGTACACTGCATTGTGTGCAAATTCACTTTGACCAACATACCACCTGTAGCATTGCTCGGAAACTACCACCTGTAATATCCAAAGTCACATTTTGTTCATATATACTAATTTGGTGATGATTGTAGCCTATTACATATCTCAGCGACCATATATCAGATATGTTGCCCTGACCCAAGGTTATCAGATCAATCCCCAACAGTTAGAACAGCAGCACATAAAAGCAAGACATCAAAAAATGAGAAAATTCCAAAAATAAAGAGAACAACATTTGATGAGGTGCATTCTACTTATAAAATATTCTGATATTATTAATGGTTTCATTTTAGTTGTCTTCACGCACATATATGGTATTGAAGAAACTATAAAGATAAACAATAAACACAATGCATATCTATAGAAAGGACACATCTAAAATTTTTTAAATGAACAATGTAACAGGCTGGCAACGAATGGAGAAAAGAACCAAAGTTTGACAAGAGTCTCAAATATGAAACAAGATTAAGAAAATCAAGGATGGTGACAGGCCAAGAAAACTCCCATATGACAATAAGCATGACAATCTAGAACCTAAGCTTGGTAAAAACCCAGCGATTCTGTCTATAAAAGTAGGAATAAGCAAAAGATTGTGCTCCAAAATGTAACAGGTAAATTTACAGTAATTAGAGAGGAATTGCATTTTGAGACAAACGATTTATAAGGTACTGGTAAATATGAAGCCTCACTTGTTTATTGTAATACAACAGTTGTATCAATGTTTATTAATGTTGTAATGGTAATTTTATCAATATTTTTTATTTGCCCGATGCTTTTCACTTCTACATTTTTTAAGAATAACATGACAAATGAACCGGGTAAGCAGACATCCATAGTAACATTAAAACTCCCATTTGGCAAGTTATAAGGGGTGGCACACTCTTTGGAACAAGGTAATAATTACCAAGGAGATAATAAAGTTGAAGTGAGGCAGAACTAATTAAAACAAAATGCTTGCATGGGTAGAAAATTAAATAAGAGGGTGAGGTGTAGAATTGTGTGTGCAGTATCAGAATAAGGTGTGTGGGTAGTACCGAAATAAGTTTTTGCCAAAAGGCCTGTTATAACCGCAAAAACAGCGACATCCTTTGTCTTGGCGAGCTCTGCTAGGAACTGTGGTCCTTTGTCGCCCCACAAACTGACAGTCATTGTTTCCTGCCTGTGCTCGTATAATTATTATTTAGCATACTTTTGCAAACAAATGGAGGTATGCTTGATTAAGGGTATAATTTATTAAAGGAAAAAGGCCATAACCTGTTATTTAGGAGTTCAATATCCATTTTCTTAGCACCCCTCTGTGTTGTCTCTGAATCTCCGTAGCTTACCACCCAACCGACGACATCTGCTTACAATTGGAGTTATAATAATAATGAAAGAAGCAAACTGTAGTCCTTGGTTTGAAAGCAATGGGCTTACCAATAAAAGACGTGACATCTCCAATTAGGCCTCCAATGGTCTGAAAGTCTCGGAGTTCAAACTTGTACTTTGGTATTATACCAGTGTCATCAATTTTTTCGATCTTTGTTTTATGATAAAAATTGAGGGAGAGATCCCTGTCCACACTGCGATACTTCTTAGGGGCGTCGACCACGATGACCTTGGAAATGATGTATACCCCATCCTCTTCTAGGGTTTTCATGATATAGGTTCTCTGGGTGTTCCTGACCATAGCCCATATGTGATTGCCCTGCAAGTTGTTTGTTCATTAGAATCACATGCATAAATAATTATGTACTTGGAATTAGAGTGTAGAGCATGTTGTAGGTTCGGTGGCAAAGTACTTTACCTCTTGGTCGAGCAAAATAACATTAGTGTGCAGGAGTTGTTTGTCATTTGGATTGAAAGATTTCCAAATTCGGGTTACACGCACATGGATAGAAGCTGTCTTTGTGCCGTTAACCAAAGCAGAAATCATTGTGCAGGGGGTAGACATGTTTTTGTTTAGTGTTTTCTTGCAGGATTCGTGTTCGATGTTCACTGAATTTGAGGTTTTAAAGTGGCTACTGAATGAATGAGGTAAGGTGAAAAGTTTGTTCAGTTACATTGTCCGTAATTAATTTTACTCAACACTCATTTTTAATTTTTACATTGAACGGTTGAGTTCTTTGCAAGGTATATTAATAAAGAGAGTTTTTTTTTTCATTTGCTCTTGGATTAACATAAGTCCGTGTTTGTTTTTTTGCTGTTTAAGAAGACTTTAGGTCTAATTCTTTCGTATTTAACTTTTATACCCAATTTAATAGTTGGTTAAAATGTAATTAAAAAATAGTGGTGCTCCAAAAAACATAATTAGTGTAATATAAAATCTGTTAATATGAGTGGTGGTGAAATATGTAAAAGGTATCTAAACTCTTTATTAAAAGCAGAAACCCCTTTAAATGGTATATGTACCGCGGTATGCATAATATTAATTCATTTAATTAATTAAAATTGTAATATTATATAATAATTTAAGTTAATAATGGAATTTTATACTTTGAGTTTATTAACTAATAATTGAAATAAAAGTCATGAATATGGTATCAAATAGAACTTAGGACTCCTTTAATTAATTAAAAAGCAGGAATATAGTATTAAATAGAATTTAAGACTCCTTTAATTAATATTCAAAAGTATCTATAATAGATTAATAAGAAATTCAATTAATAATATAGCTACTCTTATATTATATTACGAGAATAAAGTTATGTATATTTAATTAATTAAAATAACAATATTGAATATTAATTTAATATTAAATGTTATATTAAAACTTGGTGCTTCAAGATTTATTTTATTAAAAAAAATTAAAAATTAAAAATTTAAGATAATTTATTACGATCCGTGCTTCGCACGGGTTATGTGCTAGTAATTCTAATGAAGATAATGCCATTTGAGTATAGAAGATGTAAATATTAAGAATTCACAATATAAATTAAGAAAAAGGGAGAAAATTTAATTAATATAATTATTAATATCTTCAAAAAGGCTTTGCATTTTTCGGGCCGTAATTGTCTATTTTTTGGCAAAAATTTTATTGTTTGTTTTTTTATACAAGTATCTAATGTTTGTTTGAGATTCTATAAGTTGCAAAAAAAAAAAAAATTAACCTTTTTTAGAAAAAAGTTAGGACTCTAAATTTGTCTTAAAAGAAGGTGACTTATTCCGGAAAAAATAAAAGGAATGATTCAGATTTTAATGCACCATTAATAACTGTAATAATGTTATTGTCCATTCCAAAATAAGTATGGTTTTGGTTTTTTATACGTATTTTAAGATGTTAAAAAGCAAATTGTATATTTTTTTTTAATTTTCTTCCTTATTTTTTTGAAATTAATTTTTTTTCCTATGAATAAAATTTGAAAGGTTATGCTATTTATTTACAAAAGAAAAATCGAAGAATATTAATGATCAATGAATATAATTATAAAGCATAATATTTATTTTCAAATTTATTCAGAATAAAATTAATTAAAACTTTTAAAACATGTAATTTTTTTTAATTGAGTGAATAATTGACTGAATGAACGTGTATTTAATATAGAATTATATATATATAATTCACATGGTAAACGAAATAACATAAATTCAAATTTTGATTTATGGTACATGCATATTAATATTTTTGTAAAATCATCGGATTATAAGGTTAACTGATAATCTTAATTGTTTATTTTTTGGGAAAAATTTTATTATTTGTTTTTTTTATACAAGTATCTAATGTTTGTCTGAGATTCTATAAGTTGAAAAAAAAAAGTTAACCTTTTTTAGAAAAAAGTTAGGACTCTAAATTTGTGTTTAAAAGAAGATGACTTATTCTGGAAAAAATAAAAGGAATGATTCAGATTTTAATGCACCATTAATAACTGTAATAATGTTATTGTCCATTCCAAAATAAGTATGGCTTTGGTTTTTTATACGTATTTTAAGATGTTAAAAAGCAAATTGTATATATTTTTTTTGTGCTAACCTAGGGTCTTCCTCTCCCAGTGTTATTTTAGTAAAGTTCTGTTTATAAAGCATTTTTATAAGTTCTAGCAGCCCTTATTATCCTTAATTTGTTAATCTATCCTTTTTATAATTTTTTTTTTGAAATTATTTTTTTTCCCTATGAATAAAAGTTGAAAGGTTATGTATTTATTTAAAAAAGAAAAAGCGAAGAATATTAATGACCAATGATTATAATTATAAAGCGATTTTTTTAATTAGTTTTGGAGCCTGGTCTTCAGACATTCAACATAGAGACCAATGATCAGAAAAAGCCGGCTTTCACAATTACTGTATATGTACACAAACATTAAAGTTTACTCAGACTGAAGTCGACTACTGCAAGGTAATCATCTCTCCCCTTTCTCTAGACATCTATTAAGGTATCCTTAATTTTTTTTTATTGGTTGATGTTTTGTTGTCTATTCTTGAAACTTTAGAATGGTCCTAGCTTAATTTAATCTATAATGTGCATCATGGGTATTTTTTGAATTTGGTTTTTTAGTGTAAAGGTCACAATTTTTTGATTAATTTGTTAGAATCTTAACTGTTCTTGAGTGTTAGGTTAAGTTTAGGTGCGGGGGCTGAAAAGATTTGTGGTTTCTTAATTTTCAGAGCTTGAATTTGTTACAAGTTGTGAGGAATTGCAGTTGTAGATTACTGTGGAAGCATCTCATTATGTAATTGTTTGTTGGTTCAAGAGTATTTAGGAAGTTTTAGTTTTTAGGTGTTTTAATCATGCTATCTAAATGGGGTAGATGATTTGCTAGTTAGTTACAAGTTCCTCCTGCCAGAATAAAAATGAAAACTTTCGGCTGTATTCTCATTTAGGAATTTTCTGAATAATTTTAGTGCAATGGCCAACAGTTGGATATTAAGAGTTTCCTTTTACCACATGTTGCAAAAAGCAGCAAAGAAAAATACCATTCTGTGATACAAGTTCCGGATAATCGTAAGGGTTTTAGAGGAGAAGGGGCCTAGAGTGCAAATTCTGGCAGCAGCTAGAGGCTCCGCAAGAGTGTTTAGTTTCATTGTTCTTAGTTAAGAACTTTATTTTTTTGGCGAAGGTTTTTTTTCCCTGAAAATTTCTCACTAATAGCTGAAATTAGTATCATAGTAATTTTTAAGAATTCAGGGCTAATGGCTTTGTTATTGATATGAAACTTGCAGGCTACACCTGTTGGTGGAGTTGAGTTAGGGACTCCAAGTGCACCTCCTTTTATGGATATCGGGCGAGATGAAATGAGCTCTGAAATTGAAAGTGGAGCAGTCCATGAGACACACAAAGCAGAGGAATCGACTGAAAGCCATGCAGTCCATTTGGATACGAAGGAACAAGATTCAATATGCGATCCTGGTGAAAGGTACAATATTTTCCAATTTCATTTTAACAAATTTTTCTGTAAGAACATGTGGTTGTCTGGTTGTTTTGTTTGTAAAGTTCAGGATACAATGAATATTATTCTTATATGTAGTGAATAACCAATAAGGTAAGGAAATGTAAAAATATAGACTGAGAATGTAAGATTGTGTCAAAGTGGTTAAGTAGCCTATAAACAAAATTGAACAAAAGTCTAATCCCTAAACATTACTTAAAACTATTAAAGAGAAAAGTTTGGTGTCAGATGTTACACCATAAAATAGTAATGAAAAGATGAGAGAAAAGGACCAAGATATTAAATTTAGTAAAGTAAAGGTAAGGAAATGTAAAAATATTGACTGAGAATGTAAGATTGTGTTAAAATGGTTAAGCAGCCTATAAACAAAATTGAACAAAAGTCTAATCCCCAAACATCACTTAAAACTATTAAAGAGAAAAGTTTGGTGTAAGATGTTACATCATAAAATAGTAATGAAAAGATGAGAGAAAAGGACCAAGATATTAAATTTAGTAAAGTAAATTTAAAAGATACAGACCCCTATAAAAACTCCAAAATGTACAACAAGTTCAGACACTGACACGTATAAAATCAGTCCTGAATTCACAAAAACATGGAAGAAGACCCTTGTGTGTGTGTGTGTGTGTGTTGTTTTTAGTTAATTATTTAACATTAACTATCTCTTGTAGAAGGCTTGCTGTACCTAGCGATTCCATGATGTTTGATTATGTGCCCACAGATTTTGATATGTGGGTTAAATAATGAATAAGATAACTTTCAGGTGGCATAAAGGGCATTTCATATTAGGAATTTTTTTCTGTTTATTCATAGATTTTGATGTGCATGTTCACACAACAGGAAAAGATAGAACTATTAATCTGAAACCGCACATGTTGTTTAGCGGGAGAAAAGATTTCTTATCCTTTTTGGTATTCATGATAAATATTCTTGGAAGTAGGCCAAAATTACCACATATTGACCAAAACAGTATCCATGGGGTAGAACTGTATCTGAATGCATGTGAATGTGGTGAGATGAGATAGCAGTTTGTGCCGAGCAATACCGTGGCGTCATTTGGCTTCCCAAGCTTCTTTTGAGGGTTTTTTAAATCTGTCGTTTCTGGTCAGTTTGCTGTCCGCAGGATCTGTATCTGCAGCGAGTGGTCAGGGTTATGAAGACATTAGCGCTTGAATATTTGTTTAATTTATGTAATGATTTCCATAAACGTTGTTTGCTAGAGCGGGCACGTATTTAGAAAGGAAATGCGGTAGCAAAAATTACCGTTTTTCCTTTTCCGGGCAAGCTTTGATGCTTCAATGATTGTTTTGACAACATAGTTTCCATTGTTTCCCGCGTCTGGCTTCTGGTAATATTCCACTTCCACCGAGCATTTGGTTCCTCGGATGTTAGCCATTATGTTTTTAGCTGGTGTGCCATTTACAGTTTGAGGGAGCTGTATTGCATGAGCTAAGAAGTTAAGCACAGACTTTTGAAGCTTACAAGTAGGGGTTTGTTTGTCAAGAGGCTACCTGATCTGTCGTTGGGCAGACAAGTTGTAGCGGTGAAATCCCGATGAGCTGCGCTATTTCCCGCGGTTGCAAAATAAATTCACCTATGGAGCCGGTTGCGTCAGCCAAGATAGTTCGCATGGAGCTGGCATATAATGCGTAGTTGATTAGTTGAGTTATAAGGGATACAGGTGTATTGCTAGTTTTAAATGGGGGAAATAGTGTACCTTGTTATATAAGGGTTGAATTGTTTCTTGCATCTGTTACAGTAGTAAGCGCCGTCTTGCAGGTTAACATCATGTGAGCAACATACACACGAAGCTGAAGACCAGTTTGTTGTTGGGAGTAAATTTATGATAGTTGCGTTGTTCAGCAAAAGCTTGCATAAGAGATAGGAGTGTATAAAAATGTGTGAGCTTGCAATATAGTAATATCTTGAAATCATATGAGGACTGTGAGTATTCTGAAATAATAGGATGAGGAATCAAACTCACTTTTTGTTGGAGCTTATGCTGGGCTGTGTGGAGGTCATATATTGACATAAAGTTGATGGTCCGAGTTTGGCTATTTAGATCGTCATTGATAGGCATTGTTGGCTTTCGACATATAACGTTGCCGTAGGTTTTCTCCACCACTTCGCGTAGATTCTGAAACTGTCCGTGAAGCAGGTTGTACTGTATCTGAGTTGCTGGTGTCGAAGATAAGTAGGGTTGTCCTACACAATATGTAGAATTTAAGATACAAATGGGTACATAGTATTTTGAAGATGTTATGATGAAACCTACCATTCCTTTCTTTTATGCGTAATCCTGGCACTACGAGGACCGTATTTGTTTTCCTTTGGAGATTAAATTGCACCCCAAATAATGTGGCCTGGTCGCCCCATAGGATAACTGGAACAGATGTACAACTGAAAGGAACGAACAAGAGGAGAAAAAATGAATTTAATAAATTGGGGAAATTTGTTTGGTCTTAACGCAAAGTGCTATGAGTTGTTTATAATATTTGCAGGAGCTGTACCTGTTGTCCATAATTGTGATACATAGTTTATTGATGAGTTGTTTATAATATTTGACAGGAGCTGTACCTGTTGTCCATAATTGTGATACATAGTTTATCGATGTCATTATCAGTAGACCCCATATCTTCAACTTTCAAAAGCACCCCACACACATCTGTTAAGGGAGTGATAAGAATTTCTTATGGAGGTCATATATGTAATTTTAATGTAGTAAAACGTAGCACCGTGATGGGTATTTTCAGGTTTACCTAGGAGGCTGGCGGGAGGAAAACAAAAAACGTGAAGGTTTAGTTTCTTACCAATCAAAGTATCCATGCTTGGCTGATGCGTCTTGAGCGTTGACAACTTTTGTAGTTCAAGTTTCAAGTCTGAAATGTGGACCTCCTCATAGCAGTTGTAAATTTTTGTTTCACGGCAGAAAAGCACAGCCCTCTTTGATTGCACCGGCTTCCATTTTATGGGTGAGGTAACAAACCTGAAGTTAGTAATATAATAAAGCAGGTCTTCACATAATTTGGGCCAGATACGGTATATTTCTTCTCCGGCTGCGATTGCGTGGACTTGGTTATCCTATTGATAGGTAAGTGCAAGCATAGATGTTCTTAGTTAGGTTATAGTATAGTTAAGATTCAGCATGCACAAACTTTGTAAGCGGATATGACCGTTACCTCTTGATCTAGTAGGATGAAATTAGCTACCATTTGAGTAGAGTCATAGGTAGACGCACTTTTCCAAGCTCGTGTAACGCGCACCACGATTGTTGTTTCATTTATTCCCGGTTGGAGCTGCGAAAACACCATTGTTCCTGGTGGAGAATGACCTGGTTTTTTGAGATCCATTGTGTCCACGTGGTGAGGGGGATATGTATGTTCTATTGTATTATAAGTTTTTAGTTCGTTTATGTTTTTTATTAGTGGTACATGGAAGGGTGGATTTATACATTTATTAGTCTTAATACGTTCGGGGACAGAAGGGTTTTTGATAACTGTTATAACTTGTTATCAAACGTTGCATACCAATTGGTTCTAATTCGTGAGCTGAATACTAACCAATGTGCATGAAACATCTATTTATTTTTCCCAAGCCTACCTTTTTAATATCATAAAATATGAAAGCTATTTTATACTCTTGATTATTCTTCACGAATTGTTATATAATTTTTAAAAAGAATAGTTTAGGTATATGATCACAAATGTACATTGAAAATTGGAATGAAAATTGGAAATGTACATATGGGATAATTTTTTCTCTCGACGGGACGGAGGAAGTATTCTATTTTTTAGAAATTCTATTTTTTTAAAATGCATCCATGATATGTAATTGTAAATGTACATATGGGATTTTTTTTCTCTCAAAAAAACTATTATTGTGGGTTGGAGGAAGTATTCTATTTTTTAAAAATGTATCCATGATATGTAATTGTAAATGGCCAATTTATAAAAATTATATCTATACATAATTGGTATAAGGGGTTTTCCAATCTTGTTTTCTAATCATAGGAAATATTAAGTTTAGTTAGCATTCTATTTTTTTAAAAATCCACTTGATCAAATTCTAAGTGGTCAAATTATCCTATATATTTTTTTTTGATGGTTTGGTTGTTAATTTCAAGCGACACTCACTTCATCCCTGCAAAGCGTGAGAGGCTTTATAATGTATTTAGAATTATTTTTTAATATTGTTGAATTGTAAATTTAGAAGTTTGTATAGGAAAAAACATGATTATGCCAAAACATGTTTTAAATGTGTGAAAAACGTGTTTCAAGTATTTTCATTTGCATTCAAAATATGAATGAAAGATTAATCTGTTAAAGTTTTAGTTCAAAAATTTTTTTCGGGAAAATAATTCAAATAAAATATTTATAAAATAATGATAAAGCAATATGTGCATTGCATATCTGCACGGGGTATATTGTGCATAATGTTAGGGTAATAGGTTTCAGTTGATATCATTGCTTAATAGAAGAAGCTTATAAAATTTTAGCATAAAATTCTTCCCATTACTCACCAACAAAACGCTGCATTTTGTAAAATGGTTTTTTTTCTATTTTGTTAGTACAGGTATACTTGAACATTGGCTCAAAAGCTTTCGCAACTCCAGCAAGATATAAGTGCTACACAGCTTCACCAAGCTAGAGGCATGCTATATCGCTGAAAATTTCCCGGTAAACAACATTTTTGGTGTATCCATTAGTTCCATGGCCTTCGTTTGCGCAAACAATTTTTAAGCCACTTGGTGTTGTAACACGGGAAATTGCTACATATAGTTGGCCGTGGCTAAAAACTGGATTTGGCAAATATAAGCCCACATTTTTCATTGTTTGTCCTTGGCTCTTATTGATAGTCATCGCATAACAGAGAGCCACTGGGAATTGTTTTCGTTTCAAGACAAATGGGTACGTCTTATCAGCTGGAGTCATAGTTATCCGGGGTATGTAAGCTATTTCACCGATTTTGTTACCCGTTATGATGACAGCTTCTATAAGGAATGGATAACAGCGAGTAACAATTAACCGAGTTCCATTGCATAGGCCTTTCTTCGGATTTAGGTTCCGTAGAAGCATTATAGGTGCACCAATCTTAAGTTCAATTTCATGATTTGGCATACCACTAAATCTCAAAGAATTCAGGTATTCTGTGGGATATAGGGCCTCTGCGGCATCACTCGTTGTAGATCCTTTGCAGATGGTGTCACAACTCGTGTACCTCCTAGATTTTCCGGGCAATCTCCTCAACACTTCCTGATTAATTACTTCAACATACTCGTTTAAAGGGGTCAGGATGGCTCTATCACGTAAGTATGCAGTGGCTCCATGTTTTGTATCTAACTCACCATAGATTTCGTTGACTATGGCACACACTGGATCACCATCATATGCAACCTGCAGCTATAACATGGAATAGTTTTTATACTCACACAAAAAATGCATTATTAGTGTAGTGAGCGTAACAAACGCAAGGTCATATGGCGGTCACGTGAAAGTATTTAAGATAAAAATACTTTATTTCAATGGATACATTAGATGGACATGCAACAGAGAAGAAATATAAAGCACGGGGTCAACTAATTCTATCAGGCAACATAGTTATTACATTTTAGAAGGTTACATGTTTAGAATGGTGAGGAATACTTTTGTTTATGTGAAGTTTCCATTTGTGACTGAATTCCATGTGGAATTTAAGTTGGGGGGAAAATTGAGGGTTATAGTTTCAGCAGTGTATACCTCTTCTGGAATGCGGATCCATGAGTCGTCGCCATCATGGTTAAGATGAAAAGTTCTCTCTTTACCATCACCCACGCTCAACACCCAATCTCGAAATGGCAGGTTCATGCCGGCCACTGTAACAGGAGGAACATCCTTTTCAACTCTCATATTTTCGAGTAATGGGTATAGCTTGAAGGATTTCCACAGACGGGATTTAGTTAAACTTGCAGCAACCGTTGCTTCACGACCCATCTTTGACACTACGGGGAGTGTTTGTCTAAAATCGCCGCCAAGTAGCATCGTCATACCGCCAAACGGTAATGAAGCAGCTTGCGGATTCTGTTTGGAGAGGATATCACGAAAGGTACGGTCCACCGCTTCAAATACGTAACGGTGGTTCATGGGTGCCTCATCCCAGAGGACAAGGCTAGTTTTACATATTAACTCAGCTAAATGTGTGTTCTTCTTGATCGTGCAACAACTATATTCATCGAGATCAATTGGAATCTTGAAGCGCGAATGAGCGGTTCTCCCGCCTTCCACCAGCAACGAAGCTATACCCGATGATGCCACAGCTAACACAATTTTACCCTCGCTTCTCAGTTGTGATATAATAGTTGACCATAAGAAGGTTTTGCCAGTACCACCATGGCCATACACAAAATATAATCCCCCATTGTTTGTCGCTACATCTTGCACAACTTTTTCAAATATAACACGCTGCAAATGATTAAGGTTACCAATGCGTTGGCTTGCGTCCAACTTCAATTTGTTGCAATCATACATCATTTCCTCCAGCAATAGATGATTTGCATAAGCGGACATCCGAGTAGGATCTAATGCAGGGAAGCCGGGGTAATCTGTAATGTTCTTGCCGTGTTGCTTCAACAAATTGTTGATCTCAATGAGAGAAAGCATTTGCTTGTCTGCATCGCTAATTTTCATATTTGGTAATTTCAAGACTTTCCTACGCTTGTATTCTATATCGTCTGACAGGTTATGCCAATGCCTCTCCCAAAGTTCAGCAGGGTGTGAAACCTCACAGAAGATCAATAATGTGACAAACAGGTCTCGCAGCTGTGGAGCATTAGCAAATGCAGAAGCTTCATGAAGTGCTATATCCCACTCATTATCCGATTCCAAAAGGCCCCTGTGAAAGCAAGCTTCTTTGTATGTATTGCAAACTATCCCATCCACAGTTCTAACATCTTCAAAATCTGTTGCTCCGGCTACTATGTTTAATAACATACGCATATAGAAGCGTTCTCCAGACGAAGGGTGCGCAGCAACCATACGCCCGATAACATCAACTTTCTGTATTCGATGATACCAGCGTTTCTCAGAACCTTCCCATCGATAGAGCGTCGGATACTTGGCAAATGTCAAGTGGAGGCCACGTGGGTCATTCTGATTATTCAAGAACCACTGTATTAACATTGTCCCATCCGGATCAGTCCTGCGCACGATCTGTGGCAAGGTTTCATTATCACGAAATCTAACTTCCTGTTCATCTTCAAGGTGAAAATATAAACGCTGCACAAAGGGTTCCCTATGATGTATAGGAAACTCAAATAATCTCCAACTTGCTTCGGATGCTGAGACATAACGGCCCGTGACATAATTTTTCACCTCATCAATTTCTTCATTATGAGAAGATGTAGCCTGTCCGTTTACTGAGTTATGTACCTCCCCGACTGGCTCCACAGTTGCTGTAGCTGTATCGGGTCCTTTACCAATGTATTTAAACAAGTACTTGATAGATTGAGAATGATTGCACCACTCAGTGTTTATATGAGCTTGGTACTTGACTAACAAACCACGATTATAAGGAACAACATACCTGCAAGACCAACAGTGACGAAGTTTGTTATTGGCTTGCCTTCCATTTCGATATTAAAAAATGAGAAATGCAGGACAATAACATATGAGTATTGAGAATTGACGTCTTGAACATTTGAAAATGTGGGAATGTTAAGATTGCAGCAGATCTGGTGGGCATAGGGCAGCGGCCATTTAAATTTTTTGTAGCTAATTGTTGTAGCCAACTCATGACAGTAGCATCCTAGCTAGGCGAAGAAGCACTCCAGAAGGACAATAAACCAAAATGTCAAAGTTAGTAAAAAGTACTGATGGTTTGGAATCAACAAATACAGCAATTTATCTAGTACTTGTTCGTTAACACCACTGCTTTTGTTAAGGGAACCAAGAAAATGACAGGCAGCAGTGGAAGGTATTTGCTAGTATGAAAAAGCAGAGCAGCAAAATCAGACAGAAATAGATATTAGAAATTTAATTTTTGGTAATAAAAATCTTGAGCCTCGTATTTGTTTTTGGTAGATTAATAATCTTGAGTCTCGTACTGTTCCACAATGGAACAATCCACAGGGACAAATTTATGGGGCCGTGTTAGTAATAGATACAAACTTTGAACAGAGACTTCCAAAAATAAATCAAATTACTATGATGGAGATACCTCTAGCACCCTAATGTGTGATATATTATTGCATCTGCATTCTCCAACGTTCAAATGCTTAGTTTTGCACCTCTGACCAGAGCCCTCTATATCGGCTCATTTATACCTTAAGCACCTTCTTGCACAATTCCACAAAAATCCCCACCCTATCGTTGACAAAATAATTTATGCAACTGGCTGGAATGTAAGTATTGTGAAGTTGTCATAAGCAACAACGGTGCATAGGAAATGGGGAAGAATCGGAGGGAGGAAAAAAACAAAAGTGTAGGCAATCAAAAGTACATTGCTTTTTTTGATAATCCTGGGTGATTATTCTACTGTTGTTATTAGCCTCGTTGGTTCAGGAGATATCTTATGTTTATGTATGATAAATTTTACCTATTATGAACGCTGCAGAAATTAAATTAATCAAATGTGTGCCTACTATACACAGGAAAAGGGGAAAAAGTAATCATACAGAAGCAGGGTTTTGTTAAAATGGCTTATGAATGTGCGTAGATGGGACAAGTATCTAGGTCTGTAATAGGTAATGTAAAGATTCCAGGGCAGACCTGTTATCAAGAAAAACTTTTTTAACCTCTACAGTTCGCCCGGTGTCCCTTCTACGATAAGCAGCATACCCATCCGCGTCAACATGGGTGGCATCGGTAAAGTGTTTTGGATAATACTTTGTACACATATTATTCTGCATACAAGGGCACCGGGGGTTTGCTTCTCCACATGGGCCATGCATCATAAATTGAGATACTGCATTATAGGCAGCAATATCATTTTCTTTGTCGGGGATCTCAGCGCACACCACGACATCAATGTCCTCAGGCGTTGTTAATTTATCACCATCAGCCAACCACAACACAATATGAGCATGAGGGAGCCCGCGTTTCTGGAATTCCACCGTGTAAACCACTGCAAAATATGCAAATTAAAAGCTCGTAATAACAGGTTACACCATAAATAATAGGATGAAATAACTTACAATATGAACCATGTTTTTTAAAAAACACTCTTAATATTCTATTTTTAAATTTCATAAATTCCATGAATTCTGTGATACAAGTTCCGGATAATCGTAAGGGTTTTAGAGGAGAAGGGGCCCAGAGCGCAAATTCTGGCAGCAGCTAGAGGCTCCGCGAGAGTGTTTAGTTTCATATTGTTCTTATTTAAGAACTTCAATTTCTTGGCGAAGGTTTATCCAGTCAGGTTTTTGTCTTCAAAAACTGCAATTGCACCTGTTAATCCAACATTTTTACCACGTGTAAGTATTTTGGTTCTTTATGATAAAACTCTTACGCTCAGAAAATTTTAAGAACTGATTTTGGCCGTTAAAATTGTTCACATTTAAAGTAAGGAATCTAGTCATATTTTGTCTTTATTATGTTCTCCAGGCTGAAGATGAACGGGAGATGTGTTCAAGAACTATCTACTGTACAAATATCGATAAGAAGGTAATTATGGAAATGTCAAATTTTAAATTTCCATTTTCGAGAATAGCCGTGGAAAGCAAAATAATAATCAGATCAACGGTTGCTATCCGTTCCAGGTTACTCAAGCAGATGTCAAGCCCTTTTTTGAGCACTTTTGTGGAGAGGTCAGTAGCTGCTAACGTAGCACTTTTGATTAAATTATTAATCATAGTTTATAATGTAGCACTTCTGATTAAATTATGATTGTTACTGTAGGTTTATCGCTTGAGGCTTCTTGGAGACTATCATCATTCAACTCGTATTGCGTTTGTGGAGTTTGTAATGGTGAGTAATTACTAAGGTTTTTAGAATTCTTTGCTGGGAACGTAGTTACTATGTTTCTACCTATATATATACTGATATTAAATTTAGTAAAGTAAAGGTAAGGAAATGTAAAATTATAGACTGAGAATGTAAGATTGTGTTAAAATGTTTAAGCAGCCTATAAACAAAATTGAACAAAAGTCTAATCCCCAAACATCACTTAAAACTATTAAAGAGAAAAGTTTGGCGTCAGAGGTTACATCATGAAATAGTAATGAAAAGATGAGAGAAAAGGACCAAGATATTAAATTTAGTAAAGTTAATTAAAAAGATACAGACCCCTATAAAAACTCCAAAATGTACAACAAGTTCAGACACTGAAACGTATGAAATCAGTCCTGAATTCACAAAAACATGGAAGAAGACCCTGGTGTGTTGGTTTTAGTTAATTATTTAACATTAATTATCTCTTGTAGAAGGCTTGCTGTACCTAGAGATTCCATGATGTTTGATTATGTGCTCACAGATTTTGATATGTGGGTTAAATAATAAATAAGATAACTTTCAGGTGGCATAAAGGGCATTTCATATTAGGATTTTTTTTTTGTTTATTCATACATTTTGATGTGCATGTTCACACAACAGGAAAAGATAGAACAACTAATCTGAAACCGCACAGCGAATAGCAAGATTCTTATTGGGCCTAAACAAAGCAAGAGAGGAGTGTTGGACTATTGCTAATTTGAGATGGTTATGACCAGCCTTAAAAGAATGGGGAGATGCCATATATATGCGGATGATGATAGTGGGAGGACAGTACCTGCACGGACACGGCCCAAGGCATCTTTTTTGGTCAAATCTGAAAGCAGCATGTCTAGTTTTATTTTGAAGACTCTTGCGATAATATCCGGACGAACAGAAGCATCTTGTGAACCGGAGGACCTAACTGCAACTTGGATTTCTTCCCATTTTGGATTGCACGTAAATGTTATGAATAGATCAGGATGGCCATACTCTTTGCAAACTGCCAATGAATCTTGGAAGTTTTGCTGCATGTATCGGTATCCACCTGTAAAGCTTGATGGTAATATCACACGCCGGCCGATATCGGCAGCTGAGACATCTCCACGACGAAGACTGTCGACAACATTATTGTATAGATCTGATCGGATTTCAGATTGGTGTGTATGAACCCAATTTAGTCTGACACGCTCGGCATTACACCAAGCATCAACCACATACTGCAAGAACAGTCTACCTCCATGTATGAGTGTGTGGCCCTCTGAGTCGCGGTATTGAAGCCGAAATGCATTGAATGCTCGCATGCTAACAGTGTTGTGAGGGCGTTTGTTTGAAGGATCAACACCACGATGCATTATGTTTATCCTGTATCCATCTTCCCCGCGGGGGAACAACAATGGATATTGCAGCGACATGAAACAAGGATGCAGCTCATTAACTCTTTGCAAGCCGAATTTCTTATGGTCCACAAGTATGTCCCTGCGAATTACAAAGTCATCATCCACCACGAGGCCTGCAAATTCGTAGTCATTCCTGGTTGGAATGTTAACATAGCGACCATCTGTTACTCGCCTCTCCAACAACCTTAGGCAGACATCAGTCTGTTGAACACCACGAAAACGTTCACGTACTTGCCTGTATATTTTCACCAAAGCATTTTCACGTTCAAGCATATTTGAGAGTTCTTGCACAATGGAAGCATCTATCTCATTTCCTCCAGGGAATTGTAAACGCCTATCAATTTCTTCCTGACCATCATACATATATAACTGTGCAAATTTAGGTTTGCATCCATCCGGAGGTTTAAGGGAGCCTATGTTGTGACAGGTATGTCCTCGAACACGAAACACAAATGGACCCGAACCATTGTTTAGAGAGTGGTCAATTTTTCCCCCGAATGATGTGAAGGAGAATATGTTGTTGTAGACAAGTTTCTTGTTCTCAAACATTTTGCTCCGCGCATCACCAGCCCAAAGAAGGCTGCTTAATTCTGGAGGAGTCTCCTTTAGCAGAGGTAGTTGAATCTTGCCCTTCCCACAACAGATTGAGTAGCCCTTTGGTCCGCCACCCGTATACCTACCAGTGAATTCTTGTGGCCAGACTTTAGCATGGCAGTACCCACAAGTTTCATTGGCATCTCCAATGTTTAAGGCTGTGGTAGAGGCAGCTGCAAAATGTGTGTATGTCAGTAATGGAAATATGAACCCGTAAGAGGGCAGGTAGCCAATAACACTTACCGAAATTCGCCTTCCTCTTGTTAATGTTCCTACGCTTTACCGGTGATTCTGTGCTTGACCCTACACAACAACAAAATTCTCATTCAGTGGCTATACAACACGTGAAAGTTTATATGTTCCAAGTCAAAAATAATATTGGCTCGTATTATGGCATAATAGTCCACCTCTTGCATGGCTGGGCCTCTTGCGGGAAGAACTTTCGGCATGAACAACGCCACCTGTAGTGAGCAATTTCAAGATATTACGTAGTAAGTTAGAGGAAGGAAGCATTGTAGCATGGTGGTGATTAAAATTTACCCTGGTGAAATGTACACGTGATATTTTTTGATGGACGCAACGTTATACCTGTGCTGTGGGATACGCTGGCTGTTGCGGTAGAAGCTGTGGCAGAAGCAGTTGAGGTCGGGTCAGGCATGTGGGGCTGTTGGCTCTGTGTGTGCGCTGTCACAAAGCTGGGGACTGCGAGGCGTGGCCGTCCTAGTTGCCTCTTAGGTGGTGCCATGCTAGGCTTCTTGTTTCTATGTACCGAAGAATGTCTAACCTGGTACAAGAAAGTTGGCCCATTGTCATTTAAAAAAAAGGGGAAAGAAACAGGGCTAACTTAAAAATTCCATTAAATCTATTTCACAAATGTTAAGCAAGAGACATATAGCAATGAATAATAGGTTCACAAATGTTAAACAAGAGACATATAGCAATAAATAATATGTTTCTTGAAAATATTCCACCAGCTATCTGATTGTTGTTAAACTGGAGCTAATGCCATGCTAGGCTTCTTGTTTCTATGTACCGAAGAATGTCTAACCTGGTACAAGAAAGTTGGCCCATTGTCATTTTAAAAAAAGGGGAAAGAAACAGGGCTAACTTAAAAATTCCATTAAATCTGTTTCACAAATGTTAAGCCAGAGACATATAGCAATGAATAATAGGTTCACAAATGTTAAACAAGAGACATATAGCAATAAATAATATGTTTCTTGAAAATATTCCACCAGCTATCTGATTGTTGTTAAACTGGAGCTAAATATGAAAATGTGACTTGTTAAAACAACTTGGCACCAACACTGAAGAACATTGAATTTGAGTTTTATAAGTTTGTAGGATAATGAAATAGAGCTAAGAGATTATTACCCTACACCTGATTATAACTTCTTCAGTGATCACCCAGTCAGGTCTGATGAATTGTATACCCTATTCTATTGGTATTCTAAAGGAAGCAATATGCATTGCACATTGCTTCACAGTAGGTTTCTATCTCTCTTTTCTACCTACAGAGTCGTACTCTTTAGGGCTGAGGGATTCACTCTCTTAAGGGACCACTTACACAGATTTCTTTGACTATGTAACGACCAGAGTCGGTTTGAATCTTTAGTATAACGAAATATGGCATACAGTAGTGTTATGGTGGGGCTTAGGCTTATTCAGTAAGATAACTATAATGAATATGATAGACTAACATTTACCAATGAAAAAAGCTGTTACAATTGGTAACGTGACCGTGTGTTACAGTGTTTTCTAAAAAAACAAACAGAAGCTCCTTATTCAAGTAGCTTCTTCATGCACATGAGCAAGCTTACATGGCCTATAACCGTACAATCAATGCGACGGCGGTTGGGAAAATTTCAGGGCCTAAGTCTTTTACCGAGCAAGAAGAGGTAGATATATTCTTGAGGCTATAATAATTAAGATACAAAAAAATATATATAATGCATATATATTGTAAAAAGTCGAGAATGGAGTAAGAAGAGGCTCACTTTCTTTCTCCAAGAAAATGGACAATGTCCTTGACTGCATCAGTGGTGGCTGGTCTCCTCAGGTAATCACCAGGCTAACAATTATATTCATTCATAATGGCAGGAGGCAAGGATGATATGGAGGGGCGAGCATTTTGTAACGGGAGATAGGCTGGAGGGCATAAGAAAGGATGGGCATTATTGACATTTTTAAGAAAAGTTGAAGGACCTGCGTGTCTTTTACTAAAGGGGGGAAAAACTCTTGTTAAAGTATAATAGATATAATGGATTGCATACAAGTCTATGATGTTACTATCTTGTTGTTGTAGTCTATAATTGTATAAAGACAAAATAAATGGAAGTAAAATTCAGAAATCGAACTTGATCGGTGACAACTAAGGATCGGTCAAAAGATCAATTGAAGTAGTAATAGACTAATCATGATATCAGATATATTTGATATTTTAATAATAATTTATAATATTAATTGAATTTTAAAAGCCGTGCATGTAATAAATCTTTGATTCGAGTTACTAATCACTACGTTTGCGTGTAAGAATGTAAATAATTTATTTGATGTTATGATGTGATAAGAACATACAATACTATATAAATCGTAACTCAAAAATTATTAAATTTTAGATAAATTATATGTGTATATCATATTTAAATAAAAAATTTCTGAATGATGTAGTTTTAATCCAAAGTGTTGACAATTTTATCAATTTCAATTTTAAAATAAAAAATTTATAAACTATTTATAAAAATGTATAATTAAAGATGTTGTGGAATAAAAACTAGGTTGTAAATTGTTGCTAGGGTCGGTGAGTTTCGAGTTTTAATGGTGGCTGCTCTTGTTGTCGGGGACTAACTCGGTCCTAACAAGATGCCTACTGTGACGCCCCCAGATCCGGGGTCGGAGATCTAGGCGCTCACGGTCCATTTTCCATTAATAACATACCTGTTCTTGCACATAATATATAAAACAGCCATCGACCCCGCAATAAACTCACACCGCACACACACAAACACAGGTTAGAGTCTCAGAAACGTCACACAATTGATGAAGCGGAAATAAAAGTTTCAGAGTTATTACAGACCGAATTAAATAGCATTTATGCTACCAGCAACACTTTGATATGAAGCGAAGTTGGCGGCTTGAAAGTTTGTTACGATACACTGCTTTGCACAGGTCATACTTATAAATAAAACGAACTAACAAAAGTTGCCAACCAATCCGGCTAATGGGGCCTACCGGTGGAATCTCAACTGCTGCCTCGGGCCTAGTCACCTGCTTTCGGGCAGTCTGTCTGGGTCTTGCCATTTCGCTTAGCTGTTGTGTTTGTAAATTTGAAAACAAGCAAGAGTGAGCAACTATAGCTCAGCAAGAAATATATGTATAGGGTAAGCAATATAACATTTCATATGATTAGCAGTTATTAAACTCGTTTGTATCAATCAGATATAAAATCACTTGTCATTGTTGATAAATTCCGAAGGTGCATCAATACGTGCCCTTGTTTTCAAAATAAACTTGCAGTTCTAGATACTGCATAGAGTCAACATCTTTCTCATCAAAATAGAACACTATCAGCAACTTGGCGCATAAGCCTAAGAAGCAGTGTCAGAGCATTTTCCAAAATGGAGGAATGGGACTTAAAGAAAACACAAAACCTGACAGGGATTGACGATGATCAGTCGCCACATCCAAGTCCAATAATCCGCGGGTCTTCTCTACTGGTAGAAGGATAGAAACTACATCCGTAACTATCCCCGGGTGAAAACTACATCCGTAATCACCCTCGATGAAAACTACATCCGTAATCATCCTTCGGCAACACCTGGGCCGGAATAATAATTGACGGACCGCCTGGCTCACGACCGCTTACACATCCCGGGAATCGTTCGTCAACGGTTCCCACACCTGCCAGAGTCCCTTTTTCTTTTTCTTTTAAAAAATTGATTTTGATTGAAAACTGAGTAGTTGAGGTCCGACATCAGTCGACCGATGATTCTTGAAATCATACAAGAAGCAGAATCTGACCGGGGGTTTTCGAAAATGTTTTGAGTTCGAATGAGTTCGAGTTTGAAAATATTAAAGTGTATCTTGGATTAACTTTGTCTTTAAATAATGAACAGTAATTAATAAATGATATTTTAAGATTTAATATTAATAATTAATAAAATAATTATTTAATTAAATAAGATTTTAATCCAAGATAGGCATTTTGAGTATTTACGAAGATATAAAAATAATTACTTGAGTATACGATACTCCCCGAATGACCCTTCGGGTTTTCGCAATTCCTGGAAAAACTCAGCATGCTTGTTTCACTAAATCAACCAAGATTCTTACATCCACATCACAACCAACATCTAAATCACCAAGATCATACTTTATAACATTCATGGAGTTACATATACTAACCACAAGCTTAAAAATCACAACCAAAACACTTAAACTCAAGATCTATATCATCCATCACTTATATATCCAAGATTAACACAAATACACATGGATCTATCATTAAACATCTCAAACACTACATGGCCAAGAGGGGTTAGGGTTTTTATACCTTATTGAGTATCTAGGAGCCTTGGGTATGCCTTACAAGTCTCAAGAACACCTTGAATGAGCTCCTACACTCCTTATAATCCAAGATCTAAAAGAAAACTTAACATTGTTACTATTCACCAAAACTTTAACAATTAATATCTTGAAAATTAATGGATGAAAAGGGTTGGAATTCTTATTATACCTTCCTTATATGATGTAGAGTGCCTAGGAATTTTCCCTTGAATTATGAATGAAGAGAAATGGAAGAAAGAAAAATTTTCTTCCTTGGTTTCTTGCTTGGCCGAGAGCTTTATGGCTTGGGGGGGGGAAGAGCTTTTTTGTTTTGATTTTTGTGTTGGTGGTTAAAGTGAAAAGGTGTTGGGTGATATATGTATTAGTGTATAGATATGTAATACATGGTACAAGTCTAGGTATAGGCCACCATGCCCTCTTGTCTCCTTGGAAAAAGAAATGCCAACTAGTTACTATTCCTCTTGTCCATTTGGTACTACTAGTTTGCTTCCTAACTACTTAGTTGCATGGGACTTGCATGCAATATCATTCCTTGTATCTTTATTCTTCCACCAATGCTTGTCACTTAATCTTTAATTCGTATCGTATCTTAATTAATCTCTCGTGATAATATTTTGTCGCGTAGAGATTTCCCTTGTAATTCCTTAAGTACTTAATTGTGCAAATTCCTCGAATATCCATAACTCCTCGTCATAATTCCTAATAAATCTTTTAATACTCCAATAACTCTCAAGTTCCAAGTTTTATAAATCTTACCAACAATAAGACTCTTGCCTTCAACAACCTTCCCTTTATCTTACATAGTGAATGTAACAACATAGTTTCTCAGACAATCAATTCCATTAAACAACAGGGATAACTAGAAAGGTTCCAAATTGACAATGCCACATGATATTATATAAAAGAAAATATTGCAAAAATTAGGGTTCTTACACCTACATACCTTGATGAATATCAAGAATCAAGCCAAAACGTAGTTCTTGGTGATGCCTTCGGGGCTATGGCGGCTAGGGCACACCAAGGACGTAGTGGCTTGTATGTCCTTATTCGAGGATTAAGCCTAAAACATAAGTGATGTATTGAGCTCTGCCCAAAAAATGTTGTTCTGAGAATGAGGGATCAGGCCCTTTATATAGGCTTGGGACGCCTTAGATTTAGAGGAGGTGTAGGAGACTTAGTGGACAAGTCACCTCCTTTATGGAATTCTAGATCCTTCTTTGTAGGGATCAGTTTCCATGTATGATTTGGTGCCTTGGATGCTACTTCTTGTAGAAGTTATATCCATATTTGACTCTTATTTCCAAGTTGTTAATTTGCCCAAAATATTAATTACGAAATTAATATTTAATTAGGGGTTTGGGCCTCATTAATGGGCATCATATTTGGACTAGGCTAAGTCTAATTAATGTATCATTAATTATGTCTTTAGGGGTTATTTTTGGCCCATATCATTTGCCCCCCAACTTTTAGGAAAACTGATCAGGTTTTCTAGAAGTTATAATTGTCTTTTTCGAGAATCGGGGTCGTTTTTATCCTTTATCTGGAACTCCTTAATTTTCCTACCCTTATATGGGGATTTTGGTTTACACTATTGTTTCACATATATCGCCTTATTGTAAAGTGTGGGGCGACCTACACGTTTACGACGATTTGCCTTATTCGAGGTTTTAACTTGTGCTTGCTTTTAGCAATTTCGGCAGTTTCATAGAGCTTTTATGCATTATTAGCATGAATTATTGTTCAATTTATCGAGAAAATATTTCTATAAATTTCCCCATATTTTTCTGTACTTTTCCTAATATTTGAGGAATTTCCATGTACTCATAGGTATTTTTCTTAATTATTCCTAATATTTTAGGAATTTTCTTGTGTGCAAGGACACAATCTTGTGTGCCTGGAAGTATGGTCTTAACTTCTTCGAGGTTGTCACCAATGCAAACCTTTCAACGGTGGAGTAGTTTAACTTTCACTACTAGAATTGGTAGATATAACATCACACCTTTAACATCAGTTAGAAATGTCACTGATGTTAAAATTATTTTAGACATCGGTTGTTACTTTACCGATGTTAAAACATATTTCAGACATCGCTTATAATAACAACAGTTGTCTAATTTCCTTTTTTAAAAATAAAAAATTGACACGTACACCTTACCTTCCCCCTTTATACACAAAAGAAATTTCATTTCCCCCCTTAAACGAAATTTCACTTCCCCCGTTATTTCTCTCTACTCTCAGCCCACAGAACTCAAAGTCAATCTCTCTTTTCTCTCCCCTACCGCCTCTCTCGCTCTCAACCCTCTCTCTCACTATCTCCGTCTTTTCTCTCTCTTTTACCCTAATTTACTCAATTATAAACCCTAATTAGTACGAATCCAACTTAATTAAGCACGAATTAGAGGTTGGAGCTTGGAGTTTGAACCCTAATTAGTTTGATTTAGGACTTTTCTTCACAGACCCGGAGCTTTCTTCACGGTAAGACATCTAAAACCCTAATTTACATAATTATAAATTATGTGGTATGATTTGAGTTGCTGCTGGGTGTTTATATAAACCATGTGTGTATATATATTCGTTGTGTGTGTATATATATCTGCGATTGGGTGTGTGTGCATTGCGAGGCTTTTATTCTTCTGGGTTTGAGATCGATTTCAAGCTTGGTTCAGTGGTCTGGTGCTGATTTGGACTGGGTAAAGCTGCGTGTGTACGTATTAGAGTTAATACCTTATGAATGAATTGGGTTCTCTATTTTTGAGGTTGTAAACTTGGATTTTTATGCTTGTTAGGTTGTTATTTACTTCGTTTTATCCAGTTAAATTGTATTTCTTATGTTAGTATGCTTCGAATTAAATTTTTAATTCAACGGTTATTACAGTTGCTTATTGTTTTGTGTTAATCGTGGCTGAACGAGGGTATTAAGTATTTGCAGGCTGTAAACATAGTTCTTGGTTGGAGGTTGATATGGTTTTCCCAAATTGTAGGAGGACAAGGAGAAGGAACTTCTCTTATCAAAAAGTGTGGAGACATTGGAGTATGATTCTGACATAGTCTTTCTCGTATAATAGTTGCTTCTTTCAGATCTCATCTTCATATGAATTAGGAATATTTAATTGAGAAGATAGTAATCTCGTTTTCAGGTAGTACAAAATTGGAGATGTTGCACAATCACTCATGTGGTCATCAAAGAATCTTGGCCAGGTTTTATTCTGTTTTACTAATAGAATATAAAAGAAGAGAGTAAAAAACCCATTTTAGCAGCCATGGTAATCAATGGCAATCAATGGCAATCTTTGCACTTCAACAGATAGTTTCTCGCGAAATTGATCCGTTAGCAGCCATGTATAATGTTCATTCTGAATTAGTATATCCATCTGTGCAGAAACTGGACTTTTTCTCGGAAAGGATTGTTTCATTAGCATTTGATGTTCTCTCACGCGTTCTAGAAACAGGGCCAGTAAGCTTATATGATTCATTTGTCTTTTATTTTTCAATTCTGAAAGGCCAAGTGCTCATATGTTTTCTACACTAAATTTTAAGGGACATGGCTCATGAATTGCTTCAACTGAGCAATTTATTCTGAATAACGCATTTCTGTATGATTTTTAGTTCACTTATGTTACAAATGAAATAGGGTTGGAGGCTTGTTTCACCCCACCTCTCATCTTTGCTGAACTCGGCAATCTTTCCAGCAATGGTGATGAATGAGAAGGTATAGCCTATTAATGTTCCTGATTCAGATGAGATGTTTCTTTAATCGATAAATTATATCAGTACTTTGTAGCATGACTATCAGCTTCAGTTAGATAGACTGGTGTCATGGTGCCTTCCACAGGGTAGCGGTTTACATTTTACTAAACTGAAATAATCTCTGTCTGTAAATCTTTGCATAAAAGGCTCCTCCCAGTTCAAACTTTTTTAAAATCTCTGTAATTCATGTGTACCAATTGTAATCCAAGTGAGATACAAATTGTATGCTGTGATTTGTGCATAAGTCAAATTCACAGGCTCATATATAAAATTAAATTTATATCTTGTGCTATCCAGGGAAGCACCTAATAAATGTCATAGAACATACTTAAAAATACAAGAAGAAAATTTATACTGGTAGCACTACGGCAAAGTAGCTGGCATACAAGTTTATTGACAAAGATCAAAGATACAACCATAGCTAACTATCTGATTCTCTCATGTCATCATAATTTCTCAATTCTTTAGGTGGGATGAAGGTTAAAGCAGATAGGGATGAATCTTCACCATATGCAGCCATGCTTGCAGCGCAGGATGTTTCAACAAGATGCAAGGTCTGGTTTTTTCCTCTTACTCTGGACTAGCTTGAAAGTCCGGTAATTACATGAAATGGATGGATTATAGTGACTTTGCAATGTTTTCTTATGTCGCTGGTAAATAACCCACAGAAACTTAGAATCACTGCTCTTCACATCAAGCTTCGCGCAACAGGTGGAAACAAGACAAAATCTCCTGGTCCTGGTGCTCATTCTGCACTTCGTGCACTTGCTCGTTCAGGAATGAAAATTGGTCGCATAGGTAATTCTTTCTTCCTGGTCCTGGTGATTTTTTATGTTGATCATTAATTGTAAAAACATATAGTGCATGTATCTGGTGGTTATCCTAATTATTGTTTGTGTGTTGCAATTTTCAGTGGGCGACCAAGACTCGGGATTCTTATAAAATGGAGGAGCTTGATGATGTGCCCTTCGAGGCTGCAGCATTCATCGAAGACAAGATACGATCAGGCAGCAATTTTTTAATGCACTTTATTTACTTTTTGAATCCCTTCGTACGTATATGATACTTTTGATTTTATTATGAATACTTTATAAGTTTGGTAATTAGTTCGTGGATGTTAGGTGGATGGTTATGTATGTTGAATGTATGACTTGGATGGTTTTAATTTGTTGAATGTTCAATGTTGAATGTTTGTTTTGTTTTTGGATTCATTTTCTTGGCTAGTGCACAAAATCAGCAAGTTATTAAATTTTAACATCACTTTCAATTTTTGATCACTCTAAAACTGATGTTAAAAGTCTAAATGAACAACTGTTTTAACAGAAAATGGATGTCTAAATGACCAAAGCACATCAGGCATTGAGTAATAAACTGATGTTAAAGGTTGTATTAAACATCTGTATTTTTACGTTCACTGATGTCTAAGCTTGTATTAACATCATTTCTTATTTATAAATCGATGTTAAACAATAGGATAAACATCAGTTTCTTATGAGGAACCGATGTCTATAGACATCTTTAACATCGGTCACAAACCAAGTGCAGTAGTACTTGGTTAGCATACTGCAAGTCAACTTGAATTAGATTAATATTATCTTATTCCAGTAGTACTTGTAAACTTGGGATTTATAACCAAGTGCAGCAACTCTTTAGAAGCCAAGAAAACAGATACATTTGCTTAGGGTTTTTATTGAATATCCTTAGAAAGCAAAGAGTTGTAAAACAGAAGCTGTGTACTTTTGTATCATAGAGTTTTCTTCGAATAAAAGCTTCAGGTGGTGCATTTAACCACCTGATTTTTATGTGTTTGTGCATTAATCTTTTTACAGCAATTATCTAAGTATAGATTTCTGGAGTTTTTATCAGAAATTTATAAATATCAAGAATTGTATTCAACCCCCCTTGTACAATTATACAAGTGTGTAATCTGGGAATAACAAAACCCTTGTTCCGTAGTCACTGGTACAGAAGTACTAGTGGTGGTATTTGTAGTCACTGGTGTTCTCCGTGTGTTCATCATGGTTGATGTTGTCTTCCCATAGACGGTGCCAAATGTTATGGAATAACAACTAGGTTGTAAATTGTTGATAGGGTTGGTGAGCTTCAAGTTTTAATGGTGGCTGCTCTTGTTGTCGGGGACTAACTCAGTCCTAACAAGATGCCTATGTACCTTGATTAATATCAAAAATCAAGCCAAAATGCAGTTCTTGGTGATGCCTTCGGGGCTAGGGCACACCAAGGACGTAGTGGCTTTTATGTACTTATTCGAGGATTAAGCCTAAAACGTAAGTGATGTATTGAGCTCTGCCAAAAAAATGTTGTTCTGAGAATGAGGGATCAGGCCCTTTATATAGGCTTGGGAAGCCTTAGATTTAGAGGAGGTGTAGGAGACTTGGTGGACATGCAAGTCACCTCCTTTATGGAATTCTAGATCCTTCTTTGTATGGATCAGTTTCCATGTATGATTAGGTGCCTTGGAGGCTACTTCTTGTAGAAGTTATATCCATATTTGACTCTTATTTCCAAGCTGTTAATTTGCCCCTAATATTAATTACGAAATTAATATTTAATTAGGGTTTTGGGCCTCATTAATGGGCATCATATTTGGACCATGCTAGGTCTAATTAATATATCATTAATTGTGTCTTTAGGGCTTATTTTTGGCCCATCAAAAGATCTCATATTTTATTTAACAAAAAAAAAATCTCATTTTCATATTAGAACAAATTTAATTCAGAAATTTCACTAACTATACTAATAATATAATATTGCACATAATATATGAAAAAAATATCAAGTTAAGTTTTAAAAGTAATTTTCATAAATAGTTGAGTGATGACACATAGAATAATAAATACATGATTATTTAAAAAACAAAAAAAACTAATCGAGTTTGAGCCGAGTCGAGTTCCAGTTCGAGTTTATCGAGTCGAGTTCGAGTCGAGCTCAAAAAAGCTCGACGCGATTCAAGATTTTTATCGAATCCGAAAATGTGTTCGAACTCAAGCTCGATAACGAATTCGAGTCAAATCGAGCTCACTTTTTCAAGTGGAGCTCGAATCGAGTTCAAGTTAACTCGATTTAAGTTACACCCCTAAATATTAATTTTACAAAATTTCCCGAAAATTATGCTGTTAAGGCCATTGTCCAGGGGTGAATAAGGTTTCGAGATTTAAGGTTGTTGTATCCAAGTCAGGCCCAGCTTAAACATCACCGTGTTCATAAACGAAAAATGAGGCCCTCACATATATTTTTAAATAAATTGGGGGGCGTTTCAAAACCCCCAACGTATATCCCCATGCCTTCAATGTTTCATTGAGGCCGCCCTCAATGAATCATTGGGGGCACGAATTTTAAAAAATTAAATAAAAATAGGAATAAAGGCCAAAAAATTAAATAAAATAGAAAAAAGCTAAATTTTCATTTAGAATTTATACACACCCACTTAGTCATACCACCAAATTTTAAATTCGAATTTTGGCTTGTTTTTGTTTTTTTTTTAAATTTATTTTACAAACTAATTGAAAATGGGGAAAAAAATTAAAAAAAAATGGAAAATTAGTGAAAGTAAGGTAACATTCATCACACAAATAGTAAGTATGACTACTTTGGTGTGTATGAATTTATTTTCAAAACTTGGCCCTTTTCCTATTTTTATTTAATGTTTTAATTTATTTTATAAACTAGGTGAAAATGGGGAAAAATGAAACAAAATGGAAAATTAGTGAAATTAGGCTAACATTCATCACACAAATAGTGAGTATGACTACTTTGATGTGTATGAATTTATGTTCAAAACTTGGCCTTTTTCATATTTTGTTTTTAATTTATTTTACAAACTAGTTAAAAATGGGGAAAAAATAAAAAAAAAATGGAAAATTAGTGAAAGTAGAGTAACATTCATCACACAAATAGTGAGTATGACTACTTTGATGTGTATGAATTTATGTTCAAAACATGACCTTTTTCATATTTTTATTTAATTTTTTAATTCATTTTACAAAATACTTCAAAATAGAGAAAAAATTAAAAAAAATGGAAAATTATTGAAAGTATGGTAATATTCATCACACAAATACTGAGGGTAAAATAGCTAATTGGTAACTGAAGTCACTAGTAACTTGCAAGTAGGTCATGAAGTTAAAAAAACTTTCAGTCGCATCATGAAGTTACAATTCGCTTGCAATCACAATACTAAACTTAAAAAAATTTGCACGACCGTTAAATTATGGGGGTGTTTGGATGGACTTTTTTTAAGTCCATATAGACTTATTTTCGGGTAAAAATTTCATATTTTGATAATTTTTTATACAAGTATTTAATTTATGTTTGAGATTCTATAAGTTGCAAAAAAAAAAAGTTAACTTTTTTTAGAAAAAAGTTAGGAATCTCTAACTTTATATTAAAATAAGTTGAATAATTCTGAAAAAAAGTTTCCCCAAACACCCCCTATGTTGACTTTTAACGATTCTCCATTAAAAGACAACACATTTACGGTTAGGTCACTGAACTATGTGCTAATTTTCAGTTAGGTCACTGACTGAAAAAAAATTAAATATTTAAAAAATATCTAACGAAATTATTTTTTAAAAAGATTATGTTTTTTCAAATTTAAATTGTAATCATTCAAAAAAATTAATATTAAAAAAAAATTATACTTTTGGTATCACGTATTAATATCTAGAAAGATGGATCAGAAACTTGATATTTTTTTAAATATTTGTTTACTTTTACCGATTTACTAGCATATAAAATAAATGGATATGTTCAATTCTAAATATAATTAAATTATAAATTAAATAAATGAAAAAAAGTATATCTAAATATTTGTTCAATTATATCGATTTATAAGCATATGGGTTAAAGCGGTATATATAAATTAAATTTAATTAAAATGTAATTATTTGGAAAAAATGTATACATTCGATTTTTTCTTACCTTTTATCATTATCGAAAAAAACTTGTTATCTTTTCGTTCACTTGTATTTATTCGTAAGCAAATGTATTGAATTGGTATGCATAATTTTAAATTTTATTAAAGAAAAAACATTCGCCGATTTACTAGCATATAAAATAAATGGATATGTTCAATTCTAAATTTAATTAAATTATAAATAAAATAAATGGAAAAAGGGATATCTAAATATTTGTTCAGTTCTAAACATTTGATTTTTTTTACCTTTTATCATTATCGAGAAAAAACTTGTTATCTTTTCGTTGTATTTATTCATAAGCATATGTATTGAATTGGTATGCATAATTTTAGATTTTATTAAAGAAAAATCATTCGGAATCTTTTTTTAAATTTAATCAGTTAAAATTAAATTTGGCTAATGACCAATTGAAAATTGTTATCAAGTTCAATGACCTACTTGCAAGTTTCATTGTGCCATGTGAGCATCTACGTCATCTTTCCATTTCAGTTTTTAATGGAACTGACGGCAATTACCAATTTGCAAGTTTTTAAGTACTTCATTAGTTGACTGAAAGTTTTTTTTAACTCCGTGACATACTTACAAGTTACTAGTGACTTCAGTGACCAATTAGCTATTTTACCCTTGAGTATGACGACTTTGGTGTGTATGAATTTATGTTCAAAACTTTGGCCTTTTTTATATTTTTATTTAATTATTTAATTTATTTTACAAACTACTTAAAAATGGATGAAAAATCAAATAATTAGAAAATTGGTGGAAGTAAGGTAAAATTCATCACAAAATTAGTTAGTATGACTACTTGGTTGTGTATGAATTTTAAATCAAGTTGTGACTTTTTTTTCCTAATTTTATTAAATGTACCAAGTAATTGTATAAACTACTTAAAAATGAGGGAAAAATCAAATTATTATAATTTTTTTATTTTTATTTAATTGTTTGACTTTTTTCCCATTTTTATTTGATTATCAGAATTCATGCGCTCAATGTTTTATTGACGGCGGTTGCAATGAAACATTGAGGGTGCATTAATTAATGTTTACCTACCAGCTTTCCTTTTCTGTCTGAATTTAAAACCAGTTCATAACTAGTTTAAATTAAATTTTGGCTTTTTTCTATTTTTAATTAATTTGGTAATTTATTTTCCAAACTAGTTAAAAAGGGTGGAGAAAAATCAAAAAAATAAAAAATTATGGAAAGTAGGGTAACATTCATCACACTAATAATTAGTATGACTATTTGAGTGTGTATGAATTTTAGTTAAAAATTTAGCCTTTTCCTATTTTTATTTAATTTTTTAATTTATTTTACAAACTAGTTAAAAATGATGGAAAAATAAAAAATATGGAAAATTAGTGAAAATAGGTTAACATTCATCACACGAATAGTGAGTATAACAAATTGAGTGTGTATAATTTTAAATTAAATTTTGGCTTTTTTTCTATTTTTATTTAATTTTTTAATTTATTTTGCAAGCTAGTTGAAAAGGGTGGAAAAAAATCAAAAAAATTTATTTTTTTCTGAAATTTTGACATTAACATTAAAAAGGATGGTTTTTGACATCTGTATGTTTGGACCCTCGAGAAATATTTTTAAAAAAATCGAAATACGAATCAGGGACGAAACCGAGTACTAGTCAAATACGAGTTCACCGTTAAATTAGCAAATCAAATAAATTTATTCTTTTCTGAAATTTTGGCAATAACATTAGAAAGGATGGTTCTTTACATCCGTACGGTTGGATCTTCGAGAAATATTTTTTAAAAAATCGAAACACAAATCTGGGACGAAATTCTGTTTAGGAGCACTAGTCAAAATACTAGTTGACCGTTGAATTAGAAAATCAAATAAAATAATTTTCTTCTAAAATTTTGGCAATAACATTAGAAATGATGGTTCTTGACATTCGTATGGTTGGATCGTCGAGAAACAATTTTAAAAAAATCAAAATACGAATCAAGGACGAAACCTTGTTTAGGGATAATAGTCAAAATAATAGTTGACCGTTAAATTAGCAAATCAAATAAATTTATTTTTTTCTAAAATTTTAGCAATAACATTAAGAAGGATGGTTCTTGACCTCCGTACGGTTGGATCGTCGAGAAATATTTTTAAAAAAATCGAAACACGATCAGGGATAAAACCCTATTTAGGGGTACTAGTCAAAATACTAGTTGACCATTAATTTAGCAAATCAAGTAAAATTTATTTTTTTTCTAAACTTTTGGCAATATCATTAAAAATAATGGGTCTTGACATCCGTACGGTTGGATCCTCGAGAAATATTTTTAAAAAATTCAAAAAATAAATCAGGGACGAAACTCTATTTAGGGGTGCGAGTCAAAATAGTAGTTGACCGTTAAATTAGCAAATCATATAAATTTATTTTTTTCTAAAATTTTGGAAATAACATTAAAAAGGATGGATATTGACATCCGTATGATTGGATCGTCGAGAAATATTTTTAAAAAAATTGAAACCCTAAACCCTAGTTAACCACTAAACTTAAAATTTCTAATTTTGTTCATGATCAAATTCATTGAATCTCCTCATAATTGATAATATTGATAGGTTGATTAGGCCTACTGAGTACCATTTTATTTGATCTTCGGTGCTATACATCTTTAACATCGTCATTATTTAAATTTAAATTTGAGTTATTGGACTCGTTTCTTCTTCTCTTGCCAATATCAGTTCTTCCATTGCTATCTTCTCTTGGCAATATCAGTTCTTCCATTGCTGCTGCTGCTGCTGCTACTACTACTACTACTACTACTACTACTACTACTACTACTATTTTTAGTTGTTTTGTAGTGTTCATAGCGAGTATGAATACTTGGGTGTGCATGAACTTATGTTCAAACCTTGGATTTTTTCCTATTTTTATTTAATTTTTAAATTTATTTTAGAAACTACTTAAAAATGGATGGAAAATCAAATTATTAAAAAATTAGTGGAAGTAAGGTATGTTAGTCACAGAGGCATGCCTGTATACATCTAATAACAAACCTAATTGTTTGTAATGCTTTGCATTACTTACATGACCCCTTAACTGGGGGAACCTCTAGTTGTAGAGTTTCTACTTGTTCTGTACTTGTAATAGGCATCAAAATCTTATCTGTGTAAATGTAAATTAAGTCATGAAATAATGCTTGAAAGAAGATTCAAGGATCATGCCTCAAGCTTGAAGAACAAGGCTATCAAAATAAACACAGTTGGATTTTGAAGAATTGAAGATCTACCTAAGTACCAATTCGAGAAGTACATTTGTTATATTCGAGAAGTCTAGCGTTCAAGAAGTTAGAGATTCAATAACTTCAAAGGAACTGTTCGATATCTCTGAAGGTGGTATTCGATATCTCATTCGATAACTCAGAGCTTCGACATGTCTAACACTCTATTCGAGAACTCAAGAAGTCAACTAGTCAAAGAATCATTCGAGTTCTCAAAGAGTCAACAAGTAAAAGTTACATTCGATATCTCAAAGATTCAAGAAGCTATTCGACATCTCAGGGATTCGATAAGTCAAAGATTCCTGAAGAAAAGACTTATTCGAGAAGTGGTTCGACATGTCAAGTTACAGTATTCGAGAACTCAGAGTTATCGATCAAGTCAATTCTAGTTCTCGAATCAACCACCTAGCTACTTCTCGAATGGAGTTTTGAAGACAAAATGCTGGAAATTTTACAAGTCAGAAATCTGCAACAAACTAATACAATTACAGGACCACAATAGCTGTAATATGTACACAGAAAGACTACAAGAAGCTTAGAGAATTGTTCAAGGGACAAGGTGCTAAAGAAGTGGATCTGAGCAGGTTAAAGTAAAGCTAAAAAACATGCTGCTTGGACGTTTACTCAAAATGGATAGACAGCTTAGAAAGTAATTTCTATTTGTCATTTCATTTGTAGTAAATAGGGTGTGCACATGAATATAAGTGAACAACCCTAACTTCTTGTGTATGTATCAAATAAAAAGAAAGAGAGAGATATCCGTGAGAACAACTTTTTGAGAAAAAGAAGCTGAGAATACTAACTTCTGTATTCCCAGGTTGTAGCAAAGATCTTTATCTAATAAAATATTAGATTAAAGTGAGTGATCGTCTTGTGTTCTTATTCCGCACGATTATTCTGTTAAACACAAACACACACTTTGTTATACAACAGATTCAAACATTCAAACTCTGTTCTATATATATTCATATTTGAGAGAAAAGTTTGAAAATACATTCACCCCCCCCGCTTTATTTTCTTGTGTGTATTTCATACTCAATAAATGGTATCAGAGCAGGCTGTTAATCAAAACAGAAAAAGATAAACATGAGTACACAAAAGACCACAGGAACAGTGAAGGTTCCCAAGTTTGATAAGGACAACCACAATCTATGGAAAATCAAAATGATGTTGTTCATCAAAGCTGCTAACCCTCTATATCCTGAGATTCTCAAGAATGGTCCATTTGTTCCATAACAAGATATTGCTGAATCAACTGTAGGAACTTTGACCATCCCAAGATCCTATGTTGCCAAAGAACCATCAAAATGGATAGACACAGAGAAAGAAAAGGTTGCACTCGATAGTCATCTCATGTTGCTAATCATAGACTCTATGGAGCTGTCAATGTTTGCCAACATAGCTTCATGCACATCAGCAAAAGAGATGTGGGATTATATTGAGATTCTATGTAAAGGAACAGATGAGGTTAGAGAAAATAGGAAACAGATATTGGTCACACAGTATGAGGCTTTCATGGCTCAGCCAAAAGAAAGCATCACTTAGATGTTTGAGAGATTTCACAAACTGGTGATTGAGCTTCACCTGAATGGAAAGGTCTATAGCACCAAGGAGCTAAATATGAAGTTTCTACTCTTTTCACTAAATCACCTAAAGCAGAGGGTCATTTCTCTAAGGTAAAGAGATCTAAATAAAGTAACATATGATGTGCTCTATGGTGTATTAGTGACTCATGAGCTTGAGCTGTTACAGAAAAGGGCTATCCAAGCAAACCAAGGCAAAATGATTAATACATCATGTGCCTTGATTGTAAACAAAACATTCAAGATCTGGAAGCCTCTACAAGCCAACTGAGAACTGAAGAAATAGTGGATGAAGAACCGGAAGTGGAGCTGCCTGAGACTGTTGCTGAGAAACAGGGAGAAGAAGATGAGTTCTACACTCTTGAAGAGCTAGATGGCATGGAAAACACCTCATATGCTTTCATGGCAAGAAAATTTCCAAATATCAGATTCAAGAGAAAGCAACCCTTCAGACCTAGACCTCAGACCATTCATTCAACAAGAGCAAAGCACCTGTGAAGCCAAACAAGAATAAATTCAAAACTGGCTATGTGGATAGGTCATCTGTGAGATGTTATAGATGCAATGACCTAGGACATTTTGCTAGTGAATGAAAGAAGCCTAAAAAGAAGGATAAGGAGTTTCTTGAGCTGGAAGCTAAGTATGAGGCCCTTCTAAGAAAGCAAACACCAGGCGAGGCATATATAGTTGTAGGGAAGTGTTGGGATGATATTGACCTTGATAAAGAAGAGCAGGAATTTTGCAACTATGCCTTGATGGCCAATTCCAAGGATGGGACATCTTCGTCAGACTCTCAGGTACCATCTCTCACTACCATAGACATGTCTTTTTCTGAATACAAATGTATGGTTGAACAATTATCTGTTGAGATGTTTAATGTTCATACTAGTATGACTGCTGCTAATGAAGAAATTGTGAAACTGTCTGCTAGAAATGAAGTATTAAGCAAAAAGAATGAGGAACTAGAGCTAACTGCTATGCAAGTAGAGAACCTTAAGAAAGAAGTTGAATATCTAAAGAATAAGGTTCTATGTGCTAGTCAGATTGAAAAGGCTCTTAGGGATGAATTAGCTGAGAATGAGTTTAAACTCAAGACCTTTAAGAACTCATCTAGTCTATTGCAATCCTATCATGAGAAACATCAAGAAAGTGCTAAGACTACTATTGGTTTTGACTATGACACTCTCAAAAAGAGGAAAGGCTATGCTGTCATTAAAGATGAGGAGGTTGTTCGGGAGAAAGTGCCTCATGTTTTGAAAAATGTTGAGATACCTATCTTTAAACAATCAACACTTGAAATTGATGAGAAAGCCTTACTCATCAAGCGAAAGTTGAATGATGAGGATGAGGCACAATCTAGTGAACAATCAGCACCCTCTAAGTGTGAGAGTGCCAAATTAAAAACCAAGAAGTCTGTTGGAGTTAAACCTAAACCTGAAAAATCTGGTAAGTTTGAATCAGCTAGAAAGAATGAATCTGTGAAGAATGTGGCTAAAAAGAAACAAAACAGGAATGGCAAACTAGGGATTACCAAAGATAACAATTATGCTTATGTTCCAAATGCCCCTAGGAAAACATGTCAAAACTGCTTTAGTACTAATCATTTAACTCATGCTTGCAAGAAACCTGTTGGTAGTGTGCCTAAACCTTTCTATGATTGCTCTGTGCCTTTAAGACATAGAGATTCTCCATTCGGTGATAAATTTGACTGTATGCCATGCAATATGAATGTAATGACTAGTTGTTTCAATATGAGAAGGCAATTCATTTATGGTTGTATCAATCACAATTCACACACACACTACACAAGGTCAAAGTCTTCAAGTCCTCCTAAAGCTAGGAAGGTACCTCTGTCACCCAAGTCTGAGAACTCAAGTTCTAAGACTTCTAGCTGTGATAAGAAGACTAGTCCTAAGAAATTTAATAAGCATGCTGTTTATGATAAAACTATTTCTAAGCCTGGTGGACCCAAACTTGTTTGTGTACCAAAGAAGAAGTAATACCTTTGTGTTTGCAAGGCAAAGAAAAAGAAAAGAAAGTCATTTGGGTGTTGGACAATGGATGCTCAAACCATATGAATGGTGATATGGCCCTGCTATCACAGTATGAGGAGAAGGCTGGCCCTATGGTTACTTTTGGAGATGACAGCATTGGTAACACATTCGGATATGGAAAATTGAAAGCTGGTAATGTCATCATTGAAGATGTAGCACTGGTTAGAGGGCTCAAGCATAATCTATTAAGTGTTAGTCAGTTTACTAACAGAGGTTTCAAAGTTGATTTGACAAGGATGAATGTTTGATCACTCGAACGAAGACTGGTGAACTTGCTCTATCTGGAGTAAGGAAAGGAAGCCTATTTGTAGCCAATATGGATTCTGCAAGCAAGGACAAAGTTTGTTTCTTTGACTCAAAGGCATCAAATGAAGACTGTTGGCTGTGGCATAAAAAGTTATCACACCTGAACTTCAAAGCCATTAATTCTCTAGTAAAAAAGGAGTTACTGAGAGGCATGCCCACACTTGAATTCTGTCAAGAAGGAGTGTGTGAGGCTTGTCAAAAAGGAAAGATGAAAAGGTCAAGCCACAAGTCAAATACAGTGACATCAATAACCAAGCCCCTGCAACTAATTCATATGGATATGTTTGGGCCGATCAATATTATGTCACTAGCAAGAAAGAAGTATGCCTTGGTGATGGTGGATGACTTCACAAGGTATACATGGGTAGAATTTCTAGCATAAAAGGATGAGGCTCCACAAGTAATCATTGAGCACATAAAAAAAGTTGATAAAGAAGCAAAGGCCAACAATGCAAGTGTGATTGCATTGAGAAGTGACAATGGAACAGAGTTAAAAAATACCATTCTTGAGGCATTCTGCAAAGAGAATGGTATTTCATAACAATTCTCTGCTCCAAGAACTCCACAACAAAATGGAGTTGTTGAGAGAAAGAATAGGACTTTGATTGAGCCTGCTAGAACAATGTTACTTGATGCAAAAATGCCTAATATTCTATTTAAGAAAATGTTATCTATTGTCAATCCTGTAAAAGATTAAGGATTGTTACATATAGCAAACATCTATCAGCTTCATGGTTAAAAAAATTATATTTTCTGGATTTTCCTGTAAAAGATAAAAGGGATTTCAAAATATCTCTCTCCCTATGAATTTCCCTGTAGGGTGAAAACTGATGTGTTAGTTACTTGTTAATGCAGATTTTTATAGCATTAGGCTTTGTTATCTTCGGTAAGCTACAACTGAAACAGTCCTTAACACAGTTACAAAAAAGAGTTGATTTGTATTTGATACACAGCATATATATGAAATAGCTGCCCATAAGCCTCCCTTCAAAACTTTCGTAAGTCACTAAATGACTTTTTATAGTGTTTTATTCACTGAATAGCTGCTGTCAGTTTCATACCGATCGTTATATTACATTAGCTATGTATTTGCTAATGTTTGCTGTCTCTTTTTAATATCTGGGCGTTACTAAGGGGAAATTACTGCTTATATTAGTTTCTCACAATGATGTAGGGACTGCAAGTCCACTTTGGTTTTTCTTTACATTAATTGAGTTGCTTATACATTATGCCAAAAATTATTGTTAACTTGCAACCTATTAAACTTCAATGTTAAGAATTTTCACACAATAAATTTTAAGTTTCACATTTCGTCAAAATTAAGATTGCTATTCTCCATTATACTCGGCATAAATCTTATCAATTACTATAAGTTATAATTTAAGGTGTTCTCTTTGAATAGGATATGCAATCTCTGATCAAGAAGATAAACAAGTCTATAGTGGCTCCATTACCGGTGATGTATTCTGGTGCATTGTGAGTCACTTGTCTTATACCCACTGAAATTCTGTAGTATACTTGAAGCCATTAATTACCATTATGTCTTGTGTCTACCTGTAATTCTCTCTTACATTACTGATCTTTTCTTCGAACTTTTACTTACAGTCGAGGACTTGTAAAGAGCATGCTGCGGAAAAACCCTGAACTTAGACCAAGTGTATGTATTATACATTTATGTCAGTTTGCCCTATTCTACTCTGTGCACCCATACAAGCATGACATATTGTTATAGAATCTCTTCATGTATCATTGTTTTCACCTTCCGTAACTCTATTTCTGTATGTTGCCTGTAATTTTAGACTTCTGTTAACACAGAGCATGGCATGTATGTGCCAAGCTATATTTTCTGTAAACACAGAGCATGGCATGTCTATGCCTCATTATGTTGTAATACTTGTACCAATATATGTCGCAATACTTGTAATCTGAAGACAATTTTATGCAATGTTTAAGTTTCTGCAAACTTATCTTTTCATCATTTCATAATAATTTATTTGTGTCTGTTTCGGTTGCAGATAGCATGATAGGTGCTGTCCATTAACATATCAGAAATCCCACTTACTAGAAAATTTTGTTCTTACACATTGTGCAGATAGCAGTTCTTTTTTTTCCTAAATGGAACGAGCAGTTCTTGAATACATGTCACAAATGGAAAGGTAAACAACCGATTAGTACCATTTGCTTCCATTTATTCTCAATTTTTATGGCATCATCTGTAACACAAACACTTACTCCTCACTACATTATACTTTATTGTATCTACAAAGTTCATTTGTAAAATTCTATTTGCTCATTTACAAGTCTGTTGTATATATATGTGTATAGTTATATATTTGTTTCCGGAGCACTTCTTTAGAAAATCCTTTATTTGCTTAAGAAAACCCTTCCTTTCACTTGGTTTTGGTTTCCTGTTTTAAACTTTTGTAAATAGAACTTTCATCTGAAAAATATACTAGAAGTTATAGGATACTGTAGTTGTAATCTTTTCTTGTTGTAATCTCAGGCAGTAGTAGCAAGTCATCAAGTCAGCGACAATACCTGATCACTAGAGCTCATATGGATATCTATTGTTCCTGTCTAGGATTCAAAATTCTTCAACTCCTCATTTAATCAAGTTCATGTATGTAATTTGGAAAAGAATGCATGAAGTAATCAGGAAATAGTTTCATATCTTTTTTATAATGCTTTGAGTTTGGCTAGTTCCGCAAATATTAGTTGTAGATTGATTCGGATTGGTATGGATGTTTTGTATTAAGGTACACATGAATGTTTGGATTATGGTTGTTTGAATGATAGTGCTTGAATGTTTGGATTATAGTTGTCAATGACATCTGAGTAAATTCTGGTTATTTTTGCTGTTCTATGCATCATTTTTTGTACTACAGCTGTTTGCACATCGTTTATCTTTATAAAAAACTGTTATATTAGAAGTCTTAAACATCAGCTGAAAACGATGTCTGAGGGACCTCAGACATCGGTTTTAAAAATAGGTAACCAATGCAATAGATATCTTCACCATCATCTAAAATCGATGTCTATGATTACATTATACATCGGTTTTCCTTATATTTACCGATGTTAATAAAGGCTTAGACATCAATATTTGGAAAAAAACAGATGTCTATGTCAAATTATTCAGTGTTTGCTATATGTTAAATAATAGCTAAGACCTCTAATATAACAATTCAAAAGTTAACCTCATGCAGTTAACCCAAGAACACAGTACATAAACATCAGAAATATTTTTAAAACTGGTGTGTTATATGCTAGTAGACATCGGCCAAAAACCGATGTCTAAACTTTTGACTTTAGACATCACCGACAAAGACATCGGTCAGGATTTTTCAAAGACATCGACCAGAAACTGATGTCTATTAGCATTTTTTTTAGTAGTGTGAAGCTGTGAGCACTGCATGCTATACTCAGAATAGAACTCTCATCAACAAAAACACTGGAAAGACTCCCTACAATTTGATGACTGGAAAGAAGCCTACCCTTAAGCATTCTCATGCTTTTAGAAGCAAATGCTTTGTGTTGAAGGATAACTCAGAATATGTTGGAAAATTTTATGCAAAGGCATTTGAAGGAATATTTCTTGGCTATTCTCTGGAAAGAGTTGCATACAAGGTTTATGTCATCAGTCAAAAGAAAGTTACGGAAAGCACAAATGTGACATTTGATGACAGCAAACTACCTGGACTAGAAGAAGCCAATGATGATGACAAAGATCCATTAAGATTTGAAAACATGGATGATTCTAATGAAGAAACTGAACTGAAGTTGAAACCACAGTCCAACAAACTCCAGTGAATGATGAAGCAAGAGAAGAGTTTATACCAGTCAACAGTGAAGATACAAGCATCCAAGACACACCTGTGAATGGGAGCACCTTCATAGGGGGAGGAAATGAAGATGATCATGACTTAGATGATGAAGCAACATCAAATATGAGGAATCAACCTAAGCATTCAAGAAAATGGGACAGATCACATATTGCAGATCAAATAATTGGAAATCCTAATGCAGGAGTGAGAACAAGAAGAACAACTCAAAATGAGTGTCTATATGGTTGTTTCCTGTCCCAAGTTGAACCTAAAAATATTGATGATGCACTATTGGATCCAGACTGGATTATTGCTATGTAAGAGGAGCTGAATCAATTCGAAAGAAACAAAGGATGGGAACTGGTACCTGCACCAAAGGACAGAACCATTGTTGGAATAAAATGGGTTCTAAAGAATAAGATGGATGAAGATGGTGTAATTGAAAGAAACAAAGCAAGGTTGGTTGCAAAAGGTTATTCTCAACAGGAAGGCATTGATTATGATGAGACTTTTGCCCCTGTTGCTAGATTGGAGGACATCAGAATTTTCTTGGCATTTGCTGCACATTCAAATTTCAAGTCTATCAAATGGATGTCAAGAGTGCATTTCTGAATGGAGAATTGGAAGAAGAATTATATGTGCAACATCCACCTGGCTTTAAGGATCCTCATTTCTCAGAATTTTTCTACAAGTTGCTTAAGGCATTGTATGGACTTAAGCAGGCTCCTAGAGCATGGTATGACACATTGTCCCAATGCTTGCTGGAAAATCAGTTCACTTGAGGCACAATAGACAAGACAATGTTTTACAAGAAGCATGGTAATGATATTATCCTAGTTCAGATCTATGTGGATGATATAATATTTGGCTCTACAAATGAGAAGTTATGTGAGAAATTCTCTAAGCTCATGCAGAGTAGATATGAGATGAGCATGATGGGATAGTTGACATTCTTTCTGGGATTGCAAGTAAGTCAGAGAAAGGATGATATTTTTATCAGTCAAACCAAATACATCAAGGATTTATTGAAGAAGTTTGATCTGGAAGATAGCTCACCTGCAAAGACACCCATGGCCACTACCACTAAGTTAGATGAAGATGCTAAGGGCAAGAAAGTAGATATCTCAGTCTACAGAGGCATGGTGGGTTCTCTACTCTATCTCACTGCAAGTAGGCCAGATATCATGTTTGCTACCTGTCTGTGTGCAAGGTTTCAGTCAAATCCAAAGGAATCACACATAATAGTTATAAAGAGGATCTAAGCACACATGGTTCAATATGGTTGGTTATTCTGATGCTGATTATGCTGGATGCAGAGTGGATAGGAAAAGCACCTGTGGTAGCTACCAATTTCTTGGACAAAGGTTAGTCTCTTGGTATAGCAAGAAACAACAATTTGTGAACTTCCACAGCTGAGGCAGAATACATAGCTGCTGGGAGTTGCTGTGCTCAAGTGCTTTGGATTAGATATCAACTTAGAGATTATGGACTTGTGTTGGAAAAGATTCCTATCATGTGTGACAACACAAGTGCAATCTCTATAGTTGCAAATCCTGTCAATCATTTTAGAACAAAGCACATTGACATCAGATATCATTTTATTAGGGAACATGCAACTAATGGAACCATTGAGTTACATTATGTTCCCACAGATAAACAATTAGCTGATATATTCACTAAGCCATTGGATGAAGCCACCTTCACCAGGTTGGTAAGTGAGATTGGAATGCTGAATTCTTCAGAATCTGGCTAAGTGAAAATGTCAACTAAATTGTTGCAGCAGTAAACTCTTACTTTACCTAAATGCTCAATATTTTTGAGGTAAGAGTTGGCTGAAATATGATTTATAAATATTTCAAGTCTGTTGCATATGTTGAAAAATCATATTTTGATAGCTTGAAATTTCTATGAAATTTTAAGAAGATCACTATTTAATTTGTCAGAATATTCCTCATTGAATATTTCTGGTGAATTTTAAAAGATAGTGAAAATTGAATTTTATGAGTGAAATCATATTTTGATAAGTCAGACTTCTCGAATGGTTCATTATGTGTTATTGCTCGACTTTCAAGCAAGTCTCTCTAGAGTACTCATGAGTTCTCGAATAGAGTCTTTTAGAGATATCGAATGAAGACACACTTGACTTCTCGAATATGGTAATTGAGTTCTCTAATGCCTGAGTTCTCGAATATTGTATTTGAGTTTTCGAATCATTTGAAAAGGCTGAATTCTCGCTGAATTTCAACCATTTTCGGATTTTCCTGAAATTTCAAATTCACTCATAATTTTTTTTATTCAATTTTAAAATTGGATAAAACTGCCAGCTGTGAGTTACTACCTGCTTGAGTTATCGAATAAACCATTCTTGACATATCGAATTGTTGTTTTCTACTTCTCGAATGCCTGACTTGTCGATACAGAACATACATCTAATCTATAATTCAAGTATCTCATACTTATACAATTCCACAACTACTTCGTTCATTTCATTCGATTTCTCAAGCACATCTACACCCAAAACCTCTGAAACCGTAACTGCCAATTCTCTAAATTTCTTCTTTGAACTTTCATTCTCTTCTCTCTTCTCTGAATCAATGACAACAATGAAATTCAACACCAACTTTATTGCTGTGACAAGTGATGTGGAGGCACCCAAAGCCAATTTCAAGTGCTTCGTAAAGTGGATGTCTGAGTCATACATAAAGGGTGCTTTGTCAACCAACCCAACCCTGTAGCTAGACCTTCTGGAACAGTTTTTGAGTTCTGCAACCGTGGAAGTGACTGCTCTTGAGGATGCTTCATCTGGGTACACAATGTAATGCAAAATTCAAGACAAGGACATCACCATTACCATGGAGGACATGAACAAAGCACTGGGAACTCACCAGGAAGAATATGACCCACTAGCCACAGACAGTGAGTTGGTGGAATTCTTTGAGTTCATCAGATATTCTGACACAATCAAGCTTGGGACACTGAATAGAAAATTTCTCAGAAAAAAGTGGAGCTATGTGTTTGCTACTATTCTTCAAGTCTTCACATCCAGGAAGACTAGCTTTGATCAAATTAGTGCCCCTACAGGGCAAATAGGCTATGCCTTAGCCTATGGGAAAAAGGTTAATGTTGGGCAACTAATTATGCAGGAGCTGTATGGGAGACTTAGTAAGAACTCAGCCAAGAGAGGTACTGAAATTTTCTTTCCTCGCTTTATTCAATCTGCTCTTAATTTCTTAGATGTTAAATTAATTGAATTGCCTGGTTTGAATAAAACCAGAATAGGCTATCCTAAATCCATAACCAAATTCATTTTTGGTAATTTGGAGACTAGGAATGATGTGGATGTGAGACTTGCAATAACTCCTCATATGCAGAGATTATTTGAGTCTTACCCCCACATCATGCCAACATTTGCTTCAAAATCTGAGTTAGCTAAGCCCAAGCAAGTAGAACAAAATTCTAACCCAGGGCCTGCTAACCAATCCTCTCAACCAAACACTGTCCCAAACACTGAGCCAACTGCATCATCCTCTAAAAAGGGTGATGTTAGTAAAAAGGAAAAGAAGAGAAAACAAGTTGTTTATGAACCATTGAATATTATATCAGATGCAGCTTTGAATGCTGAGTTAGGACTATCAAGTGAGGAACCAGTGTTACCCTTACAGCATCCAAAGAAGAAGAAAACTAAGACCATCTCTTCAGTCACTCAAATGGTTGAAGTTGTAAAATCAGGGGCAAACAGCTCACTAGATGTACTCTCTCAACAGGGTGCATCTATAGAATCAAGCATTCTCCCCAATGCACCTTCTTGTAATGAGTCAGCACTTGGGAGTGATAAGGCTGGCACTACACAGAGTGGAGAACACATCCAAATTGAAACTCCCTCTATTTCTCAGGGGGAGTTGCCAAAATCCATTCCACAAGACACTTCTCTACCAGAATCTACAACTAATATTTCTTTGCAGCCAGCAACTCAAGCAATTGAGGAGCAAGGCATTGATCACCAAGAATTCTCTTCTCTTGGTGAGCCAATGGACTCAAGTGACTTAGTGCATGACACTTTGCTCACCACCCAGGACCCACATTTAGATGGTGACAATAGTAGCAGAGTCATTCCATCCAGTTACAGAAGTTGTATTTGTAACTGAGGAGTCTAACTTGCCTAGCTCTAGCTCTGACTTTATGTCACAATGGCTGAAGCCTGTGCAACATGACAGTGCTTCAGGATCAGGGTCTGTTCCACAACAATTGACGGTTGAAGCACTCCAAAGCTTAATTATGGATCAGATCCCTGAGTTCACTAAGATTGCTCAAAATCTACTCACTGTAAACATGCCCAATCCAGAATATGAGGCCATTTTGCTATGTCACAAAGCAGATGTGGAGGGTCAAAGGGAAAAGATAGCAGATGAAGCTGAGACAGATGGCAATGTTGATGCCTGGTTACAGGGTTATGGTAGTGTCTCTCTCAGTGATGCTCTTCAATACCTTAGGGAGGAGTACATTACTTCACTAGGGTCAAATGCCAAATCTCTTACCCCTACAGAAGTGTATGAGGCTATCAATGAGGCTTACACGGGTAGTTTGAAGGCTGATCACTACCTAGGAAAAGGAGTTAAATCTGAAATTGAAGGAGTATGCAGAGAAACATCAAAGGTTGTAAGGGTGTTACAGTCTCAATTCACCAAGGAGTTTCATTCTCTAAGTCTGTTCTAAGAAATATCAAAGACTGCAAAGCCACCTGCACTTCTCTGGATGGTAGGCTGCCCTTTATGCAAGACTCCATCACCAATATTGCAACAGATGAACAGACTCAGAGAACAAACAACTGCTGCTAATGCTGCTATCAACGTTCTTTTTGCTAATCATTATGGAGATAAAGCAGTTACTGATGTCCCTGTTCATGCCATGTCCAAGTATGAGGTAGAGAGGCTTAAAGAACAATCACTTTCTTCCTTCAAAGCTGCACACTTGATGTCTAAAGTGGACAGTTTGGAGAAAGAAGTGAGTTCCTTAAAATCTTTCAATACTGAGCTACAAACATCTGTCAATCTTCTCAATCAGAAGCTGGACACTCAGGCTACTACCACCTCTAATGTTCTACTGGATCAATAACAGATGATTGCTACCATGATGAAACACATGGGAGTCCCTCTTCCCTCAGGTCCCATCTCAAACCCAAAGGCCCCATCGAAGGCACCTGTGTCTGAGAACAAGCCTAAGGGGGAGAAGAAAGTGAACTCAAAATCTAAGAGGGAGAAAAGTATTGTAATTTCTGATCATCCAAATCCAAAGCCTTCAAAATCTACACCTCAAGTCCAAGGAAAAGGGAAAGCTATAGTCACTGAGTCTAAACCTATCACTTTACCACCTATGCAAATTACTACCTCAACTGGCCGGAAGCAAGAAATCATAACCACAGTGGTTCCAGGCACAATGCCAATTGATCAACCTCAAGGATTAACCACTATTGAAGATGCTCCACCTGTTGAAGTTAGTGTTGTGACAGAGTCCAAATTACTAGAAGTTGCAAACTCAAATGTCTACCATAATGTGGCCTTCTTGAAGTTTCTGACAGATACAAGGATAAAGGTTGGAGAAGATACTCTTTTATACAGAAGGAGTCTCAGAGAACAGATCAAATGCTTTACTGTGATCCCAAGGAAGCTTAATCAAGTCTTTCTCAAGGAGATTATGATGGTTACCAACCACAAAATTTGGCATATATCTTATGACACCTTGAGAGATCTAAAATTCACTGAAATTGATGCTATTTTAGACGTGATTGAGAAGAAGGGAGAAAACAATAGGAGTTTGTTCAACAACATGAGAAATGGTCAACACTCTAGACTGCCTGAAGTCTGCACTCAACCAAGAACCATCCTGTATCAGTCTGATACAAAGATTGAAGATGTTAACCAGCTTGTCATTCCCAATGATCTCAATCTCAAAAATCACAGTCTGATCATTGCTATCATAGATCAACTTCAAAAGAAGAAAGGGTACAGGACTGCTGAAGAATTGGAAGCACTACACATCTTCAGAACCTTCATAGCAACAGGCATAGTTCTTGAAGTGGCTAAGAGCAAGAAGAATAATGAAAGAAAGGATGATGATGATAGTGATAAGGGTGATAGGAGAGGAAGCCATCACAGGAGTGATAAGGGTGATGAAGACAAAAAGACGAAGGATGACAAGAGTAAGAAAGGAGCTGATGACAAAGGAGGTGACAAGGTGTATGAAAGGAAGAGTGGAAGACAGCAAGCCCTAAGCATCACTAGCAGTATTCCCACCACAACACAAGGCTCTATGTCTAGGGTGGATATAGTTAGTGATGACTTGCCAAAAGCTAGTCCTATGGCTTCTGCAATTGTCTTGCCACTTCAAGCAAAGAAGACTCAAATCACGAAACCACTTGGATGTCTCCATAAGCAAACTGCTAATGGTGTACTACAATGGTCAAGAAATAATGGATTCAAACTACTACCAAGTGACAAGATGAGAAAGCTGAGAATTAAATCTAAGGCCAGAAAGGCAAGGAAGGTTAAGTCATCTAAATCACAGGCTCTCAAAATAGTACCAGGGCTAAAGTTGCCACCCCTTGATGAAGCCTATGATGAAGATCAACTGTTATTCTTCAGGGATCAAAGGATCTACCATGTGGCTATTGTTGATGATTGCCTTAAATTCAAGTATACTGATGGAAGACAGAAGAAGTTCAAGCAAGGAATGTTTCAACATTGGGGTAGGCTGTATGACATTGAAAGAATAATTGGCATGTTGAACATTGAAGATGAAGTGGAAAGAGTTTGGAAGCTGGAACTCACAGATTTTGTAAAAATGAAGAAAGACCATGAGGAGAAAGTGAGAAAGGTATGTTTAGAGAAATGGAGAAAAAGGGAGGAGGAGCTTGATGCACTTGAAGCCAAAGCAGAAGAATTAAGGGCTAAAGGGTTGTGCAGAGTTCAGTTCGATCCCTATGTTGTGAAGTATAGGAGGAGAAATGGAGACAATGTCAATATCAGAATGAACCTGATCAACCATTATCCTGCAAATGTATTAAAGCCAGTACTTGAAGATTTCAAGGATTCAATTCTGCTTGAGGAACTTGATGCTATGGTAGCTATCATAAAAGCTATGGATGAGAATGCAAGGGAGGATGAGGAAAGGAAGAAGAAAGAATATGATGATCTAGAAGCCAAAGCTAAGGAGATGAAATCAATGGAAAATTGCTAAAATTTCTTCATAGTCTGTAAGAATACTCTCTTTGTAATTCTATCCATGCTGTCAATCATGTTCATACTTGTACTGTTCAAGTTATATCTTTATGTATGTTAGGCTTGTTATCAGACATGAAATTGTGACTAAGGGTCTTACTCACAATTTGGGGGAGATTGTTAGTCACAGAGGCATGCCTGTATACATCTAATAACAAGCATAATTGTTTGTAATGCTTTACATTACTTACATGACCCCTTAACTGGGGGAACCTCTAGTTGTAGAGTTTCTACTTGTTCTGTACTTGTAATAGGCATCAAAATCTTATCTGTGTAAATGTAAATTAAGTCATGAAATAATGCTTGAAAGAAGATTCAAGGATCATGCCTCAAGCTTGAAGAACAAGGCTATCAAAATAAACACAGTTGGATTTTGAAGAATTGAAGATCTGCCTAAGTACCAATTTGAGAAGTACTTTTGTTAAATTTGAGAAGTCTAGCATTCGAGAAGTCAGAGATTCGATAACTTCAAAGGCACTGTTCGATATCTCTGAAGGTGGTATTCGATATCTCATTCGATAACTCAGAGATTCAACATGTCTAACACTCTATTCGAGAACTCAAGAAGTCAACTAGTCAAAGCATCATTTGAGTTCTCAAAGAGTCAACAAGTCAAAGTTACATTCGATATCTCTAGGATTCAAGAAGCTATTCGACATTTTAGGGATTCGATAAGTGAAATGCTCAATTCGATAAGTCAAAGATCCTGAAGAAAAGACTTATCAGAGAAGTGGTTCGACATGTCAAGTTACAGTATTCGAGAACTCAGAGTTATCGATCAAGTCAATTCTAGTTCTCGAATCAACCACCTAGCTACTTCTCGAATGGAGTTTTAAAGGCAAAATGCTGGAAATTGTACAAGTCAGAAACCTGCAACAAACTGGTACAATTACAGGACCACAACAGCTGTAATATGTACACAAAAGACTACAAGAAGCTTAGAGAGTTGTTCAAGGGACAAGGTGCTAAAGAAGTGGATCTGAGTAGGTTAAAGTAAAGCTAAACAACATGCTGCTTGGACGTTTACTCAAAATGGATAGACAGCTTAGAAAGTAATTTGTATTTGTCATTTCATTTATAGTAAATAGGGTGTGCACATGAATATAAGTGAACAACCCTAACTTCTTGTGTATGTATCAAATAAAAAGAAAGAGAGAAATATCTGTGAGAACAACTCTTTGAGAAAAAGAAGCTGAGAATACTAACTTCTGTATTCCCAGGTTGTAGCAAAGATCTTTATCTAATAAAATATTAGATTAAAGTGAGTGATTGTCTTGTGTTCTTATTCCGCACGATTATTCTGTTAAACACAAACACACACTTTGTTACACAACAGATTCAAACATTCAAACACTGTTCTATATATATTCATATTTGAGAGAAAAGTTTGAAAATACATTCACCCCCACCTGTATTTTCTTGTGTGTATTTCATACTCAACAAGGTAAAATTCATCACAAAATTAGTTAGTATGGCTACTTGGTTGTGTATGAATTTTAAATCAAATTTTAATTTTTTTCCTAATTTTATTAAATATATCAAGTAATTCTATAAACTACTTAAAAATGAGGAAAAAATCAAATTATTAGAAAATTATGTAATATTCATCACAAAAATAGTTAGCATGACTACTTGGATATATATAAATTTAAAATTAAATTTATGATTTTTTTCCCTATTTTATTTAATTTTTTATCTTTTTTTCCTTTTTTATTTAATTATCAGAATTCATGCGTGCAAATAATCAACGAGGGTACCCTCAAAGAAACATTGAGGGCAGAGGGATGTACATAGGGGGCTCTGGACCAATTTCCAATATATATATATATATATATATGAGTAAGGTTTCAGGGAGAACTCCATTAAAATGAGAATTAGAGAACCTGAGATTCAAAACAAGATTCTAAATATTTTTTTAACGAAATAATTGTTCTAAAACAATTTTTTTGCTAAATGTACTAACACATTTTAATCGTCACTAAATAATTTTTAAAATCAATATTTGAATCAATAATTAAATTTTGAAAAGAATATATATATAATTTCCAAAAAAATTCATTGAGATTCAAAAACAGATTCACAAAATTTATGATCCAAAAATGGATTCTAGAAATTTTTCATAATTTTTTTATATTTACAAACAAATTGTTATTTGTAATTGATTTTTTGGAATCACGATATGAATAAAAATGTTAATAACTTTTTTCAATTTTAAAAATTAATGTTTTAAAGTGGTTTTCTCGATTCTCTTGTTAAGAGGGTTCTCTTTTGAAACTTGGCTTATATATATTTGGTGTTAGCGAAAGGAGGTATAATTTGTAGTTTGGTTAATCCATTTTTTGGTTATCCCCTATTTTTGGTTATCCCTCATTCATAACCGTTAGATCTTCAACTCAAATAGATTATAACCATTAAATACAACAATACTAAAAGTTATTATATACAGAGGTCTAAGGTTCGATTCCCGCCAACAACAATAACATATTAAAATTAATATTACTACACCATAAACAAATTATAAAAAATTAAAAGTAACCCGTGTTTTGCATGGGGCCATGGGCTATAAGTTAGTACAACATAAATTTAAAAGATAAACGTAAGTAATAAGGTTATCGCATATGATACATCTTACAATGAGATCCATATTTTGTACACTTAATTGCAGTTTGATGATCTCAATTGTTATATTTTTGTACAAAAGTGATTCTTTATCATTATTGATATTTTATGTACCGAATAACTTTTTTCAATTTTAAAAATTAATGTTTTAAAGTGGTTTTCTCGATTCTCTTGTTAAGAGGGTTCTCTTTTGAAACTTGGCTTATATATATTTGGTGTTAGCGAAAGGAGGTATAATTTGTAGTTTGGTTAATCCATTTTTTGGTTATCCCCTATTTTTGGTTATCCCTCATTCATAACCGTTAGATCTTCAACTCAAATAGATTATAACCGTTAAATACAACAATACTAAAAGTTATTATATACAGAGGTCTAAGGTTCGATTCCCGCCAACAACAATAACATATTAAAATTAATATTACTACACCATAAACAAATTATAAAAAATTAAAAGTAACCCGTGTTTTGCATGGGGCCACGGGCTATAAGCTAGTACAACATAAATTTAAAAGATAAACGTAAGTAATAAGGTTATCGCATATGATACATCTTACAATGAGATCCATATTTTGTACACTTAATTGCAGTTTGATGATCTCAATTGTTATATTTTTGTACAAAAGTGATTCCTTTATAATTATTGATATTTTATGTACCGAATTACTATTTTTTTGACAGATGATTGCATTCCGTCAAATTATTGCACTTAGATGGCTCAATTATTATTATTTTTTTTGCAAACAAATGACCCTTTTATATATGTTGACATGTTTTTAAGCAAAATATTATATAAAATTAATTTAAATAAACTTGAGTGTTAGAATGCCCAACCAACTTTGAGATTTTTTAATGTATAATTATTGTACATGAATATTAGGCACGGTCACTAGAATACAAAGAGAAACTGATAAATATAGAAAGTAAATTCTTTAGTAGGTTCGACATGTGAAACATTAAAAACCTAATGAGTTTGCCATCAATCATTATATATTAGATTTTTCATCTTTCATATGTTGAACTTTCTCAACAATTGATTCTTACATTTTTCAGTTTCTTTTGTTAAATAATTTTACAATAAAAAATCTCAAATTCAGTTTAGCATTCTATAAGTATAATTTAGTTAAATTACTTTTAAATAATAAATTGATTAATAAAAAGTAATATATAAAAAAAAGTCATTTTTTCGCAAAAAAAAACTACAATTGAGCCATCAAAGTGCTATAATAAAATTAAAAAGTTAATCAATTAATGGCCGTTAAAAAAATTTGATGGAATGCATTTATCTGTTAAAAAAATAATAGCATAGTACATAAAATATCAACAATTATAAAAGGATTATTTTTGTGCAAAAATATAATAATTGAGGTCATCAATATGATAACCCGGGTCAAATCCCGAGTATTTTTTGAAAATCGGGTCAAGTCCCGATTCCGAATCCGAAATAAGCCAAAGTAAACTGACCCAATTGTAGCCAACTTAGGTTGTCCAGAAGCCCACCACAGCCCCCCAAAAGATCATGATTTGTTGGTGCAATTAGTAGTAGTACTTAGCCTTATAAACTAAACAGAAGTCCCAAATCTCCTCGATGTGGGACAGGGGTGTTACAATCAAAATGCAATTAAGTCTATTTTTTAAATGCTATCATGTATATTATACATTTTAGAACAGCAACAAATTATATGAGCATGTCTAGTCATCAATTGGAAAAGGCTCCTTTGTCATCCACCCCCTCACTTTTCCGTTTCCCTTCACCTCATGGATGAACAGCCCTGTGATTTTGGATCATACGAAGTGCAAGAGCCCTCCTATACAACCCTGCTTGTCTTTTCAGGAATGACAATTTAAGTAAATTCATGCAATACATTTATACAATGCAATGACAACACGTCTGGAGGCCTGCTGTTGACAATAGCACAGTTCTAGCTACATTCAACCATTCACTAATTTACACATCCATAAATGAATAAAGCAAGAAAGATTATAATAAACGTATAGAAAAAACACAGATAGGCAGAAGAGAAAAGTTTTATTGATCTTGAGGATACAGATTACAGCATACAGCTAGGTTATGACCTAGAGAGTATATATAGTACTTTCTACGCGGTTACAGAAAAACCCAGAAAAATAAGCCCAAAACAGATTACCCAAGATACCCGAAGTCCCAGCATTTGGGGCATTACAGATTCAATGCATAACAGATTATCAACCTTGACTTGAATCTTCTCACAAATAACAGACAGATGCACCATAATAATGCCAGATGGGTTTTTGCTCAAGTGAGAACCTCTTATTTTGGTGAGATATGAGATCTAATCTCATCCCTTCATTTTAATCTAATCAAATGGCTCCGCTAGGAGCACCCACACTAATAACCTACACTGTAATAACCCAGACAGGTAGCAGCCCAGGATCGACAAAAGAAATATGCTAATCTGGCTCGGAAAGGCAAGGAGTACGAGGTAGGAGACCTAGTGTACTTAAAGGTATCCCCTTGGAAAGGTTTGATGAGATTTGGGAAGAAAGGAAAACTGAGTCCTAGATACATAGGACAGTTTGAGATCTTAAGACGCATTGGAGAGCTAACTTACGAACTAGCATTACCACCAAACCTGCAACAAGTGCACAATGTGTTCCATGTTTCGATGTTGAGAGGATACAATCCGGATGCTAAACATATAGTGGAATATGAGAACGTGGACATACAACCAGACCTAACCTATGTGGAGCAGCCTGTGGAAATTATAGACCGAAAAGAACAAGTACTCCGAAACAAGGTCATCAATCTAGTCAGAGTTTTATGGTAGAACCACAATGTGGAAGAGTCAACTTGGGAACTAGAAAGCGCAATGCAAGAAAAGTACCCCCATCTGTTTTCAAACTGATTCCGGGACGGAATCCTTTTAAGGAGGAGAGAATGTAAGAACCCAGATTTTTGGTAGAATTAAAACTTTTATTTTGTATCAGTGTATGAATGAATAATGGTTGTGACCACAATGTATTGATGATTTTAATGAACAAGTTTTTCAACGGATATGGGTTCTAGTGTTTATATACTATATGAATGCTGCAAGTTAGTAGATAATATAAATAAGAATAATCTATCGCCTAGAGAATAAGCTATGGTATCCTAAGAAACGAAATATTCTCATGTCATCCAAATCGATATCTGGTAGCTCATGTCATCCAAACAGATATCTGTTATTAGTCCAGTGGTTCCGTAAAAGAGTTAAGGAACGCTCGAAAGAGAACGAGGACATTTTTCTAAATACAGAGAATAAATAAAGAATAAGGGATGAATAGTGTTTTTGGGGGAAATTGGAATATTATTAGACGATGCTATATAGAAGTATTCCGAAGGGATTTCTGAGTTCGTATTGATGATCAGTGGACTAAATAAGTGTATGTAAACAATATCAGATTCAGAAAAATAGCACATTTATTTTCTCCGAGATTTCCCTAGACAGTGAAGGATTTAAAGATTCATTAAAGAGATTTGAGGATTTTAAATTCAAGAATTATAAAGGAGGATTGGAAATGGTAGTATAAATATCAAGGATGTTTCCGGTAAAACCCTAACAAGAAATACTTGAGATATTCCTTCGAACGATCAATGAAATTGAGCAATAACCGGACAAAGAAACAAGCAGAGGATCAAGATACATGCATGTGCTAGTGGATAAAGGCAAGTAACTAAATAGTTACAAGAGTAACTAGTATACTTAGAGGATTAACCAAGTACTTAGCATAAACACCTCATCTTACCACAAAAACTCAACATGTGTCCATCCAAAACACATCATCCATGACATACTAACTTTAATAAAGCTACTTTATGGAAGATATTATCTTAATGCACTACAATAATACACATTAGATGAGACTAAACCAAGCAACCAAGCCAAACTTCCAACCATTGTTTAATCTTGAAACTTTTATGGTGAGTATTACATTTCATATAATAGCTATCCTAGAAATCTTAGCTTCAATCTCCACTTTTTCTATTTTCAAATAAATCATCAAAGTGGATGATGAATAGTGATTTCTAGAAACTAACTTTGTTTTCTTGGTTTCTTTTGATGATCTAAGCTAGCTTAAGCACACCCAAGGACAAATCAAGGTTTATTAGAGCTTGTACACTCACTAAGGAAGGTAATCATCTCAACAAACCCTAGCTCTTAGTTTCAGTTTTGATGATTTTTGGATGGTTTTAGCTTAGATATGATTATGATGTTATACTAAGCATTATTATGTAGTAGATCTAATTGATTTAAGAAGCATGATGATTATGATGATGTAGTAAAATGTTCTTGGACTTTTAAAGATGAGAATCATGTGTATAAGATGTATGTATGCCCGGTGTGGCTTGGTTGTGATGTGAGAATTTTGGAAAGCGTGTAAACATAGCCGTCGTAATGCCAAAATTTCATTAACCCTTGAAACTAGTGCATAGCAGTAGCTTCAACTCACTGTCCATTTTCATATTATGCAATTATAAGATAAATTATGTTATGAGCTTCGTTTTGATATAAAGATCATGTGAAACAGATATACGGTTTAGGAGTTATGGCCAAAATCGTAAAAGTGGTTCGAAACCGTAAGTGCGAGTTCATAATTGAAATTGAACCTCCTTGACATAGTTAATTCAGTGGCGAATCTTAGTTGTTAAATATTAGAGATCATAAGGAAGGTGTGAGAGAAGACCTCGTGTTAAGAAGATCGTTTTTCGATTTTATATAAATGTTCGAATCATGGTTATGTGCGAATGAACCCCTAAAAAGTTTACTTGGTTATAATTTTGGAAAACCACTTGGATAACGATCAATAAATCTCGAGGTATAATCTTTGTTAGTAAACGACCGACCTTAGCATTTTGTGACAAAGTACCTACCAAGCGTAAGTGTAATGACGTGCCTTAATAATCGAGCAAGTGTCGGGTCATAACGGTGTTAACAAAAGTTACACTAGAGAGTGCATAATGAGATAACTTGAAAACGTGTTTCGGACTAAGTTAAGTTTATACTTATCCTTTTAACAGCTTTAAGTGATTAATCTCGAATACTTTGATTGTTTATAGATCACTGAGCCGACCCAGGGCATGCTACCACTACTCGACTACCAGGCAAATTTCCAATACTTTGGAACTGTTGTTGTGATAATATATATATGTGAAGTGCTCTTGTTATACCTATGCCATTGCATGCATGCCTACTTTCAAATTTTATTGTTATACTTGTTCCCTGATTTATTGTTGGCTTATATGCTAGATAGATGATATATCAGTTATAAGCCGGATATTGCCAAGACCCTTAGTGAAGGGCATATGAATCTCATTCCTCGAATATAGACGGTGAGTCGGTATTCCTTGACATAATTTGATTATTTTTGGAGAAAAATACTCAAGGATATATTTTCCACTATTTATGGGATGAATATTATTTGAATATTCATTTGAGACTATCTATTTAATAAATATTATTTTGAATAGTCATTCGAACTTTATTCAATTGTCGAATATTATTTTGAAAATTCACTTGGAAATAATTTATCGAATGAATATTATTCCAAATATCCATTCCAGTTTTATTCCTTCAATAAATATTATTCCAGATATTCATTCCAGTTTTATTCCTTCAATAAATGATTTATTTCATTCAAATATTATTTCCGACCTTCAAATATTATGTAAATTATTTCCGAGTCTTATTATTAATATTATTTTATCAAGGAAGGTTCTCAAAATTCTTTTCTTCATTCAAATCTATCTTCCAAACGATAAGGGAACCTTACTTGAGAGTTGTTATTTACTTTGTTTGACTTCCCGGTCATAGATATTCTATAGCTATTCTTTTCATTCGCAACTTGGTTGCCGTTCATTGATTGAGTCTTTTGTTACTTCCTCAACACTCGAGGAGTAAAATTCCTGGAACAAGTTTATATCCATTAACAAGCAACAGCTTGGGAAATATTGGTGAATTTTCCTTTCTAACTAGATTCGACTACCTTGTGGAGTCAATGCTCCAGGATTATTTCATCTTTTAAAATCAGAAATTTTCTGCAACACGGTGAGTGTTGGCAGGGCTGAAGAGTGTTCAAAAACTGGAAATTGAAATGTTTTTCTGCAAACTCCTCTTTTCTTGATATATGTCGATATCTTGATCATACCTTTGCAAAACAGATATGTCTACAGAATTATATATGGTTTAACCTTGTTACTTCATCTTTTACATTATACTGGCACTATGTTCGTTAATGCATGGCATATGGTTTTAGAAATATTTTTTGAATCATTATATGTTATTGTTGTTCAGTTATATACTATTATTGGTGGGCTATTGCTCACCCTTGCTTTATTTATTATATCACAACAACAGCTAGGTTTGATGGCTCGCGTAAGGCGCACTTGGCACAAGCAGGTGACCCCAGCCAGAGGACTACCCGCTGACATTATCGCTGCCATTGCTGAGGTAGCTTAGGCTGGCAGCTTTTGATTTACCAGTTTATTTATATGTATCACTAATATTAATCAACGGAAAGAAACTTTTAAACTGCTGACGTATTCATTTTGGGTTGTAATAACTTTTATTCGTGAATCCTATTATGTGAAACTGATTGTGTGTGTGTATTATTGTGGGGTCAGAGCATGCAGTTTCTTTATTTTGACTTAAGTCAAGTGTTATTTTTGGAAATGGAGACCGTAACGACCAGATCCCCGACCCCGGATCTGGGGGTTTTACAGAGATGGTATCAGAGCGAGAGTTATATATCCCAAGAGATGATACGACGTTATAATAATAAATTCACTAAGATAATAAGAACTCTTGCCAAGTTCACCTAAAACCCTTACGGGAACTTTTTAAGTATCATGATAGTAACATAGTTCGTATTGTGTAGGCGAGCGACATCTCCGATCCAGAGGAGTTTGAGAGATAGCATGACGAGGCGATCCAGGCCGTCGAGGACATGGCGGTGGTCGATTCTAATGTCTTGTTCAGGACCAGAGATCCTTATTATGAGCGTCTGGGTGATGAGGATGGAGATACAAAGGTTGTTGAGTCTGAGGAGGACCTGGAGGAGGTTCAGGCAGATGCAGATACTGAGGCTATTGAGACTGAGGAGGAAGAGGACCCAAAGGAGGTCCAGGCAGGAGAGGATACTGAGATAGCTGCTGAGGATGTTGCTGAGGAGGATCCGGAGGAGAGTCAAACTGTAGCTACTATTGGGTTTATGGAGGATGACACTGATATGACTACTGAGCAGGTGATGGCTGCAGTTTTAAGACAGGCTGTGGATGAGGGTGATGAGGGAGATGTTGATGAGCTAGTGGATGATGTTGTTGGGAGTTCAGGACTTCGTGTGCCACCCCTCTCTGTTGGGAGATCCCCTATCCCACCACCACTACCTGTGAGCCCATTTTCTGATGAGTTTGAGGAGCTTACCCCAGAGCCGCAGCAGGTAGAGGGCGCACCTCCAACAGAGCCATCTACCCCACCCCATATCCCGATAAAGGGGATCCCAGTGTGTGTGCATAACTGGGTCATGAGCAGACTTTTTACAAATTTGACGATGGCTGAGGCCAGGTTGGCAGAGTCCAGGGCGGAGATTGCAGCTAAGAGAGTGACTAGGTTGAGACTCCAGAGAGGCGGGAGCCATGCTAGAGCTCGAGATATGCATAGGGCAGTGACTCGTATTGAGCTGAGAGCCTGGATGAGGCTTAGGGGCTTAGCTACTGATGTAGATGGCAGAGTGTCCTGGATAGATGCCGAGGAGATCTTCCGCATTGCCATGATGAGGGTTAGAGCTTTGGGTCACCATGGTGGCTGATTTCAGAGACAGTGATGTAGTAGTCTAGTTGTCCAGTCATGTACGGACGTTGTAGTGCCGGCTTTTGGTAGGATAGATTCATTGTATTTATTTCCCTTTTTACAGACTAGACAGATAGACAACATATTTCACTTTTGACTAGTTGATGTTAGGATGGTTGTATTTTGAAAACTGTCGATGTGACTTAGATGATGTATCTTTCAGCATTATGTATATATTTGTTTCCTTTCCGTTATTCAGTTTTGTGGTGACGCAGTCACCAGTTTATTAGCTTATTTACTGCACGTACTGTTTTCGATTAAGTTGTCATGAGATATAGAACTGTTGGATCCTAAATCCAAATATGTATCGGTTTTTGCGAGGAGAAATCCTTTAAAGCTAGTAAATGAACCTAATGTGTAATTGTCCAAATTTTCAGTAAAATTCCTCCGAGAAGAATGGGAACTAGGGCTAACCCCCGTGAATCCATCGATCAAGAGAGCCACAATCAACATAGAGAGGACCCTGAATATGATGAGGCACAAGATGAGGATTATAACGAACAGGAGGATTCCCAGTTTGGAGTAGAAGATGAACCCTTTTACACAAAAGAGTTCGAAGAGGAAGTAGATGAAGAAACCGAAGTCGAACAAGAATGGGAGAACTAGGAGGTGGACCCCATGGAGCAGTTTATGAATTGGTTTATGCAAAACCTGAACCGTTATCCCCAGCCACCCCAAGTAAACACCACTCCAGTGGCAAACACCTTCATGGCCTTTAAGTCCCTTAAGCCCTCAGAGTTCCACGAATCATCTGACCCAGTTGAGGCAAGAGCCTGGATAAAAGAAATGGAGAAATCCTTTTCTATTTTAAGCATTGAGGAGGCACGAAAGACCATTTTCGCCACTTACCTTCTTAAGGGAGAGGCTAATTATTGGTGGGAGGCCAAGAGAAACATGGAGGCGGATGCTATAGTGACCTGGGAGAGGTTTAAACAGTTGTTTTTAGAGAAGTACTTCCCCAGGTTTATGAAAACTCAGATGGAGCTTAAGTTTTTAGAACTGAAGTAGAACAATATGTCAGTGGCGGATTATGAGGCTAAGTTTACTGAGTTGTCAGGGTTTGTACCAGAATTTGTGGATATAGAGGAGAAGAAAGCGATCAGGTTTTAGCAAGGGTTGAGACAATGGATTCAGAATCGGGTGGCGGTCTTAGAAATTACAGATTATGCCACCTTAGTGCAGAAAGCGACAATCGTGGAAGCTGGGAGTGATCAGTCGCAGAGGGAAAGAGAGAGAGAGAGGGGGGGGGGGGAATAAAGAGGAAGCATGCCACTATGGGCGGAGGTTCTGCAGGAGGAAAACCCCCGAATAAGTTTAACAGAGGGACATTTTCCCTACCTGGGAGGAATGTAGGATTTAAACCCTCAATGAGCGTAAGCGTGAGCCAGGGCGACCAGCAATCAGGAGTGTCATGTTCCCACCCTTCCAAACCTCCATTACCCGTATGTGCAACTTACGGGAGGAGACATTCTGGAGGGTACAACTAGAGAATGGTAACTTGCTTCAAGTATGGATAAGTGGGTCACTATTCCACTAACTGTACCACGGTTACTCCCATTGTCAGCAAAGGCACAAGTTGTTTCTAGTGCGGACGGCAAGGGCACATGAGGAAGGATTTCCCAATGAACAAACCAGCAGCGTCAGGGGCAAGCAAAGCTGCCTCCAATAGGCCACCGACTCCTAGAACCTTTAATATGACAGTGTAAGATGCCGTAAGGAACACAGACGTGATAGCAGGTACATTTTCTCTCAATTCAGTTAGTGCAAACGTCTTATTTGATTCTGGAGCAACTAAATCTTTTATATCGAGGGATTTTGCGCGTAAATTGAAACTTAAGACCAAACCACTAAGGGATTCCTTACAAGTGGAAATAGCCAACCAGGAAGTCGTTCCAGTTAGTCAAATTCACCCCGAGGGTAAATTAGAAATAGGAGGCCAATCTTTCTATATTGATTTGATTCCTTTTAAGCTAAGGGAATTTGATGTTATTTTGGGAATGGACTGGTTATCTCACAATAACGCTCAAATAGACTGTAAAGGGAAAAAGGTTAAGTTGAAAACCCCAGGAAAGAAGGAAGTAGTGTTTAAAGGGATACGACAGACCAAGAACATTCTAACCATGGCGCAAACCAAGAGATTATTGCGAAAAGGGAACGAGGCTTATTTAGCTTACGTTATAGATACCCAGAAGGAAGAACCTAAGCTGCAGGACATTCCGGTAGTTAATGAGTTCGAAGATGTATTTCCACAAGATCTTCCTAGATTACAACCTGATATGGTAGTTGAGTTCGCAATTGAGTTAGCCCCGGGGACGGTGCCAGTTTCAAAGGCCCCGTACCGATTAGCCCCAGTGGAAATGAAAGAGCTAGCTAAACAATTATAGGAATTACTTGATAAAGGCTTTATTCGACCCAGCGTATCTCCGTGGGGAGCGCCTGTTTTATTCGTTAAGAAGAAGGATGGAAGCATGAGGCTGTGCGTAAACTATAGGGAGTTGAACAAGTTGACCATCAAGAATAAATATCCATTACCAAGGATAGATGATTTGTTTGACCAGTTGAAGGGTGCCGAGTATTTTTCGAAAATAGACTTAAGATCCGGATATCACCAACTAAAGATTAAAGCTGAGGATATTCCCAAAACAGCGTTTCGCACACGTTATGGGCATTATGAATTTTTGGTAATGTCATTCGATTAACTAATGTGCCAGCAGCTTTCATGGATTTAATGAATAGGGTGTTCAAGGAGTATTTGGACCAGTTTGTCATAGTTTTCATCGATGATATTCTTATCTACTCAAAGACAGAGGTAGAACACGCCGAAAATTTGAGGATAGCTTTAGGAATACTCAGAAAGGAGTAGCTGTATGCCAAATTTTCAAAGTGTGAGTTCTGGAAAAATGAGGTGCAATTCTTAGGGCACGTAATCAATAGGGAAGGAATATTGGTCGACCCTTCCAAGATAGAAGCAGTTTCCAATTGGGAACGGCCAACCACTCCAACAGAGGTAAGGAGTTTTATCGGATTGGCGGGATATTATAGGAGATTTTTCCAAGATTTTGTGAAGATCGCAGCCCTGTTAACTCGACTTACCCGTAAAACTGAGAAGTTTGAATGGACTGAAAATTGTGAGAAGAGCTTCCAAGAGTTAAAGAGGAGATTGGTAACGACACCTGTGTTGGCGTTGCCTGATGGAAAAGGAGACTTTGTGATTTTTAGTGATGCATCCCATAAAGGCCTAGGTTGTGTACTTATGCAACATAGCAAGGTAATTGCATATGCATCAAGACAATTGAAGGAATACGAGTTAAGATACCCTACCCATGACCTAGAGTTAGCTGCTATAGTGTTCACTTTAAAAATTTGGAGGCACTACTTGTATGGAGAAAAGTGCGAGATTTAAACTGACCACAAGAGCCTTAAGTATATCTTTACCCAAAAAGAGCTCAACATGCGCCAGAGGAGATGGTTAGAGCTAATTAAGGATTAGGATTGTGAAATCCGTTATCACTCGGGTAAGGCCAATGTGGTGGCCGACGCCCTTAGTAGGAAGGAGAGACTTAAGATGATAACCTCGGAGGAGGAGTTGGTAAAAGACCTAGAGAAGTTGGAAATTGAGGTCAAGATACCAAGTGACGGTCAAGAGAGGTTAATGGAAATTCGAATCCAGCCCCCATTATTAAAAAAGATCAGGCTATGCCAAGAGCAAATGATAGAAGAGGAAAGGAACTCAAAGGAAGAGATAATGATCGGGGAGGAAATTAAATTTGAAAGAGATAAGGAAGGGATCATGAGGTACGCGTACAGTAGGGGAGAGCACGGTTCGGTTCGGTTCGGTTTTACCCCAAAACCGAACCCGAAACCGCTTGCCTTCGGTTTTTAAAATTGAAAACCGCAACCGCAACCGAACCGTCGGTTTCGGTTTCGGTTTTAAAAAGCTCGGTTCGGTTTTTAACGGTTCGGTTTCGGTTATAAAACCGAACGAAAAAATCATAAATATATTACAAGACTTTAAATTTATAAATTACAACGTTCTCGATTTTTAAACAAAGTAACTGAGTTTTTGTTAGAATACACTATGTGTATATGTTAGTGGTAATGTTATATGACAGTATCATATGACATTAGTAAGCTAATAAGTTATACAAGGCTCAAAATATATTTTAACAAAATTTATACATGCATGTGTGATAATGTGCAATGTATATGAGTAAATGACAAAATGTACTCTCAGTTGCTAATAAAAAAGCAAATTAGAACTTTCTCATGTATACCGTACAAAATATGGATCCCAAATGTGCCAGAGCTAAAAGACGAGATTCTATACGAGGCACACAGCTCAAGATACTCGGTGCATCCCGGTAGCACCAAGATGCACAGAGATCTGAAAGAGTACTACTGGTGGCCTAACATGAAATATGACGTAGCAGAGTGGGTAAGCAAATGCTTGACCTGCCAGCGAGTGAAAGCAGAACACCAGAGACCCAGTGGAGTTTTACACCCTCTTGAGATTCCCGAATGGAAATGGGAACACATAGCCATGGACTTCGTCATAGGATTACCGAAAACCAAAGCCAATCATGACGCCATATGGGTAAACATAGATCGACTAACGAAGTCAGCTCACTTTCTTCCAATCAACGAAAAGTACACTGTCGATAGACTAGTGGATATCTATATAAAGGAGATAGTGTCGCGACATGGAGTCCCAGTCACCATAGTATCCGACCGAGATCCCAGATTTAACTCCAGATTTTGGAGAAGCTTTCAAGAATGTGTAGGAACCAGGCTGAACATGAGCATTGCCTATCATCCCCAAACCGACGGGCAAAGGGAAAGGACCATCCAAACGCTAGAAGATATGCTGAGAGTCTGTGCTATAGACCTTAAAGGAAATTGGGATGATCACTTACCACTAATTGAGTTCTCTTATAACAATAGATTTCATGCAAGCATAGGGATGCCGCCTTACGAGGCCCTTTATGGAAGAAAATGTAGATCTCCCTTGTATTGGGATGAAGTTGGAGAACGCAAGATGCTCGGGTCCGAAGTGGTTCAATGGACTAAGGACATAATAGATACAGTTAGAAGACGGCTGGTAGCAGCCCAGGATCGACAAAAGAAATATGCTAATCTGGCTTGGAAAGGCAAGGAGTACGAGGTAGGAGACCTAGTGTACTTAAAGGTATCCCCTTGGAAAGGTTTGATGAGATTTGGGAAGAAAGGAAAACTGAGTCCTAGATACATAGGACCGTTTGAGATCTTAAGACGCATTGGAGAGCTAGCTTACAAACTAGCATTACCACCAAACCTACAGCAAGTGCACAATGTGTTCCATGTTTCGATGTTGAGAGGATACAATCCGGATGCTAAGCATATAGTGGAATATGAGCACGTGGACATACAACCAGACCTAACCTATGTGGAGCAACCTGTGGAAATTATAGACTGAAAAGAACAAGTACTCCGAAACAAGGTCATCAATCTAGTCAGAGTTTTATGGTAGAACCACAATGTGGAAGAGTAAACTTGGGAACTAGAAAGCGCAATGCAAGAAAAGTACCCCCATCTGTTTTCAAACTGATTCCGGGACGGAATCCTTTTAAGGAGGGGAGAATGTAAGAACCAAGATTTTTGGTAGAATTAAAACTTTATTTTGTATCAGTGTACGAATGAATAATGGTTGTGATCACAATGTATTGATGATTTTAATGAACAAGTTTTTCAACGGATATGGGTTCTAGTGTTTATATACTATATGAATGCTGCAAGTTAGTAGATAATATAGATAAGAATAATCTATCGCCTAGAGAATAAGCTATGGTATCCTAAGAAAGGAAATATTCTCATGTCATCCAAATCGATATCTGGTAGCTCATGTCATCCAAATCGATATCTGTTATTAGTCCAGTGGTTCCGTAAAAGAGTTAAGGAACGCTCGAAAGAGAACGAGGACATTTTTCTAAATACAGAGAATAAAGAAAGAATAAGGGATGAATAGTGTTTTTGGGGGAAATTGGAATATTATTAGACGATGCTATATAGAAGTATTCCGAAGGGATTTCTGAGTTCGTATTGATGATCAGTGGACTAAATAAGTGTATGTAAACGATATCATATTCAAAAAAATAGCACTTTTATTTTCTCCGAGATTTCCCTAGACACTGAAGAATTTAAGGATTTATTAAAGAGATTTGAGGATTTTAAATTCAAAATTATAAAGGAGGATTGGAAATGGTAGTATAAATATCAAGGATGTTTCCGGTAAAACCCTAACAAGAAATACTTGAGATATTCCTTCGAACGATCAATGAAATTGAGCAATAACCGGACAAAGAAACAAGAAGAGGATCAAGATACATGCATGTGCTAGTGGATAAAGGCAAGTAACTAAATAGTTACAAGAGTAACTAGTATACTTAGAGGATTAACCAAGTACTTAGCATAAACACCTCATCTTACCACAAAAACTCAACATGTGTCCATCCAAAACACATCATCCATGACATACTAACTTTAATAAAGCTACTTTATGGAAAATATTTGTTAGGTCCCGAAGTATCGTAGAAGGCGGGTTGAATACGATACTACCAAAAAAAAATAATTCCGAGAATATATCTTTATTGATAATAAACTCGAAGGGGTGTTACAACTTCTAATCCAATGGATTAGCTTCAAAACCAGAACACTCCTAAGGATAGTTTAGGCATGAGGACCTTCTACCCGACACTTCCTGAAAGCGGGCTAAGCCGTCTTTCCTACTAGATGGACTGTCTAGCAGCTTACACAAAGAAGATATAAGAGAGAGAAGAGAGAGTTGTGTGTTGAGTTGTGTTTTGAAATGAAATATAGCAGGCCTGTTTATAGATTATAGAAAGTTACTATGCTACACTATGTGTAACACCCCCAGATCCGGGGTCCGGGATCCGATCGTTACGGTCTCCATTTCTGTCCACAATACTTGAACTTACTTCAACATAAAATCTTTATGACCCAACACAACAATATAAAACACACCCGTTATAGTCCCAAAGATGAAATCAGAGTAACAATCAAATTTTATTAATCACATTTGGAGTTCTTACAACCCAAAAGAATTATAATATAAATACATACTCTTGGCCATCCATTTACATAAGTCATACTAGCCCATATACTTGGTACTGAAAGAATGAATCTATCCCACCAATAGCTTTCTCTTCGGCTCTGGTAGTCTTATCGTCCTCGCCAGCATCGAGTGCGCCTTGTGCGAGTCATCTGGTCTAGCTGTTGTTGTGATATAATAATAAAGCAAGGGTGAGCAATAGCCCACCAACAATAATATATAACTGAACGATAATATATAACAGTTCAAAAGTATCTTTCAAACCATATGCCATGCATTTACGGAAAGATGTCAGTATAACATAAACGAGGAAGTTACAAGGTAACTCAAAATGCATATATAGGTGGGAATATCTGCTATGTCAAAGATAAGCCAGATATTATCATTTATCATAAAAGAGGAACTTGCAGGAAAAATATTGCAATTCCAATTAAGAATAATCTTCCAATACTGCCAACAATGATAATGTTGCAGAAAATAAATGAATTTGAATGACGAACTAATGCTGGAGTATTCACCGCGCCCCCTGTTCCAATCCTTACGATGATCAGTCGCAGATTGTACAGCTCAATTTAGATTTATTTCTGGTAGAAGGAAGAGCTGACGGATTTACTTGTCTACCGCCCTGTTAGATCTCCCCGGCCAACGGTTGGGCCAATGGGATGGTACTGAAAAGAAGTTCACGACTCTGAACGTAAAATTCATCCCCCTTTCCCCAAGTATGATACTTGTTGATAAGACTCCACAAAGTAGTCGTATCTAGTTGGAAAGGAAAATTCAACATCATATCTCCCAAGCTGCTGCTTGTTAGAGGATACCATCTTGTTCCAATAATCTTACCCCTCGAATGATGAGAAGGTTACTCAAAGATTCAATTGATAAACAACAACCAAGTTGCGAGTGAAAAGAATAGTTTTACAAGATTTATGACCGGGAAGTCAACAAGATAAATAACATTGCTCAAGTAGGTTCCCCAAAAATATTGAAGTTTGAGCGAGCATTTAAATCCTTTTAAGATAGATTTAAATGAAAAATAAAGAGTTGAGAACCTTTCCTTAATAAAATAGTCGTAAAAAGACTCCGAAATATTTTACATATTATCTGGAGGTGAAAGATAATTTTCGAATAATATAAATCATTTTAAAAAGAATTAAATAAATATTCCAAGAATATTTATTAACTCAATAATAATTACGGAATAATATTAAATCATAATATTGCTCGTAAGTAATCCTCGAATGAATATATAGAATTATTTACTAAATAAATACCTCCTTAAATGAATATTCAAAATAATATTTATTAAATAATTAAACTCCAATAAATATTTAAAATAATATTCAATAAATAAATCAAACCTTAAATGAATATTTGAAAATAATATTCATTTAATAAATAATCTTCTAAATGAATATCCAAATAATATTCATTTAGTAATCAAAACTTTAAAGGAATATTCGAAATAATATCCCATAAGTAAGTAGAACTTCCATTGAATATTTTAAAATAATATTCATCAAGTATATAAAACCTTAAATGAATATTCGAAAGTAATATTCATTTAATAAATAAAATTCAAATGAATATCAAAATAATATTCATTAAATAATCAACTCTAAATGAATATTCGAAACTAACATTCATTTAATATCTCTCGACTGAGATAATACTCGATTAACATTCCTCGAAAGATTTCCATGTAATTGATACTTTATGGAAATATAAATAATGTTTAATAATAACATTCCTCAAAATAAATAATAATCTGCCGTTGGAATCCCTCCGGGTTTCCACGACTATTTATATATCTCAAAATACCGACTCCCGGTCTATATTTAAGAATGAATATCATCTGCCCTTCGCTAAGGGTCTTACCAAAACAATCCGGCTTATAACTGATAATTCGTATCTAGTCTATAAGCCAATATCAATTCAGGGAACAGGTATCATAATATAATTTGACAATAGGCATGCATGCTATGGCATATGTATCAGAAACAACAGATATACATATTATCACAACAACAGTTCCAAGGTATTGGAAACTTGCCTAGTAATCGGGTGTGGGTAGAGATAGCATGTCCTGGGTCTGCTCGATGATCTATAAACAATCAGAACATTCGAGATTAACCACTTAACACTTTTTAAAAGTCTAAGTATGAATTTCACTTAAGTCGAAACACGTTTTTGAATTATCTCGTTATGCACCCTTTTCGTGTACTCTTATTAACCTCGTTTTGACCCGACATTTGTTCGTCATTACGGCTCGTTGTTACACTTACACTTGGTATATACTTAAGCCATGTAAGTGCTAAAGTAGGTCGTTTACGAACCACGATTATACCTCGAGTTTTATCGTCCATTTTCTAAGTGTTTTACCAAAGTTATAACCAAGCGGGTTTTTAGGGGTTCGTTCGCGTTTAACTTCGATTCAAACATTTTTATAAAATCCGAAAACGATCCGTTTGACATGTGGTTTTCTCTCACACCTTCCTTATGACCCCTAGTATTTATTTACCAAGTTTCGCCACTGAGTAACATGTTTTACGAGGGTTCAATTGAAGTTACAAACTTTTACTTACGGTTCCGAACCAATTTTAGTTATTTGACCATAACTCCTAAACCGTAAGTCGGAATGTTTCGATTCTTGCGCCAAAACGATCTATATCTCGAGATCTACAAGGACAAGTCATAACATTACCATGGTCAGGAATTTATATTAACTGCCATGCTCGGTTTCTTAGTGTTAACAAAAATTTGGCATTACGACGGCTATAATTCGGACGTTCCAAAAATCATAATCATCAAACCAAACCACACCGGGCATCAATACAACTTATACACATATTTCTCATCCCAAATCTGTCCAAGAACATCTACTTTACCATTATAATCATCATATGATTAAACCAACTACAAACCATGCTAACATGCTTATAATCATACTAACATCATCACCAAGCTTAAATCAATCAAGAACATGCATACATCTCAAAACAAGATCTAGGGTTTCAAGAGGTCTACCTTCCTTGGAGTATGTAATAGCCTTATAAAGCTTGGTATGGTCCTTGTCTAGCCTTAACACACCTTAGATCAACCAAAGAAACAAGAAAATCAAAGATTAGTTCATAAGAACACTATTCACCCTCCTCTTTCTTGATTTTTTTGAAAATGGAAACAAAGGAGTTTGAAGCTAAAATTTTGATGAGATCACTTTCTTGAAATATAGGACTGACCTTAAAAATTATAAGATCAAACAAGGAGTGGAAGGTGGATTTCTTCCTTGGAATTTCTTGAAAATTCGAATGGATGAAGAATGGGAGAGTGGTGTGCTTTTGCTTGGTTGCTTCTTGGATTATGCATAAAGTTACTTTTCTAGATGATATCAAGATGTTAAAGTGGCTTTATTAAAGTGATTATGCAATGGATGATGTAAATTACTTGGACAAGTGTTGATCTTTGGTTAATTTTAGGCTAACTTGTAGTTGTTTTGCTAAGTACTAGTTTGATTTCTAAGTATGCTAGTTACTTGAGTCACCACTTGGTCGCTAGATATTTTCCTTTGCACATGCATGCACCTTACTTCCTCTGCTTGCTCTTTTGTCCGGTTATTGCTCAATTGATTGATCGTTCGTAGGAATAACTCGATCGTTTCTAGTTAGGGTTTTACCGGAAACCTGTCTTAATATTTATACTATCATCCTCCATTCTCTTTAATAATTCTTGAACCTATTTTCCTTAAATCCCTTCAATAATTCCTTAAGTCTTTCAGTGTCCAGGGAAATCTCGGGAAAAATAAAAGTGCTGTTTTTCAGAATCCGACAGCTTTTACATACACTCTTTTTCCCCCTGGATCACTAATACGAACTCAGAATTTCATTCCGGGTACTTCTATATAGCGTCGTCTAATAATATTCCTACGTCCACCAAAATCACTATTCACCACTTATTCTTTACTTATTCTTTTAAGGTTATATAGATGTCCCGGTTCTCTTTCGATCGTTCCTTAACCCTTTTACGGAACCACTGGACTGATAACAGATATCGATTTGGATGACATAAGAATAACCTTCCCCCTTGGAATTATCAAATCTTAATTACCTAGGAGATAGATAATTCTTATCTAGATTGTCAACCAATAGCATTCTTCATGACATATAAGTATTTGAATCCATATCCATTCCATAATAAAAGTTTTAATTCCTACCAAAAATCGGGGTTCTTACAGTCTCCCCTCCTTAAAAGGATTCCGTCCCGAAATCAGGTAGGAAACAAGAGTCGTTTGTCTGTCATTTCATCTTTCAGCTTCCCGGTCAATTCTTAGTCGTTCTACCCTTTCTCAGCACATCTACTGGTGCTACAATACGTGCTTTATCCTTTTTCCATCAACTTTGCTACTTTTCTTACAACACATTATCCGGGTTATGCTCTTACTCAGTCCTATACTATTATCCCTATTGATATCCGCAGTGGCTTTGGTATCACTATCGCACTGCGAATTCGGAGATAACCTCATTCGCACTATGCATTTCCAGATCGCCTTAATCTTCGCAATCTCGATCAATATAGAGATGTGGGATGATTTATTGAGAGATCACCATGATCAATTGGACATTTGTTATATTGCATAGTTAGTACAGAAGGGGGCCAGCCTTTAGTACTTGACAAGCAATTAAACAAGTTATGGTATTCCACTTAGACTTCTATCACACAGATAGATAGTCACGTAGCAGTACCTCCCCTCCTTAAAAGGATGTTCTTCTCAATTCATAAAGAAGATGAATAAGAGAGAAGAAAAGAAAAGAATTCTAAAGGATTATAGAAAGTTTTCATGATTGTAAAATATCATACTCAGAATTTACCTCTGAACTATAGAGGTTCATCAAAGAAGAAAATAATCATAATTATATCCAATACTATTTGATCGCAATCTCACGTGTCAACATATCTTGCTGTTTTGTCCACTATTCTATGGACCTATACTCTGGTTCAACCTTAGCAACACTTACTTTTGGAAAATCTTTCAACCTCTCAGGTTAAATCTTAGTTTCTCGCTTGACATCATTGTTACTGACATTCCATGTCACGCTACTAGCTTTTTCATATCTATAATACTAACACTATCAGGTTGTCATCCCGAGAACTCATTAGAAAACCCATTTATTAATCCATTCATAACATTCCTTGATTCATATTCCATAGTTGCTTTCCCAGTCTTTTCTTTATCAATCACATCCTTCTTATTATCTGATTCTTATTTACTTCTGTTATTTACTTCCACCTTCATCTCTTTATTGAGACATCTTTTGCACTTGGCACCTCCTTATTGGTATCCTGTCACATTTACTCTACAATCATCACATTATTCAAATTTAAACCCTCCGAAATGAATCTGGCCTATCCCTTTAACTTAGATCCAATATAATCTACTTCTGCCAACCTTGTTTCTCATCACTTGTTCTTTTCTATCCGTGATTTTCCACAGGTTGTTCTTCGTAAGTCAGACCAGGTCGTATATCTACTTGCTCGTACTCTTATCATCTATCGAGCATCTGCATTTTACTGGCGTAGCCTTGCCACATGAAAACTCGTTATGACCGTGCTATAAGTTTTGGGGGTAAGGCAGGCACGAATGCCACCTTCCGAACACTTTTAAACTCTCAGATGGCCCAACAAATCTCGGGCTCAACTGCCCTTCTCTTTAAGGCTCATCAATTCTTTCTACGGGAATACATTTATCATCATGAATCTCCAACCTCGTATTCTCTATCTTGTTTGCGCATAGGTACACTAACACAAACTTGCTTGTCATTCATCAACATGCCATTTAGCTTATTAATAGCAGCACTTTCTTTATCTTTACGTTGTCATCTACTTTCTTAGAAGAATTATCACTATATTAATGTAGTCCATCGCTGAATTACCATCGTTTGCTGTTTACGTAGTGCTTAAATAGTTAATCAGACAGGTTTCATAGTCGTCATATCCAAAATTCTCCAGGAAGACTAACTAATCACTATTTCTTATTCATAAGGAATACTTCCTGAACTTGATGTAGATATTACATGAAGTAGATAAAATTGCAAAAGAGTTTCAAGCATCGCAGCTATGTCAGGTTGATGAAACTATCACTCATGCATCTTCCATAAAAGACTGGAAACTTAACGGTTTACTTCGTAAATTTTGTATCATGGTCCTGGTTTGCCTCAAAACGGGACCTTTTAAGGTATGTAATATGCTTAAGTCGCCATTAGGAACCGAATCTTTACTTAAACTATTATTACCATCGATTCTTGCACAGTCATCAGAAGGAATGTAAATTCCTCCACTCCGCTATGTCCTTCAAGGTCCTTCCAAATATCATTCTGTTTCATCGGTATGAACATTTGTAATTATTCCTCTATACTTAGACTGTCGGCCACCTCATTGGCCTTTCCTGATAATAATAATTTCTTGTAATCAATGTTCTCTGGATACATTCCAACTCAAATTTTTCAACTTCATTCCCATCACTGTTGGGTGAAAGCATTCTCCCTTATGCTCTGGTGAAGGAGAAAAATATTTATCAGCCTTTCTCCATAAGTCATTGCTCCTACCTTTCCGTCGGAACGTTATCAAAGTTACTCTCAATCATACCTAGGATATTTATTCTCTTAGTTCTTTCTTGGTCTAGGATAATCTCAACCTTCTTTGGTTCCATCCATACCTCATCATGGTTTCATACATGCCTCATCTGGCATTATTGTTATTGTGTCTTCCATTCTCTACCAAACTTCTATTTTGAAACTCAGATTATTAACTTTTTCCTTGTAAGGTTTCTTAGGTCGTCCTCATCATTCCTCCTGTATTTTCTAGGTACAGGGTATAGCAAAACGTCATTGATCAATACTCTAATAATTCTATCTACGTTCTTTCCAGAACTCTTTTTTTATAATCCTTACAGGTCATTGTTGCCTTAGCAATCCAACTCATATCATCTGAATTCATAATGTCTTTATTAGGGTTAATGCCATCCCTTGTGCATTCCCCAGGGTTTGTCTTACTTTGTGGATATCCTATCCTTAATTCAACTACCAAGGAATTCTTGCATCCGATAATTGGCAATCAAATCATGTATCCTTAATAAGGGTCTTTTTTTTCAATCATTCTCATTTGATAATCGATCGGTAGCTTAATGCTAACCTCTTCTTTCAGATAGTTACCAGCCTATTTGACCTCCCAAAAGACAACGTATATCTATCTGCTCCCTTACAGAACTTGGTAATGGTAGCAAGGATGTTCTGGAAGATATTGGCCGAGTTCAACGTGAATCTCTTAGTATTTATCGTTCTTCGCAAAGGTACTTGTCTCAGACAAAATTTCTACAGCATACTGATCAATCTCTGACCATTTCTATACTCTCTTCATAAACCTTCATTGTTTGCTTTCCTTAGTCATAATATATTCATGGTATTCATAATACCCTAACATCATACCTCTCAAGTCACTATACTTCTATTTTTACTCGTAATACTACAACAATCCATTCAAAGAAAGAATTTAATATTCCTCTAAATCACATGTATCTAACATTTCTGGTTCATCATTTAACTGTGTTGAAATAACTCTATACTCAGTCTCTGACAGTAGTCTCATTACGAGTTCATCTTGACTCACTGGTCTTATCTTTCGGTTGGTTCTGAGATCATTGTCTCACTTACTACTTCCTTATATAACTTTATCCAATCATGCTGTCACTTCCCAATGTCTTTACTTTCTAACTGATTCATTCATAAAATGAACATTTCCCTGAATAAAACCACCTCATTAACCTCAATTTGGTTCCAAAAATTATAACCTATGACATCTGCCTTCTCATGGCGAATTATTACTGACAATATTCATACTAATTCATTTATCAAATGATATGGCACTTACTGCCTCCTCTCAACTATTTCTAGGGACTCTGCTCCTCGTCCTATATCGATGTCTTTGATAATCATACATCCCTCTAGCTCTTTCTTCGTTAATATGAAAGTCTCTAAGGATTCTCATCTATTCCCGTATAAGATCTCAAGTAATTCTTCCAATCCGTCTTACTTGCTGGTACTACATCCAGTAGTCCGGCTACAAATCCAACATGAATCTTCAGTTCTCTTGCTAATAGCTTAGTTCTTTATGCTCACATTTCTGAGCACTATACCTTAATCATCTCAGTCTTTCTGGCTGCGGCCCTCATTCCTCAAGGGTAAGCTCCTTATCCTAACAGGATTGTCCTTATCTGCTGGAACCTCTTCCGGGTCTCCAGTAGGGTACTCTATCGCATTTACCCGCTGATCTTCAGCATATAATAAAGCATCATCGTGCTGCTGCTCGTATGCCTCAAGGTCTGTCGCCTTACTCGTCGATCCGATATCGAGCTAAGTTACTATCGTGATACTTAATAGTTCCCATAAGGGTTTTATATGTCATCACTACCTTAAGTAGTCCGACTATGAACTTGGCAAGAGTTCTTATTATCTTAGTGAATTTATTGTTTTAACGTCACCTCATCTCTGGGGTTTATAACATACGCTCTGATACAATTTCTGTAACACCCCCAGATCCGGGGTCCGGGATCCGGTCGTTACGGTCTCCATTTCTGTCCACAATACTTGAACTTACTTCAACATAAAATCTTTATGACCCAAAACAACAATATAAAACACACCCGTTATAGTCCCAGAGATGAAATCAGAGTAACAATCAAATTTTATTAATCACATTTGGAGTTCTTACAACCCAAAAGAATTAAAATATAAATACATACTCTTTCCCATCCATTTACATAAGTCATACTAGCCCATATACTTGGTACTGAAAGAATGAATCTATCCCACCAATAGCTTTCTCTTCGGCTCTGGTAGTCTCATCGTCCTCGCCAGCGTCGAGTGCGCCTTGTGCGAGTCATCTGGTCTAGCTGTTGTTGTGATATAACAATAAAGCAAGGGTGAGCAATAGCCCACCAACAATAATATATAACTGAACGATAATATATAACAGTTCAAAAGTATCTTTCAAACCATATGCCATGCATTTACGGAAATGATGCCAGTATAACATAAACGATGAAGTTACAAGGTAACTCAAAATGCATATATAGGTGGGAATATCTGCTATGTCAAAGATAAGCCAGATATTATCATTTATCATAAAAGAGGAACTTGCAGGAAAAATATTGCAATTCCAATTATGAATAATCTTCCAATACTGCCAACAATGATAATGTTGCAGAAAATAAATGAATTTGAAAGATGAACTAATGCTGGAGTATTAACCGCGCCCGCTGTTCCAATCCTTACGAAGATCAGTCGCAGATTGTACAGCTCAATTTAGATTTAATACCGGTAGAGGGAAGAGCTGACGGATTTACTTGTCTACCGCCCTGTTAGATCTCCCCGGCCAACGGTTGGGCCAATGGGATGGACCGGCGCTACTCGGCCTCTTACACGACTCCAAGTTCGAAAATAAGTTCACGACTCTGAACTTAAAATTTGTCCCCCTTTCCCCAAGTATCATATCTAGTTGGAAAGGAAAATTTAACATCATATCTCCCAAGCTGCTGCTTGTTAGAGGATACCATCTTGTTCCAATAATCTTACCCCTCGAATGATGAGAAGGTTACTCAAAGATTCAATTGATAAACAGCAACCAAGTTGCGAGTGAAAAGAATAGTTTTACAAGATTTATGAATGGGAAGTCAACAAGATAAATAACATTGCTCAAGTAGGTTCCCCAAAAATATTGAAGTTTGAGCGAGCATTTAAATCCTTTTAAGATAGATTGAAATGAAAAATAAAGAGTTGGGAACCTTTCCTTAATAAAATAGTCGTAAAAAGACTCCGAAATATTTTACATATTAATTTGAGGTGAATGATAATCTTCGAATAATATAAATCATTTTAAAAAGAATTTAAAATAATTAAATAAATATTCCAAGAATATTTATTAACTCAATAATAATTACCGAATAATATTAAATCATAATATTGCTCGTAAGTAATCCTCGAATGAATATATAGAATTATTTACTAAATAAATCCCTCCTTAAATGAATATTCAAAATAATATTCATTAAATAATTAAACTCCAATAAATATTTAAAATAATATTCAATAAATAAATCAAACCCTAAATGAATATTTGAAAATAATATTCATTTAATAAATAATCTTCTAAATGAATATCCAAATAATATTCATTTAGTAATCAAAACTTTAAAGGAATATTCGAAATAATATCCCAAGTAGAACTTCCAATGAATATTTAAAAATAATATTCATCAAGTACATAAAACCTTAAATGAATATTCAAAAGTAATATTCATTTAATAAATAAAATTCCAATGAATATCAAAATAATATTCATTAAATCATCAACTCTAAATGAATATTCGAAACCAACATTCATTTAATATCTCTCGACTGAGATAATACTCGAATAACATTCCTCGAAAGATTTCCAAGTAATTGATACTTTATGGAAATATAAATAATGTTTAATAATAACATTCCTCAAAATAAATAATAATCTGCCGTTGGAATCCCTCCGGGTTTCCACGACTATTTATATATCTCAAAATACTGACTCCCGGTCTATATTTAAGAATGAATATCATCTGCCCTTCGCTAAGGGTCTTACCAAAACAATCCGGATTATAACTGATAATTCGTATCTAGTCTATAAGCCAATATCAATTCAGGGAACAGGTATCATAATATAATTTGACAATAGGCATGCATGCTATGGCATATGTATCAGAAACAACAGATATACATATTATCACAACAACAGTTCCAAGGTATTGGAAACTTGCCTAGTAATCGGGTGTGGGTAGAGATAGCATGTCCTGGGTCTGCTCGATGATCTATAAACAATCAGAACATTCGAGATTAACCACTTAACACTTTTTAAAAGTCTAAGTATGAATTTCACTTAAGTCGAAACACGTTTTTGAATTATCTCGTTATGCACCCTTTTCGTGTACTCTTATTAACCTCGTTTTGACCCGACATTTGTTCGTCATTACGGCTCGTCGTTACACTTACACTTGGTATATACTTAAGCCATGTAAGTGCTAAAGTAGGTCGTTTACGAACCACGATTATACCTCGAGTTTTATCGTCCATTTTCTAAGTGTTTTACCAAAGTTATAACCAAGCGGGTTTTTAGGGGTTCGTTCGCGTTTAACTTCGATTCAAACATTTTTATAAAATCCGAAAACGATCCGTTTGACATGTGGTTTTCTCTCACACCTTCCTTGTGACCCCCTAGTATTTATTTACCAAGATTCACCACTGAGTAACATGTTTTACGAGGGTTCAATTGAAGTTACGAACTTTTACTTACGGTTCCGAACCAATTTTAGTAATTTGACCATAACTCCTAAACCGTAAGTCGGAATGTTTCGATTCCTGTGCCAAAACGATTTATGGCTCGAGATCTACAAGGACAAGTCATAACATTATCAAGGTCAGGAATTTATATTAACTGTCATGCTCGGTTTCTAAGTGTTAACAAAAATTTCGCATTACGACGGCTATAATTCGGACGTTCCAAAAATCATAATCATCAAACCAAGCCACACCGGGAATCAATACAACTTATACACATATTCTCATCCCAAATCTGTCCAAGAACATCTACTTTACCATTATAATCATCATATGATTAAACCAACTACAAACCATGATAATATGCTTATAATCATACTAACATCATCACCAAGCTTAAATCCATCAAGAACATGCATAAATCTCAAAACAAGATCTAGGGTTTCAAGAGGTCTACCTTACTTAGAGTATGTAATAGCCTTATAAAGCTTGGTATGGTCCTTGTCTAGCCTTAACACACCTTAGATCAACCAAAGAAACAAGAAAATCAAAGATTAGTTCATAAGAATACTTCACCCTCCTCTTTCTTGATTTTTTTGAAAATGGAAACAAAGGAGTTTGAAACTAAAATTTTGATGAGATAACTTTCTTGAAATATAGGACTGACTTAAAAATTACAAGATCAAACAAGGAGAGGAAGGTGGATTTCTTCCTTGGAATTTCTTGAAAATTCGAATGGATGAAGAATGGGAGAGTGGTGTGCTTTTGCTTGGTTGCTTCTTGGATTATGCATAAAGTGACTTTGCTAGATAATATCAAGATGTTAAAGTGGCTTTATTAAAGTGATGATGCAATGGATGATGTAAATTGCTTGGACAAGTGTTGATCTTTGGTTAATTCTAGGCTAACTTGTAGTTGTTTTGCTAAGTACTAGTTTGATTTCTAAGTATGCTAGTTACTTGAGTCACCACTTGGTTGCTAGATATTTTCCTTTGCACATGCATGCACCTTACTTCCTCTGCTTTCTCTTTTGTCCGGTTATTGCTCAATTGATTGATCGTTCGTAGGAATAACTCGATCGTTTCTAGTTAGGGTTTTACCGGAAACTTGTCTTAATATTTATACTATCATCCTCCATTCTCTTTAATAATTCTTGAACCTATTTTCCTTAAATCCCTTCAATAATTCGTTAAGTCTTTCAGTGTCCAGGGAAATCTCGGGGAAAATAAAAGTGCTATTTTTCAGAATCCGACAGCTTTTACATACACTCTTTTTCCCCCTGGATCACTAATACGAACTCAGAATTTCGTTCCGGGTACTTCTATATAGCGTCGTCTAATAATATTCCTACGTCCACCAAAATCACTATTCACCACTTATTATTTACTTATTCTTTTAAGGTTATATAGATGTCCCGGTTCTCTTTCGATCGTTCCTTAACCCTTTTACGGAACCACTGGACTGATAACAGATATCGATTTGGATGACATAAGAATAACCTTCCCCCTTGGAATTATCAAATCTTAATTTCCTAGGAGATAGATAATTTTTATCTTAATTTCATGACATATAAGTATTTGAATCCATATCCATTCCATAATAAAAGTTTTAATTCCTACCAAAAATCGGGGTTCTTACACTATGCTGTACTATTCCAACAACCCCTTGGGCCCCACGAGCCATAACCGCTACTTGCACAGTAACCGCCATTTGCACAGTAACCGCCATTTGCACAGTAACCACTATTTGCACAGTATCACTATTTGCAGAGTATCTGCATAGTAACCGCGCATAGTAACCACGCATAGTAATCTTGCATAGTAACCGCGTATAGTAACTTTTGCATAGTATTACTATTTTTGGCTGCTTCTTTTGGGCTTCTCTCTTCTGTTTCTAATATTCTGCTTGAGATATTATGTTTGTCCTTGATCGTCAATAGGCTTTAGCAATTCTTTCTATGAATTAATGTGTTGATCGTTCTCGTATGTGCTGACACTTAGTGCACTGGTCTGGTTCACAAGTGACTAGCACTGATCTTGATCTTCACACCTTCGTTACATTCTAATTGATTAGCCTGCAGCAGTATCTTCAAATAATATAAATACATGGAATCTTTTTGGCCCTTCAACTGAATCATCTGTACATCTTATTCTGTCACTGAGGCTTGATCATGTCAATGAACTTCTTTCAGCGACTTGATCCTTGTTGATGCCTGTTCTTCAAATTTCACGATCCCTGTATAGAGTTAATATTATTTATCTTTTATCCTAGTTGAGTTATATATGTCCTCTATTACATATTACATTACATTATGCTTTACAATCTCCCTCTATTTGATTGTTAGGGTTTGACAAGCAAATTCCTAGAGGATAACTCAACTGATACAACAACAAAAAAATAAAGTTCAAAGATAAATAATATTAAAGTGCATTCTGGATCATATATATACATTTTCCAGATTTCTAAAATTAACCAAGTGCAAGATAATTGTTCCTTTAGATTGAACAAATCTTCAAGTTTGCCTTTGATTTCTTTCCACATAGCATTAATACTCCCATTAGCTTTTTCTTTCCCAAAATAAAGTTAATTCCGTGTCAACAACCTTTTCCTTGCCCTTAAGCCTAGTAGATTTTTCTTGGTCATCCACCTTCTCCCCCTTAGTTGGGTTATCCTCCAGAGTAGTAGGATGTGGATTTGGTAAATTAGACGAAGATGGCTTTACCAAGGAGTTGATTGCATCATTTAACTGGGTTTCCATGGTATTCAATTGAACCTGGAATACATCATGTTGAATAAGTTGCAAATTTTTGATTTCTGCAATGGACTTACAGATATTTGGCAACTCTTTCTCCATTGTTTGGACCCGTGTAAGGAGTCTGCTGTATTCCTTTCTGGTTACAAGTGCATGTGGTTGAGTAGGTTGCTCACCCGTATGTTCTGCAGGTGTTTCACTCAACACTCTATATTCACTCGGTTTAGTTGTTTGGGTTACACTTACATGTTCTGTTCGTGTTTCCCTCAACTCTCCTCCAGAGCTTCCATTGATATGTGTACCTGCAAATGAAATCATCCTAGCCCCTTTTTTAAAGGTCACGGATGGTGCAATGAAAGTTCGTGAGCTTCCATCCTCGCGTGAAGCGAGTTGCCGACCACTGGTAAAGAGTGGTAAATCTCGAAAGAGATCCAGAGATTTTCCCTCTGGGAGATTAAACTTGAATCGATTAAATGGCACAAAACCCAAGTTTCCCTCGACTGTCTATGAAGACACTTGGTTCATAAAAGAACCACCTACCGATGGATCTTTTCGTAAAATGGAAGATTCACCAGCAGTTATTGAGGTAGGTAATTCCACCTCGGATGCCTGTGAAGGAATTTGATCTTTCGAAAGATCATCAACCACTCTTATGTTCCGTGAAATGGAACTCAAGATAGTTGCTCCCGTCAATTCAACCTTATTTACATTTTCACTCATTTGACAAGGAAGAATTGTTTCAATAACAGTTGCAGTTACCTCAGGTTCATTTGGTTTACTTCTTTTAGAATGAGGTAGAGTTGCTGATGTAACTAACTCCTTATGTGGTGCTGGTGAGGCACCATCTCCCTCAAAAGTGTTGATGGCTGGTCGTTTAAGTGACAATTGAGGTGTAGAAGTTTGTTGTGTTTGTGTTTCCATTTGTAGAATGGGCTCTTCGACCTGTGTTAGAGTAGGTGGGATTTCCTGCTCTTGGTCGGGTAAGATGGCCACTAGGGGATGTAGAAACTATATTTCCTGTGACGCAACATGGAATACAGAGGTTGGAATAGCAGGGATTAAAATATTACCTTGTCATATACCTGCTCTCACTGGTCTTGGTAACAATGGAAGTGGGACAGTCTTTAGATATTCAGTTAGGACTGTAGGCACATTCGTATAGTTCTTTTTGCTTATGTAATTAATTACATTCGTCTTCATGTAAGTACATTCCACCTTTCGACCATTTTCCAAGCGTACCCTGTCTTCATCATTCAAAAAATCATTTAATATTAGCTGTAGAAACCTTGGATGTAGACATTTGACATTTTGAGTCCGAACATCTCTTCTTCCCAAGTGTTTCATTTTTAAAATGATTTGACCAAGCACTATTTTTCCAAAATTAATCCTTAAATTATTGGTGACCGCATACCCTATTTTTTGAATAAATTCAGGTATTCGATCTTGATTTGTTCTATCTGAGGAAAAAACATGGTTAAGAGTGTGAAAGAAGAAATTCCAGTACTGGGTTAGAAACATTCTAGAAAGATTACCAGTATTGAAATTGCCATCTTGGTACCTTATAAAACGAAAGAACATTTCAATCTGTTCAGGTGTAGGATCAGAAACAAGATTTTCCATAGGAAAATGAAGAATTCGATTAACATCTCGTTCAGTGACCCTAATCGACCTACCAAACAGTCGATATGTGATTGCGTACCCGTCCTGTCCAGAAGTGTTAACCGCACTGCAATATAGTTCACGCAATGCATCATGGTTAAGATGCACTAGTGTAACTAAAGCATAGCAAATTAATGAATGTTCATTCAGAAATTGTGTCCAAGCCCGAAATTGCTCATCCAGAATGGTTTCGATTTATTGAATGGAAATAGGATTAACTTTAGCAATTAAAAAGCTTCCCTGCAATGCCATTTTCAAAACTTTGAGGAAATTCAAAAACAAGGGTTAGTTTTTATAAAGGATGATGTATAAAGCAAGAATATGAAATCCGACCTAAAAGCCACCAGCTAGATTGAGAGATCTTTCCGATCAAAACTCGAAATATTCAGCAATTGTGTGTATATGCTCTGTATATCTGAAAAATGATGATGTTAAACACAAACAAAAGCTCATCATTTATAAGGTTTCAAGGACTAGTGGGTTAGGTGTGATAGTGACAGGTTATGTTTAAAGTCTAACACCGCTCACCAATTTCTCACCTAACAACCTAATTAGCCGAAAAACATCTTATCACCGAAACCTGTCAGTCGAAAAACATCTTATCACTAAAACCTATAAGCCTATACACATATTTAATACTTCTAATTATTATGGATTTAAAAATAATCACACAGTAAATCAAGAATTAATCCACAATAATCAGATAAACTCACAATTAAATAGATATAAAATTAACAAAATATCATTAATTTATATATGTCAATAAAATATTTATTTAATTATGCTACAATGATATCTCCAGAATAATCATGCAGATAAGCAAATAAAACAAACAAAATCCAGAGAATGAAATTCACTGGCTGCAACTAATTGAACATACATTTTAAAAGATCATGTGAAATTTAACATACCAAGCTCACTTACCAACCTTGAAAAGGTTGCTTCATCCAAAGCTTTAGTAAAAATGTCTGTCAACTGTTTTTCACTAGGAACAAAATGTAGTTCCACAGTGCCTTCCATCACATGCTCCCTGATGAAATGGTATCTGATGTCTATGTGCTTGGTTCTAGAATGCTGCACTAGATTATGTGATATTGCAATTGCACTAGTGTTGTCATAGAAAATTGGGATCTTTTCAACTTTAACTCCAAAGTCAAGTAGTTGATTTCTCATCCATAGAATCTGTGCACAACAACTCCCAGCTGCTATGTATCCAGCCTCTGTAGTTGAGGTAGATACTGAGTTTTGATTCTTATTGAACTATGAGACCAGCTTGTTTCCCAAGAATTGATAGGTTCCTGTGGTACTTTTTCTATCCATTTTTCAACCTGCATAATCTGCATCAGCTCTAGGTGCTTGCTTCAGGCCATAGAGTGCTTTGAGTAGAAACAACACATATTCTGGAAAGTCTGGATCTTCAAAACCAGGCGGTTGACTAACATACACCTCCTCCTCCAGAATACCATTCAGAAATGCACTCTTAACATCCATTTGATAGACTTTGAAATTGGCATGCGCTGCATAGGCCAGGAAGATCCTTATTGCTTCTAACCTTGCCACTGGTGCAAAGGTTTCTTCAAAGTCAATTCCTTCCTCTTGACAGTAGCCTTTAGCCACTAATCTAGCTTTATTCCTTGTGACTATGCCATTCTCATCCATCTTGTTCTTGAATACCCACTTAGTGTCAATCACTGATTTGTCTTTAGGTTTGGGTACAAGTTTCCATACTTCATTTCTTTCAAACTGGTTTAGCTCTTCTTGCATTGCTAAAACCCAGTCTGGATCCAAAAGAGCATCTTCAACTCTCTTAGGTTCTTCTTTGGATAGAAAATTGCTATACAAGCATTCTTCTTGAGTTGCTCTTCTGGTTTGGACCTTTACATTAGGATCTCCAATGATAATCTCAAATGGATGATCCCTGGTCCATTTTCTTTGTGGTGGTAAGTTTGACCTTGATGAAGTGGATTTATTTTCTCTGTGTTGATCATTGTGGCTTGTTGTTGAGTTTTGGCTGTGAGAAACTCTCCCTGAGTGTATGGCCCTCGAGATTGATGGAGTTCTTGTAGATTCATCAATAGATGCTTTTCTTTGATTTCCAACTGATGGTGTAAGTTGCTCTTCAACAGGTGGTTCATTCTGCACTTCAACTGATGATCCTTGTCTATTTCTCACACCATTTGATCTCCATTCTTCATCATCATCTTCACTTTCTTCACCACTTCTCTCATTCTCAAATGAGAAAGACTCATGAAAACCTTCATCTACTAGACGAGATATTTTCTTGTCATCAAAGACAACATGTATGGACTCCATTACAATGTTTAGTCTTAGGTTGTAGACTCTGTAGGATTTTTCAGCTGAGTATCCAACAAAGATAGCTTCATCTGCCTTTGAATCAAATTTTCCAAGATGCTTACCATGATTTTTCAGTACAAAGCATTTACATCCAAAGACATGCAGAAAGTTGATTGTTGGTTTCTTACCTTTAAAAAGTTGATAAGGTGTCATGCCTTTTGCTTGATTGACCAAAGAAATATTCTGAGTGTAGCATGCAGTTTTTATAGCTTCTGCCCAGAAGTATGTTGGTAGCTTAGACTCTTTAAGCATTGTTCTTGCAACTTCAATTAGAGTTCTGTTCTTTCTTTCCACTACACCATTTTGTTGAGGAGTTCTTGGTGCAAAGAATTCTTGGATAATTCCTTCTTCTTCATAAAACTCTCTTATTACAGAATTCTTGAACTCAGTTCCATTGTCACTTCTAATTATCTTTACTTTGAGTAGAGGATTGTTGTTGACAATCTTGATGTGATTTATAATGACTTCACCCGCCTCATCCTTAGCGTGCAGAAAGAACGTCCAAGAGAATTTTGAGAAATCATCAATAATCACAAGACAGTATTTCTTCTTTGAGATTGACAACACATTAACTAGTCCAAAGAGATCCATGTGAAGTAGTTGCAAGGGTTGATCAATTGATGACATTGAATTTGATTTGAAAGAGGCCTTCTTCTGCTTCCCTTTCTGGCATGCATCACACAATCCATCCTTGGAGTAATCCAATTTTGGAATACCTCTAATCAAATCCTTCTTTACCAACTCATTCATTACTTTAAAACTCAAGTGTGACAGTCTTTTATGCCAAAGCCAACCTTCATCTACAATTGCCTTGCTGAGAAGACATGTAGTCATGTTTGCATTTGTTGAATTGAAGTCAGCAATGTACACATTTCCTCTTCTATCTCCTGTCAACACTACCTTGTTGTCACTTTTCTTGAAAATGACACAAGCTTCAGATGTGAACCAGACATTCTGGCCTTTATCACACAGTTGACTGACACTTAGCAAGTTATGCTTAAGTCCATCAACCAGTGCTACTTCTTCAATGACAACATTCCCTTGTGAAATCAAGCCATATCCTCTAGTATATCCTTTGCTGTTGTCTCCAAAGGTAATGTAGGGCCAGCTCTCTCCTCAAGTTTAGTGGGCAGGGTAGAATCTCCAGTCATACGCCTAGAACAACCACTGTCCAGATACCAAAGATTCTTTCTGTTTCCCTGCACACATCAAAACAAAATCAAGTTGATTTTGGTACCCAAGTTTTATTGGGTCCTGCCTTGTTAGCCAATTTCTTATCCTTCAAATCCCTTTTAACCGAAAGTTTAGATTGAGTTATATCAATTTTGACTTTAGGTTTAGGCCTTTGAGAGACATAATTTGATACTTTCTCATATTTGTTATAGTTAATAGCATTGTTAGGCATAGTCTGTGCAAACATGTTATTTATCATCCATGGCATCTGTGGCATATTGAAAGCATTGTAGTATGGATTATGCATGAATGTCATGTTAGCATATTGACTAGATGCATGAGCAGAGGGAGCATACATATTTGGCATAACATTCATAGCAGGCACGAACATAGGCATGTTAGGCATCAAAGGATTTTTCATAGCTTTGCAGTTGGTAGATAAATCATTAATACTTCCACACTTTACACATTCTTTCCTAGGAGCATATTTATCAGGTGTGTAATTGTTGTGTTTATTAATCCCTAGCTTACCATTTCTGTTCTTTTTCTTGTCCTTAACACCTGACTTAACATTTTCTAGCTTGTCCTTCAATTGCTTGTGGGACAAGTTGCCTATGTTTCTTTTCTCAGCAGATTCAGTATTGCTACATTCTCCATTAACAAAGTTCTTGTTGATAGGCCCGTAATTTTTATTCAATTTAGTTAAAGTTGCTTTGCTAACAGGCTTAAGTCTTAAAGAACATTCTTTTTTGACCAAATCACTGTCTAATGTAACTTCCCTATCAACATCTAACTTAGCTTCTGCTAATTTGCAGAAAGAATCAATTCCTTGAACATTACAAATTTCCTCAGTTACAACTGTTGATCCTTTCCACTTAGCAATTAAGTCTTGTTCCTCTTTTAACTGTTTTATTAAACACTCTTCTCTTTTCAGAGCCTCAAGTAACTCATTCTTAGCATCCTGGCAATCTCTTTTCATTGTTTCAAACTCAGTTAGTTGAGTCTCTAACAGAGTATTCCTATCACCTATCTTAGCCTTAAGATCTTTAATCTTTTTGTTCTCCTTGTTAAGCGATTTTAATGTGACATGCATGTTATACAATTCATTAGACATTTCATTAACAACATTATCACATTCATCTTTGGAAAGTTCAGTTAGGTTTGTAGAGTATACCTGGTTGCTTGCGGAACTAGCCTCTTCATCAGTTTCGTTTGCCATGAGTGCAAGATTAACAAGCTCCTCTTCTGCATCTGAGTCTCCTCTAACTGCCCAATCATCATCTCTAGATACAAATGCTCTTTCCTTTTGCTTGAGAAGATAAAAGTATTTCTTTTTGTAATCAACAGTCTTGAACTGTTTCTTCTCTTTCTCAGCTTTGGATTTTCTGCATTCATTGGCAAAGTGACCAGCAATTCCACAGCTATAGCATTTGATCTTTGATCTTTCAACCACATCCTTGTTCGGTTGATAGCTTTTCTTGAATTGCCCGGCTCCTGCTGGATTTTTCTTGAATCTTAGCTTAGAAATGCCAAATACTCATCTAGATCTTAAGCTTCATCCTCACTTAATGCATCAGGTTCTTCAATCATCTTGCTTTTACCTTTGCTAGTTGCAGCTCCACCTTCACAAGTTCTTTGACTTGGTATGGCTTCTACATTCTTCATTCTTCCACCACCTTGGATTATTGGATTATTGGCCATCAAGGCTATAGCTCCACTCTTCTTCTGGCTCTTTTCTACTTCCTCATCTTGCTGCATTTCAAGCTCATATGTTTTTATGATGCCATACAGTCTCTCAAATGTAAAAATTTTGTAGCCTTGGGAGTTTCTCAACGAGACTATAACTGGCTTCCATTCCTTAGGAAGAGATCTCGGAAATTTTAAGTTGGAGTCTTTGACTTCATATGTTCTTCCATACAACTTCAGGCCATTCAGTAGTTTCTGAAATCAACTGAATATATTTGTTAAATTTTCACCAGAATTATGGTGGAAGTGTTCAAACTGTTGTATGAGGAGTTGCATCTTGTTCTCTCTAACCTGCTCAGTTCCTTCACAGATGGTTTGGATAATGTCCCACAATTGCTTACCAGTGGTGCAGTTAATGACATTATCAAACATATCTTGATCGATTCCATTGAACAAAATGTTCATGGTCTTCCTATCTTTGTGAATCTCCTCCAAGTCTTCATCTGTGTACTCAGCTTGATTCTTTGGAATAGGCCTTCCAACAGCTACAGTGCCATCATCTTGACCAATCCCAGAGTTGGTCTTCATTGTAACATGAGGTCCTTTCTCTATACAAACTACATAGCCTTCATCGATGGCTGAGAGATGAAGGTACATTTTTACTTTCCAGTGAAAGTAATTATCTTTGTCAAGCATTGGAATCCTCACACCTGTATCCTTCTTTCCCATGGTTTTGATCTTTAGACTTCTTGTATGCTAGAAGTTTGCTTTGATACCAATTGTTAGGTCCCGAAGTATCGTAGAAGGGGGGTTGAATACGATACTACCAAAAAAAATAATTCCGAGAATATATCTTTATTGATAATAAACTCGAATGGGTGTTACAACTTCTAATCCAATGGATTAGCTTCAAAACCAGAACACTCCTAAGGATAGTTTAGGCACGAGGACCTTCTACCCGACATTTCCTAAAAGCGGGCGAAGCCGGCTTTCCTACTAGATGGACTGTCTAGCAGCTTACACAAAGAAGATATAAGAGAGATAAGAGAGAGTTGTGTGTTGAGGTGTGTTTTGAAATGAAATACAGCAGACCTATTTATAGATTATAGAAAGTTACTATGCTGCACTATGCTATACTATTCCAACAACCCCTTGGGCCCCACCAGCTGTAACCACTATTTGCACAGTAACCACCATTTGCACAGTAACCGCCATTTGCACAATAACCACTATTTGCACAGTAACCACTATTTGCACAGTATCACTATTTGCACAGTACCTGCATAGTAACCGCGCATAGTAAACACGTATAGTAATCTTGCATAGTAACCGTGCATAGTAACTTTTGCATAGTATTACTATTTTTGGCTGCTTCTTTTGGGCTTCTCTCTTCTATTTCAAATATTCTGCTTGAGATATTATGTCTGTCCTTGATCGTCAATAGGCTTTGGCAATTCTTTCTATGAATTAATGTGTTGATCGTTCTCGTATGTGCTGACACTTAGTGCACTGGTCTGGTTCACAAGTGACTAGCACTGATCTTGATCTTCACACCTTCGTTACATTCCAATTGATTAGCCTGCAGCAGTATCTTCAAATAATATAAATACATGGAATCATTTTGGCCCTTCAACTGAATCATCTGTACATCATATTCTGTCACTGAGGCTTAATCATATCCTAGAAATCTTAGCTTCAATCTCCACTTTTTCCATTTTCAAATAAATCATCAAAGTGGATGATGAATAGTGATTTCTAGAAACTAACTTTGTTTTCTTGGTTTCTTTTGATGATCTAAGCTAGCTTAAGCACACCCAAGGAAAAATCAAGGTTTATTAGAGCTTGTACACTCACTAAGGAAGGTAATCATCTCAAGAAACTCTAACTCTTAGTTTAAGTTTTGATGATTTTTGGATGGTTTTAGATTAGATATGATTATGATGTTATACTAAGCATGATTATGTAGTAGATCTAATTGATTTAAGAAGAATGATGATTATGATGATGTAGTAAAATGTTCTTGGACTTATAAAGATGAGAATCATGTGTATAAGATGTATGTATGCCCGGTGTGGCTTGGTTGTGATGTGAGAATTTTGGAAAGTGTGTAAACATAGCCGTCGTATTGCCGAAATTTCGTTAACCCTTGAAACTCGTGCGTAGCAGTAGCTTCAACTCACTGTCCATTTTCATATTCTGCCATTATAAGATAGATTATGTTATGAGCTTCGTTTTGATATAAAGATCATGTGAAACAGATATACGGTTTAGGAGTTATGGCCAAAATCGTAAAAGTGGTTTGAAACCGTAAGTGCGAGTTTGTAATTGAAATTGAACCTCCTTGACATAGTTAATTCAGTGGCACATCTTGGTTGTTAAATATTAGAGATCATAAAGAAGGTGTGAGAGAAGACCTCGCGTTAAGAAGATCGTTTTTCGATTTTATATAAATGTTCGAATCATGGTTAAGTGCGAATGAACCCCTAAAAGGTATACTTGGTTATAATTTTGGAAAACCACTTGGATAACGATCAATAAATCTCGAGGTAAAATCTTTGTTAGTAAACGACCGATCTTAGCATTTTGTGACATAAGTACCTACCAAGCGTAAGTGTAGTGAGATAACTTGAAAACGAGCAAGTGTAGGGTCATAACGGTATTAATAAAAGTTACACTAGAGAGTGCATAATGAGATAACTTGAAAACGTGTTTCGGACTAAGATAAGTTTATAAGTTTATACTTATCCTTTTAACAGCGTTAAGTGATTAATCTCGAATATTTTGATTGTTTATAGATCACCGAGCAGACCGAGGGCACGCTACCACTACTCGACTATCAGGCAAGTTTCCATTACTTTGGAACTGTTGTTGTGATAATATATATATATATATATATATATATATATATATATATATATTTATATGTGAAGTGATTTTGTTATACCTATACCATTGCATGCATGCCTACTTGGTTATAATTTTGGAAAACCACTTGGATAACGATCAATAAATCTCGAGGTATAATCTTTGTTAGTAAACGACCGATCTTAGCATTTTGTGACATAAGTACCTACCAAGCGTAAGTGTAGTGAGATAACTTGAAAACGAGCAAGTGTAGGGTCATAACGGTATTAATAAAAGTTACACTAGAGAGTGCATAATGAGATAACTTGAAAACGTGTTTCGGACTAAGTTAAGTTTATAAGTTTATACTTATCCTTTTAACAGCGTTAAGTGATTAATCTCGAATATTTTGATTGTTTATAGATCACCGAGCAGACTGAGGGCACGCTACCACTACTCGACTATCAGGCAAGTTTCCATTACTTTGGAACTGTTGTTGTGATAATATATATATATATATATATATATATATATATATATATATATATATATATATTTATATGTGAAGTGATTTTGTTATACCTATACCATTGCATGCATGCCTACTTTCAAGTTTTATTGTTATACTTTTTCCCTGATTTATTGTTGACTTATAAGCTAGATAGATAATATATCAGTTATAAGCCGGATATTGCCAAGACCCTTAGTGAAGGGCATATGAATCTCATTCCTCGAATATAGACCGGGAGTCGGTATTCCTTGATATAATTTGATTATTTTTGGAGAAAAATACTTAAGGATATATTTTCCACTATTTATGCGATGAATATTATTTGAATATTCATTTGAGACTATCTATTTAATAAATATTATTTTGAATAGTCATTCGAACTTTATTCAATTGTCGAATATTATTTTGAAAATTCACTTGGCAATTATTTATCGAATGAATATTATTCCAAATATTCATTCCAGTTTTATTCCTTCAATAAATATTATTCCAAATATTTAATCCAGTTTTATTCCTTCAATAAATGATTTATTTCATTCAAATATTATTTTCGACCTTCAAATATTATGTAAATTATTTCTGAGTCTTATTATTAATATTATTTTATCAAGGAAGGTTCTCAAAATTCTTTTCTTCATTCAAAACTATCTTCCAAACGATAAGGGAACCTTACTTGAGAGTTGTTATTTACTTTGTTTGACTTCCCGGTCATAGATATTCTATAGCTATTCTTTTCATTCGCAACTTCGTTGCCGTTCATTGATTGAGTCTTTTGTTACTTCCTCAACACTCGAGGGGTAAAATTCCTGGAACAAGTTTATATCTATTAACAAGCAACAGCTTGGGAAATATTGGTGAATTTTCCTTTCCAACTAGATTCGACTACCTTGTGGAGTCTTATCAACAAGTATTATACTTGGGGAAAGGGGGAGGAACTTTACGTTTCAGAGTCATGGATGTTATTCGAATTAGGAGCCACGTAAGTGGCCGAGTGGCGCCGGTCCAGCAATGGCCCAACCGTTGGCCGGGGGGTTCCAGAGGGCGGTACACAAGTAAATCCGTCGGTGCTTCCTTCTACATGTAGAGAACAAAAGTGGGGAGCATAACATGCGACTGATCATCGTAAATGTTATGGCTTTTGGCGCGTCAATGCTCCAGGATTAGTTCATCTTTTAAAATCAGAAATTTTCTGCAACACGGTGAGTGTTGGCAGGGCTGAAGAGTGTTCAAAAACTGGAAATTGAAATATTTTTCTGCAAACTCCTCTTTTCTTGATATATGTCGATATCTTGATCATACCTTTGCAAAACAAATATGTCTACAAAATTATATATGGTTTAACTTTGTTACTTCATCTTTTACATTATACTGGCACTATGTTCGTTAATGCATGGCATATGGCTTCAGAAATATTTTTTAATCATTATATGTTATTGTTGTTCAGTTATATACTATTATTGGTGGGTTATTTCTCACCCTTGCTTTATTTATTATATCACAACAACAGCTAGATTTGATGGCCCGCGTAAGGCGCACTAGGCGCAAACAGGTGACCCTAGCCAAAGGACTACCCGCTGACATTATCGCTGCCATTGCTGAGGTAGCCTAGGCTAGCAGCTTTTGATTTACCAGTTTATTTATATGTATCACTAATATAACGACCTAGAAAATTTCGATTTTTAATAATATTTATTTATTATAAATTATAAATTATGTTATGTGAATATTGTTGTAAACGTGAAATGTGTGTGAGATGCTGTTTATGTGATTATTTGATGATTTGGGTAAGCTGTGAAGATTGGTGTATTTTTATTTTTATTTTTGAGGATTTAAATATATTTAAATCATGCATTTTTGATCCTCTGTAAATTTTATAAAATTATCGGAGGAATTAAAAATCATGAAATCTTATGTAATATTATCTTTATAATATTATTTTGTTTTTAAAATGGTTGGGTGAATTAATTTGGATGTTTCGGTATTTTAAAATGATTTTTATAGTTTTATTGTATTTAAAGGATCAAAACTTTGAAAATTCATATTTAATTCATTTTTGATCCCAAAAATATTTCGAAAATATGTGTGTGCTCGTAATTTTATATTCTTTATTTTAAAAATGAAGAGTTAAAATTTTCAAATATTTTATTTGATTTCGATTTATAAGAGTCGTTTAGTAGCATTATAATTGGGCTAGGAATGAAGAGTAGTATAGTTATATTGTTATTGGGTCAAGCCCAATTAGAAGAGAAAGACAGCAATGAACCTTAGGGACAAGTCGGGAGAAAAAAAAAGAAGAAGAGAAGAGATTGGAGAAGAAGAAGGGAGAGATTAGAGATTAAATGGGAGATATACATATACATACATATAAACGTGTGTATTATGTGTGTATATATGTGCGGTGTGTGTGTGTAGGGGTGGGGGTGGGGAAGGCAAGAAATCGAGGGAGAAGGGTCAGGGGGCTGCGATTGTGGTAGCAGGAGGAGGAGGCCGCCACCGCGGCTGTGGCTCGCCGACGGTGGGGCGGTGGCGCGGAGAGAGAGACTGTAGGAGAGAGAGAGAGAGAGAGAGAGAGAGAGAGAGAGAGAGAGGGAGAGATGGCAGGAGAGAGAGAGAGAGAGAGAGAGAGAGAGAGAGAGAGAGAGAGAGAGAGAGAGAGAGATGGCAGGAGAGAGGGGGAGAGAGAGAGAGGCAGAGAGATTGAGTCGAGAAAGAGAAAGGGAGACTCCGGTGGTTTGATTTTTGGACGAATCGGAAAGGTATAATATTTTATTTATATATTTATTTATTTATTTTCATTTTGATGTAGTTATTTAATTGTCAATTTTAGATTTAATTATGTAGTGTTGTAATTTAATTAGTTTAAATTTGCGAGGTTATTGTTGTAATTTAATTAGCTTAAATTGCTAGTTTAATATGTTAATTCTCGTAATTAGAATATATTTGAATTTCGAGAATATTGTTGTAATTTAAATTATTTTAAAGTGAGAGATTATTGTGTTAATTTTAGTAAATTAATTCGGAAAGTATAGTTAATTATAATTGTTGGTTGATGGTATAATTGGGCTCAGTATTCGATAATTGCTAATTATTAATTGTTGGATAATTTGTAAAGGTTATATGGTCTTGTTTGTAATGGATGTTTAAGTGCTAATTGCTAAGTGTAATGGTGGGAATTAATTTGTGGTCGTTAGTGGGTAATTATGAGTTGCTAGTTGCATATGGTGTCGGAAATGTATATGTGCTAAGAGTTTGTTTTAGTTACTAATTATTATTGTCATATAATGTTGGAGTTTACATGAGTTTGTTAATTGTAAATGAGTTATATGGATTAAGTGTTGTAGTTGAGTTATAGTATCGGTTAAATGCTATACCTGTTAAATATTTGGAGTCGAGTATGTATTGAGAATTGTTTAAGCAGTATATTTCGGTTTAAATGTTATTTATCAAAGATTAACTGTGAGGTTCATTTTATTATGTGTTTATCTGCGAGGAGTTGAAATGAGATCTCGAGTCTTAAATGTCAATATTTAAGTACTTGTGTAATTCTCTTCAACTAGTTCCTCGGGCTTACGAATATCCATGATTAGCTATCACGAGTATAATTAATATACTTGAGTGATGTGATCATCGATATAGCGTAAGTAATAGTTAGTGCCAGGGGTTGTTCCCTAGGGCTTACGAACATCAATGATTGATTGTCACGTGTATCATTAAAATGCGTGAGAAATACGATCATTGGTGTAGCGTAAGTAGTAGTGTAATGTAATTTCTTATGTGCTAGTTGCCGCATGTTCGGGCGGGTACTTTTCATTAATTGTTTACTTTTATGTTGCTGCAAGTTGAGGCAGCTTTATTTTTGTAAAAGCATGGTTGAATTGTTTTTTATTGATATTGAGGGGCTGTGCCCATAGTCCGATAAACGAATACTTCATGCCGAAATTTTCTAAAAATCCCCTGCAAATCTATTTAAAACCTATTTAACTTATTTAATTTCAATGTTTGAAGGTCTGTTATGATTACTAAGGGTTAAGTATATGTATCAGTGGTTTTTTCGAGAATATATCGTGGTTTAAATATTAAGTGGCTGTGTTGTTTTGAAATGGTTATGTGATGTGTTTATGTGACCTGGTTGATTATACTAAGACTACTATATGGATATAGTTGGATATGTCTATATGTAATTGTGTATATTTGTATACATGAGTATAAGCGTTATAGGACGCGTATGGGTAGAGTAGAGCAAATAAGAGTTTGCTTGATTTGACATTGAAACGGTACTTGAATTTGTAAAGGTACGAGTAAAAGACAAGTCCGAGAGCAGTGCAAGGACAAGTGGAAATTGGAACAAAATGGTAGTAGCGAAGTAGACGAAGGTATGGATGTGAAGTAGCAAATTACCAGTAAGGACTAATGTGAATTTGAGTCGAGGATCCATGGTAGGATCAGGAACTCCGTAAGTCGAGGCAAGTGTTATTGCTTGTCACTTATTGTTCAAGTGATGCAATTTAGTTTATTTATTGTATTGAAATGAGTTGGTCAAGTATAGTTGAAAAATGATATATATACCTCTTTAAATTACCATGATGCTATTTATTTTCCCCACCCATAATTCACATGTCGATTTTACAAAGAATCTTGTACATAACCCTTTTTCACATTTGGACAAAGGAATGCCTTTTCTTCTATTTTCGTCAAATACTCTTAAGAATTTTCTAAACAAGGAAATCCAAGTTTTCTTAACTATTATGAAAACCTGCCGGAAAAATTCCGATTTAGCATATTTTTCACTAATGGATTTCCAATTGGACAATATTTCTCTAATCTGATCTGAATCTTTACATGTTGAGACTGTTTTGCAATTATATGTTCTAAACTATTTTCCTCGCTTATGAAAGCTCAAATTCTTCAGTGTGTATAAGTTTTGTTAAATGCCCGATACTTGACCATATCCTTGTTTCAGTCTAGAATTTCGATGGTTGAAAATCTTATTGCAATTCATACCATTATTCTTGTTCAAATGAAACTTTCTTTAGATAAGTTGCTGATGTTATGAATCTATTAATTCGTATCGAACTTGTCGATATCTTTTAAAAATCTTGATTGTTCGTTTGCTCCCTGTAGTGTATCGAACTTGTCGATACTAAATGAGGTTGTTGTTTCTTATTAACTCTTAATCTTGAGTTATTATTCTAGACGTGAGTTCCAGTTGTTTGGAGATCAAAGGTTGTCGATTGTCCCGACACCTAGTGTGGATGATTTAGAATTGGAAATGTTTTTAAATCTGGCCCTTGGGGCGTAAAACCCTTCGGGGTGGGACCTTATTATGGTCGGAAGTTAAGGCCAATATGTGCCATGGATCCAATTAAGGACATTGTTGTGCGCGTTTGTCCTAGGACATTGCTGTGTGCGTTTGTCCGGGGTTAGTGCTGACTGATCAGCAGCCTAACTTTGATGTTTTTTTTAAAATAAATAAAAATTCCAATTCTTGACTCTTTGGAAGTCCGTTTCAGTAATATTTGACATCAGAAATTTTATCAGTTCTAGTTTCTGTTTCACATTATAAATGGTGAGTTATTGGCCCTCGTGGCAATTGAAAAGTTGATATAATTGTTCCTTCATAAAATGAGATGAAACTCTGTTGCTTATTAAAATTGTCGTCGTTATTGAAATTGTCATCACTATTATTACTTGCTGAGCATTGTTGGCTCACTCTTGCTTCTGTTTATTTCTCCAGTTGTTAGAGGTGATCAGAAAACCTAGTGGTCAGTTGGTATAGCTCTATAGACAGCGAGAGGAGACGTTCGAGTTATTGACTTTTCAAAGAATGGATTGGGAATTGTTAAGGTTGGATATTTAGTTAGACAGTGATTTTGTACATTCATAAAATTGTATTATATTCTTTTATTCTGAGATTGGGTTGTATTAATGATATTCGATAGTTTGTTTCATACCATAACCTGTATGCGATCTTGGTTAAGGGGTTTTATTATTAAATGTTGTTTATATTCAGAGATGTATAATATTGTTTATAGTTAGTGGCCCCATATCTGTACCCCGGATTTTGGGATGCTACAACTAATGTTAATCAACGGCAAGAAACTTTTAAACTGCTGACGTATTTGGGTTGTAATAACTTTTATTCATGAATCCTATTATGTGAAACTGATTGTGTGCATGTATTATTATTGCGGGGTCATAGCATGCAGTTTCTTATTTTGACTCAAGTCAAGTGTTATTTTTGGAAATGGAGACCGTAACGACCAGATCCCCGACCCCGGATCTGGGGGTGTTACATACACCCTCACACACACTAACCCCACCCCCTGATGATGTCATAAATATAATTTTTTTTTTTAAAAATTAATTTTTGTAAAAAAAAAAAATTTTTGAAAACAATTATGGGGAAAAAAAATTCTGACGTCATGCAGACGTCATACTGGTGATTTTTTTTACAGAATCTGGTATTTTTGTTGAATTATGGTATTTTTTACGAAATTTGGTGATTTTCCAGCTTTTGTAAAAAATCACCAGTATGACGTCAGCATGACATCATAATTTTTTTCCCCAGATTTTTAAAAAAAAAAAAAATTTTTTTTTCAAAAAAACAAATTTTCAAAAAAAAATATATTTATGACATCATCATGACGTGGGTTCTCATAGATCTCATAATAAGAGGGTTCTCAATGGAGCAAGACTCATGCCAGATGTACCAGAAAAAACTCTTTTGCCTCAGATTTTGCCGTCAAAAGGGCAATCAACAACTCCTAACATTTAGCAAGTCCAAACAATGTTGAAACTTCCTATGTGGAACCAGCTTGGTGAGCATATCAGATGGGTTATCAGCATTACCCACTTTGCTCAGTTTAATTCTCTTATACCATTACCTTGGAGAATGCTTTAGTCCATACAAAGCCTTCAATAACTTGAAAACATAGTCTTCCTTACCAGGAACCTGAAACCCATCTGGCTGAGTCATGTATATCTCCGAGAACGCAACAGCAACAGAACCTGATAATGTAGAACCTTGAAGAAGATACAAGGTACCACGTTTAACACCTTTTAAAACCACATTAGAACCCTTGCAGAAATGTAGAACTCCACCTTCACCTTGAAAACTGAAACCCTTGTTGTCTAACATACTCAAAAATATCAGATTCTTTATCATAAGTTGAACATGCCTAACATCATTCAATGTGTAGAATTTACCATCATGTGTCCGAATTTTAATCGAGCCTATTCCAACCGTCTCACAAGCAAAACCGTTAGCCATAGAAATATTGCCACAGTCTACTTGCTCATAGGTTGTAAATCACTCCCTGCGCGGACATATATGCTAAGACGCTCTAGAGTCAAGGATCCACACATCAGAGTGATACGTGTGCTCATCAGCAACTAGAACAATATCTTCTTCAGAATTGATATCAGCTACAGCAATAGTACCTATCAACTTATCCTGTTGCTTCTTTTTCTTGGGACAATCAGATTTCCAGTTTCCCTTCTCTTTACAGTAATTACAGATATCATTAGGTTTTGGACCCTTAGGAACTGGTTTCTTGAATTTATTCTTCCCCGACTTTCCATGTCCATTACTACCACTAATCCAACAGCCTGATTGATTATCTACACCTGTACCAGCCGCCTTATGGCACAACTCTCTAGTATGGAAAGCAGATCTAACCTCCTCTAGAGAAATAGTATCTTTACCAACAATAAACGATTGCACAAAATTCTCATACGACAATGGCAAAGAAATTAATAGAATTAAAGTCGCATCCTCATCTTCCACTTTAACATCAATATTACGCAATTTTAATGAGATTGTGTTTAACTGATCTAAGTGATCTTGAAGAGGCATACCGTCTTGCAATCGCAGACTAAATAGACGTTGCTTCAGAAGCAACTTATTTGTTAAAGACTTTGTCGTGTAGAGACCTTCAAGTTTTAACCACAGACCAGCCACGGTATCCTCCTCCGCGACTTCAGTAATAATATCATCTGAAAGAGATACAACAAAATTGTTGAGTATGCCTTTTCTTCTAGACTGTCCATCTCAGCGCTTCAGGATCCGTCGTCGACTTCTTTCTCAACGGCGCCCAGAGCCCCTGTTGCTTTAATAAAGCACGCATCTTGATTTGCCACAGACTGGAACTATTCCTCCCAGTAAATTTGTTGACATGCACGTTAATAACATACATCTTTCTCACCGAACACCAAGCGCTCTTGATACCAGTTTGTTACCACAGAAGCAAGAAAGATTATAATAAATGTAAAGAAAGAACACAAATAGGCAGAAGAAAAAAGTTTTATTGATCTTGAGGATACAGATTACAGCATACAACTAGTTTATGACCTAAAGAGTATATATAGTACTCTCTACGCGGTTACAGAAAAACCCAAAAAAATAGGCCCAAAATAGATAACCCAAGATACCCGAAATCCCAGCATTCGGGGCATTACAGATTCAAAGCATATTCTAAAAGTCTCAAGTAACTACCCATCTCAGCAAAAAGTCTAAAGTAACTACTCGTTCTCCACAGTGACTCATTTAAAACACTAAAATATATAATAATATATATCACTCCATTATCTTTTATTTGAAACCCTAACGGAGCAGCTGATGTGGTCTTCCTACGTAGCAGTAACGGCTAGTTGAGGTTGACTGGACAGCATATCTGTAAGAACCCTGATTTTTTTAATATTTTTAAGAATGTAATACCTTATGACATTGTGAGTTGGGAACCTTTTTAAACCACCTATGTTGTTTAATGGAATTGATTATCTGAGAATTTAATGCTGTTATATTCACTGCGTGAGGAGAAGTCTTGGTTGAAAGCAATGAACCTACTTCCATTAAAATTCATAAAAAAAATTGGGACTTGAGAATGATTGGAGTATTAAAGATTTTAAGAGCTTATGACAAGAGGTTATGCGCATTTAAGGGAATTGCACAATTAAGTACTTAAGGAATAACAAAGGAAATCTCTACGCGACAAAATGTTATTACGAGAAGTTATTTAAGATACGTTAAGAATTAAGGATTAAGTGACCAACATTGGTGGAGGAATAAAATAGGGAAGATATTACGTGCAAGGCATCATGTAACTAGATTGTTAGAAAAGTAAACTAGAAAGCCAAAAAGCAACTAGAGGAATAGTAACTAGTTGGTGCACTACACTTTAGGGGACAAGGAAGCATGGTTGGCACCTAGGGGGCTAGCACTAGACTTGCAAACATGTGATTATGTACCTGTAACAATACATATACCAATACATAACACAACACCACATCACTTTCTTCAAAACACCCAACCAAAACCATCTCTCTCTCTCCCCTTAAGGAGCTCTCGGCCCAAGCTCTTCCAAGGGAAGAAGAAGAATTTTTCTTTAACTTCCACTCATCCATAAGTCACAACATAATTCCTAGAGCTTCCTTGTATCATAATGAAGGTATGTTATCAATTTCAAAGCGTTTCATCCATCCAATCTTGAGTTATAAATTGTTAAAGTTTGGATGAAAAGTAACCAAAGTTTAGTTTCCTTTAGATCTTGAATTTTAAGGCTTGTAGAGACTCATCCAAGGTGTTCTTAAGGTTCATATAGCTCACCCAAGGTTCCTAGAGACTCAAGGAAGGTATAAACTCTCTCAACCCTTAGCCATGACTTGTTTATAGTTCATATTGCTAGATCTACAAGTATTAGTGCATATCTTGGTAGTATGAGTTATAGATGATGAAATCTTGAAGTTATATGCTTGATCTTTATGTGGTAAACCTTGTTCTTGAATGGTATAGTCCTATGTATGTTAAGAAATGAATATTGGTGGGTTTGATGTTGAAAAGAAAGTGTGGTGATAATTTGAAGTGTTGAAGTTGTAAAAAGGAGCTTGCTGAAAATTCTGGGAGCATGAGTTGTCTTGTAGGAGGGATCCGAACCCCTTAAACTTGTCTCCTTAAGACCTAATACAAATGGTTAGAAAGGTATTTGAATGTAGTTTCCAGTAATATAAAGTTCATGACTATGTGATGTCTAGGTTTTGAGTTATGGCCCGAGAAGTGCAGAGTGGTTTTGTGATCCGGGCTGCACCATTTGGTCAACTTGTGAACCACCTTTAGACCCTTAAAAATTATGCAAACTTTATGAAAAATTGAGGGTAGCTAGATTTTACAGTGGTAAAGATTAACCAAAAAGAATTGGATTAAAATATATATTTTTCAATTTTATAAAAATGTTAAAGTGAAGTGCGCGCAAGCAGGAAAGTCATACGAGGAGTTAGTTTGATATGGTTTCAAGGATAAGTAATTATGTTTCATGTGTGGTAACTAATTCGAGTCAAATAATTGACGAGCATAATAGAGTGATGACATGGACCTGTAGGAGGGTTAGAGGGTCATATGACGGAGTCGTTAAGGTAGTCTTACATTCTTTAAAAACCTTGTGATTAAGAGGAATTGTTAAGGTACTAACGAGCGAATATTGATTATGTATAGATCCTCATTCCACTCCGCAAGCTCGACCACCCCAACCTCACCAAGGAAAGTTTACCTTTCAAAACTCTTACATAAAGATTTTCACTATTGTGTTTGTAGATTCCGTATGTATTATGTGCTATGTTTTGCAAGACTTTATGTTGAGATTGAGATATATATAAATGTGCTTACACCCTTGAACTTAGAATGAAAAGTGTCTCTTCGGACAACGACTCTAGCAATAGAGGTCGTAGTGGTCCAAATATACTATTGACCGGGGAGCGGTATATTTTTTTGTCGCAATTAAGTTACGATGACCCGCGGGATAAAGCGGGAAGTATCGTACGCTTATGTAATTAATTATTTATACGTTATCAAAAATATTCAAAAATACTTATCTTAGATTAAAAGATTATTTTAATAAATTAATTACCTTATTAATTTTTACTAGATCTCGAAACATTACTTATTAATTATTATTTTGAAAATGAAACGAAACCAAACTCGAACCCTTTCGAACTCAAAACATTTTTAAAAACCCTCGGTCAGGTTTTACTCACTTGCACGTTTTTCAAGAATTATTGGTCGACTGAGGTCGAACCTCAATTACTCGATTTTCAATCAAAATAAAAATTTTCGTAAGAACAGAAAAAGGGGACTCTGGCAGGTGTCGGAATCATTGACGAACGATTCCCGGGAAGTGTAAGCGGCCGTGAGCCAGGCGGTCCATCAATTATTCCGGCCCAGGTGTTGCCGAAGGATGATTACGGATGTAGTTTTCATCGAGGGTGATTACGGATGTAGTTTTCACCCGAGGGTAGTTACAGATGTAATTTCTATCCTTCTACTAGTAGAAAAGACCCGCGGATTATTGGACTTGGGTATGGCGACTGATCATCGTCAATCCTTGTCAAGTTTTACGTTTTCTTCAAGTCCCATCCTCCACTTTGGAAAAATACTCGAATACTGCTTCTTAGGCCTAAGTGCCAAGTTGCCGATAGTGTTATATTTTGATAAGAAAGATATTGATTCCATGTAGAGTCTAGAACTACAAGTTTATTTTGAAATTGAGGGCACGTGCGAGTGCACTTTTGCGATGGTTCAAAGATGATGGGTGATTCAATAACTTATTGATATAATTAAGTTTAATATTTGTTAAATCAAATAAAATGCATACACTACTTATCTCATATATATATATATATATATATATATATATATATATATATATATATATATATCTTGCTGAGCTATAGTTGCTCACTCTTTCTTGTTTTAAAAATTGTAAACACAACAGTTAAGAGAAATGGCAAGACCCCGTCAGACTGTCCGAAAGTAGGTGACAAGACCTCAGGCAGCAGCTGAGATTCCACTGGTAGGCCCCATTAGACGGATTGGTTTGCAACTTTTGTTAGTACGCTTTATTTATAAGTATGACCTGTGCAAGGCAGTGTACCGCAACTATTATTCAAGCCGCTAACACAGCTTCATGTAGAAGCATTGTTAGTAGCCTAAATACTATTTAATTTGGTCTGTAATAACTCTAAGACTTTTACTTTTGCTCAATCAAGTTGTAGGATGTTTCTGAGACTCTAACCAGTGTGTGTGTGAGTATGTGTGCGTTGTGAGTTTTATTGCGGGGTCAATTGTTGTTATATACATTATGTGCAAGAACAGGTATGTTATTAATGGAAAATGGACCGTGAGCGCCTGGATCTCCGACCCCGGATTTGGGGGCGTCACAGAAATGGTATCAGAGCGGAGGTTATAGTTCTCAGAAATGATAGTAATTTAAGAAAGCAACCGTAATAATAATAATAATAATAATAATAATAATAATAATAATAATAATAATAATAATAATAATAATAACCCTAATAACAACATTAATAATACCTAGAACTCTCATCGAGTTTGCAGTCGGGTTATCGGATATAGCCCTGACTTTAAGGCCCGTGAGGGAACTACTCCTTAAACCTTACTTTATGGTTAGTGACCCATCTTATTTCCTTGTGTAGATGGCAGAGATTCTTGAGATACCAGACCCTGAGGCCTATCAGAGAGAGCATGATGAGGCACTACTGAGGGAGACTGATGACCCTGTTGTGAGTACTGATGCTGACTCTGAGCTTGACCCTAGGATGGTGCTGATAGAGGACACTAAGGAGGAGGACCCAGATGAGGAGCCCCTTGAGCCTGAGCCCGTTATCCCCTCCCCTGTGCCCACTGAGGTGGAGAGGGATCTGGTGGGGACCGTGTTGCGTCACCCTCACCCTTTCCACAGCCCTTGAGCCCCATTTCATCTAAGGACGACTCCAAGGATACTACTTCTGATGAGAGTGAGCTTGACCCCGCCCCTGATGCTGACTTTGTTGTACCGCCTCCACCACCTAACCTACCCCCGGTATCGGGCACTGAGCACGCTTATGTTGTGCAGTTCCTGACCCGAGACCTACTTTCTGCCGAGGCTAGACTTAATTAGGCGAGGCGGGCACTTGTGGAGGAGCACGAGGCACGATTGAGGGTTCAAGCTAGGATGAGGACTGCTGTTGCTAGGAGGACTAGAGCCCGACTTGATCGGATAGAGAGGCGGAGCCGTGCGAGGATTACCGGTCTAGGAGTGATCCGTACCAGGGATGCTAGGCGTGTCTTGCATCGTGCATTCTCCCGGGTGAGGGCCTTGCTCTGTCGCGGGGCGGCACCATGATGTGTTATGGATAGCTCAGTCCCCTAGGTTCAGATGACATTAGTGTGTCGATTTTTCGGGAAAGTTGACTTGTGCAGTGGTATCCTTTCTGACCAATGGATGTGTAGACTGACCTACAGATATGTAGATGTGACTTCGGATAGTATATACGGATGTAGCCCTACTTTTGTGTAGCCTTGACTATTCTGATGATGTACTTGTTATTGTTCCACTTTTGCTAGACCTTGATATCTGGAACTATGCGTTAGGCTTTAACATCTGAACTATGTGATGACTCTTGTACCGTATTTATATAGTTTCAGTTTCCTTGATATTGTCTCAACTGCCTTACTTTCCGATGCCATGCTTTACTGTTTTGATATACAACTGTGAATATACAACTTTTACAAATCACAACCATACGACCATGCTGTTTCAAATTTACAACTTACAATTTCAGATTATTTTCTACAAAATTCCCGGAAAAATTTGGTTTTGTTTTATTTTAAAATTTAAAAAAAATATTCCTACAAGTTTTGAAGTTTTGAAGTCTCGAAAATTCCTACAAATGTTTTCGAACCACGTAACGGTTTTCCCTAAAAAGGTTTTAAAGTTTTATCACCATCATGAGGACACTGCAAGTTTCGAAATTTTAACCCTGTATAAGGAGGAACGATACGCTGTCAAATAATTGGAAAACCCTAACCCATTTCTTGTCTCATTATCAGAATCATGCCACCCAAAAGAATGAACACTCGAGCTCACCCGGCCAGCTCTGAAGGCCAGGGTAGCCACCTTGGGCCCAAAGGCCACCAAAATCGTGAGAAAGAGGATTTGAACCTGAGCGAGGATGAGGACAACGACTATAACTTGTTTGATAACTCTGAGTATGATGAAGAAGAAGCTGAAGATGACACCCGAGAGGTGGAAAATCCAAGGAGAGACCCTATGGAGCAATTCATGGACCTACTTAGGCAGAACTTGGACCATCCCCCGGTTCAGCAAAAACCCAATAATGCAAATGCAAACGCTTTCCGGAATTTCAAATCCCTGAAACCCCCAGAATTTAAAGGAACTGTAGACCCGGTAGAGGCAAGAGCCTGGCTGAAGGAAATGGAAAAATCTTTCGAGATACTGGGAGTCGCGGAAGGGCAAAAGACCGTTTTTGCCACCTATCTCCTGAAGGGTGATGCAAATTACTAGTGGGAAGCTAAGAGGAATTTGGAGGGAAGAGGTGTGGTGACCTGGGAGTGGATTAGCGAGCTGTTCTTGGAGAAGTATTTCCCTAGGTTCATGGAGACCCAGATGGAGCTGAAGTTCTTGGAGCTGAAGCAAGGTAACATGACGGTGGCCGAGTATGAGGCCAAGTTTACTGAGTTGTCCAGGTTTGTGCCGTAGTATGTGAACACTGAGGCAAAGAGAGCCCGAAGATTCCAGCTGGGGCTAAAGCAATGGATTCAGAATCGTGTGGCGGTCCATGAGCTAACAGACTATGCCACCTTGGTACAGAAGGCATCGATTGTAGAGGCTGGAAGTGAGCAGATGCAGAAAGAGAGAGAAGGAAAGAAGAGGAAATTTGATAACCGAAAGGGAAATTCTGCGGGCGGAAGTTTTCCGAGCAAGTTTAAGCGAGGGGCGATATCCCAGCCCAGTAGGAACCTTGGAACCAAGAGAGCTGAAAGTTGGAGTGTGGGCCAGGGCGGCCGACCACAGAGATCATCTTACTCTGCCCCATCTCGAGTCCTACCCCCGGATTGCAATAAGTGCGGGAAGAAACATGCGAGCGTGTGTAACCTGCAGGATGTGAAGTGCTTTAAATGCGGGTTGACAAGAAATTATGCTAACACCTGTCGAGGACCCAGTAACAACACCAATGCCGGAGGCACTTGCTTCAAGTGCGGAAAACTAGGGCATCGAATGAGGGAATGTTTGTCTTCTGGGCCGGCTGCGTCGAGAGCTAGTGGAACTGCTTCTAACAAGCCCCCTACTGCTAGAACTTTTAACATGACTGTGCAAGATGCCGTGAGGAACATGGATGTGATCGCAGGTACCCTACTACTCAATTCAGTTAATGAAAATGTTTTATTTGATTCGGGCGCTACCAAGTCTTTTATATCCCTAGATTTTGCATGTCGGTTAGACCTTAAGGCTGAGCCATTGAAAGACAGATTGCAGGTAGAGATAGCTAATCGTGACATTATCCCTGTTAGCCAAGTGTATCCAGGTTGTGACCTAGAAATAGGAGGGCAGCACTTTCGGGTAGATTTAATTCCGTTAAAACTAGGAGAGTTTGATGTGATGGTAGGCATGGATTGGCTGACCACCAATGGAGCTCAGATTGATTGCATGAAGAAGAAAGTTAGATTGAGTTTGCCAGGGAATAAGGAAGTAGTGTTTAGAAGGCAACGACAAAACTGAAAGTTTTTGACCGTAATTCAAACCCAGAAGCTGTTGCGTAAAGGATGCGAGGCTTATTTAGCCTATGTGAAGGACACCAAAAAGGAGGCAGCAAGCCTACCGGAAATTCCCATCGTTAATGAGTTCGCTGATGTATTCCCTGATGATCTTCCAAGACTACCACCTGATAGAGACATTGAGTTCGCTATAGATTTAGTCCCTGGTACGGCACCAATTTCGAAAGCCCCATATAGGCTAGCCCAAGTAGAGATGAAGGAATTGGCCACTCAGTTGCAAGAGTTGTTGGATAAAGGAATGATAAGGCCTAGTGTGTCACCGTGGGGAGCCCCGGTGTTGTTCGTGAAAAAGAAGGATGGCAGTATGAGGTTATGCATAGACTACAGGGAGTTGAATAAGGTGACTATAAAGAATAAGTATCCTTTACCGAGGATAGATGACCTGTTTCACCAGCTAAAAGACGTAGTCTATTTTTCCAAAATTGATTTGAGAACCGGGTACCACCAGTTAAGGATTAAGCCAGAAGATATACCCAAGACGGCCTTTCGCACCCGGTACGGACACTATGAGTTTTTGGTAATGTCGTTTGGATTAACCAATGCACCCGCAACTTTCATGGACTTAATGAACCGAGTTTTCAAAAAGTATTTAGATAAGTGTGTTATAGTCTTCATCGATGACATCTTGATTTATTCCAAGATGGAGGATGAGCATGCGGAGCACTTGAGGACTGTGTTGGGAGCATTGAGAGAAGAAAAGTTGTACGCAAAATTCTCGAAGTGTGAATTTTGGTTAAGAGAAGTCCAGTTCTTAGGGCATGTAATTAGCAATCAAGGTATCCTAGTGGACCCAGCTAAAATAAAAGCCGTCTCAAATTGGGAGAGACCAACCACTCCGACGGAGGTAAGAAGTTTTATAGGATTGGCTGGCTACTATAGGAGGTTTGTTCAAGACTTTGGTAAGATGGCAGCCCCTTTGACCCGACTGACTCGCAAGACCGAGAAGTTTGCATGGACCGAAAAATGTGAAGAGAGCTTTCAAGAGTTGAAGAAAAGTTTGGTGTCAGCACCGGTACTAGCCCTAAAGGATTAGGGTGTATGCTTATGCAGCATGGTAAGGTGATTGCGTATGCATCTAGATAACTCAAGGATTACGAGATAAGATACCCCACCCATGATTTAGAATTAGCGGCGATAGTCTTCGCTTTGAAAATTTGGAGGCATTACCTTTACGGAGAAAAGTGTGACATCTACACGGACCACAAGAGCCTAAAATACATATTCACTCAGAAGGAGTTAAACATGAGACAGAGGAGATGGCTAGAATTAATCAAGGACTTTGACTGTGAGATTCACTATCACCCAGGAAGGGTCAATGTGGTGGCTGATGCACTTAGCCGAAAAGAGATACTCAAGATGATAACGTCAGAGGACGAGTTGATCAAGGACTTTGAGAAACTGGAGATTAAAGTGAGGTTACCAGGAACCGGACAAGAGAGTCTAATGGAGATAAAAGTCCAACCACCGCTATTGGAAAAGATTAAGTTGTGCCAGGAAAAGAAAATAGAAGAAGAAAAGAATTCGATGGAGAAAGTTTTGACTGGTGAGGAAATTAAGTGCAAAATGGACGGGAATGGAGTTATGAGGTACGCATCTAGGATATGGATCCCGAACATCCAAGAGCTAAGGGATGAGATTCTGCAAGAGGCTCATAGTTCAAGGTATTCGATTCACCCTCGAGGTACTAAGATGTATAGAGATTTGAGAGAATATTATTGGTGGCCAAATATGAAGAAGGACATAGCAGAGTGGGTAAGTAAATGTTTGACATGTCAAAGAGTGAAGGCCGAACACCAGAGGCCCAGTGGATTGTTGCAACCCTTAGAGATACCCGAGTGGAAGTGGGAGCATATTGCGATGGACTTTGTGGTCGGACTACCAAGGACCAAGACTAATCATGATGCCATTTGGGTAATTATCGATAGATTGAATAAATCAGCACATTTTCTTCCAATTAACGAAAGGTACGCAGTCGATAGACTAGTGGACATTTACTTAAAGGAAATCGTGGTTAGGCATGGGGTTCCTGTGCGCATTGTATCGGATAGAGACCCAAGGTTCAACTCCAGGTTCTGGAGGAGTTTTCAGGATTGTAATGGAACCAAGTTAAACATGAGTACTGCTTATCACCCTCAATCAGACGGACAGAGCGAGAGGACCATCCAGACCATAGAGGACATGTTGAGAGTCTGTGCTATAGACTTTAAGGGAAGTTGGGATGACCACTTGCCGTTGATCGAGTTTTCGTACAACAACAGTTATCATGCGAGTATAGGAATGCCCCCAAATGAAGCCTTATACGGATGAAGATGTCGATCTCTCTTGTGTTGGGAAGAGGTTGGAGAGCGAAAGATTTTAGGGCCCGAATTGGTTCAACACAAGAGAAACTATCGAACTTATACGAGGACGGCTGGTAGCGGCCCAGGACAGACAGAAGAAATATGCGGACCAGACCCGCAAGGACAAAGAGTATGAGGTGGGAGAGTTTGTGATGCTAAAGGTATCACCGTGGAAGGGATTGATGAGATTTGGTAAGAAAGGGAAGCTAAGCCCGAGATTTATTGGACCTTTTGAGATTTTGAGGCGTGTTGGAAAGTTAGCCTATGAACTAGCCTTGCCCCCGAGCTTGCAGCAAGTGCATAATGTGTTTCATGTGTCTATGCTACGACCCTACCATACCGACTTTCGGCATATGATAGAATACGATCAGGTAGACCTGCAACCAGACTTGACCTGTAAGAACCCTAATTTTTGGTAATATTTTCTTTTATTTAATATCATGGGACATTGTCAATTTGGAACCTTTCTAGTGATCCCTGTTGATTAATAGAATTGATTGTCTGAGAAACTGCGTTGTTGCATTTATCATGTAATATAAAAAGGAAGGTTGTGAAGGCAGGAGTCTTATTGTTAGTAATATTTATAAAACCTGGGATTTGAGAATGGTTAGAGTATTAAAGGATTTATTAAGAATTGTGACGAGGAATTATGGACATTCGAGGAATTTACACAATTAAGTACTTAAGGAATTATAGGGGAAATCTCTACGCGACAAAATATTATTACGAGGAATTAATTATGATACGATAGGAAATAAGGATTAAGTGACAACCATTGGTGGGGAAATAATAATACAAGGAAGGATATTGCATGCAAGTGTCATGTAACAAGCTAGTTAGGAAATGAACTAGAAAGCAAAAAGCATAAAGCATAAAGTAACCATGAATAAGTGACTAGTTGGTGCATTATTCTAGGAGACAAAGAGGCATGGTGTATGCCTAGTCTACTAACCCTAGGGTGTCAACATGTGACACAATACATACACACATCAATACATATCACAATAATACATATTATCATTCAAACACCCAACACAAACCAAGAAACCCCCCCCCCCCCACTTGGAGCAAACTGCTCTCGGCCAAGCAAGAGAAAAGGAAGAAGAAAAATTATTTTCTCCCCTTCCACTACTTCAAAAATCTCAAGATTAAAACCCAAGCCTCTCCTAAGTGTTGTCAAGGTATGTACTAAGTTTCATAATTTATTTCAAGGTGTAGCTTGGTGAGAAAAATGGTGAAAGTTGGAGATGTATAGTGACTAACTTAAATCTTGTTTTAGATCTTGAAGTATAAGACTTGTAAAGACCATCCAAGGTGTTCTTGAGGCTTGTAAAGCTTACCCAAGGTCTTTAGCTACTCAAGAAGGTATAAAAATCTTGAACCCTTTTGATTATGTATTGTTTATAAGATATGGTAGTAGATCCATGAGTTTTAGAACTAATCTTGGATGTATATGTATTGGATAGCATGGATCTTGAGTTTTGATGTTGAGATTGTGACTTTTATGACTATGGTTAATATATATATCTCCATGAGTGTTATGAACCATGATCTAAGTGTATTAAGTGTTGATTATGTTATGGAAGTATGAAAAATGATGGATCTAAGTAGTTTGAGCTTGCTGAGTTTTGTCCAGGAACTTTGATCTGTATTGTAGCACGATTTTGAACCCCCAATTGATGTCCCCTGATGTCCTACCATATATGGTTGGAAAGATAATTGAATGTAGTTTCTGGAAATGTAAGGTTCATAGCTAGGTGATGTGTAGATTTTTAGGTATGGCCGGAGGAGTGAATTTTGTTTCTGGACTATGGACTGCATTAAGTGACCCCATTGTGAACCTTGTTTAAACACCTTAAAATATATGTGGGATCATGGAAAAATTTGAGAATGTAAGGAATGCAGTGGCGAAGACCACCCAAAAGGAATTGGATTAAAATATGAATTTTTGGATTTTATAAAAATGCTAGAGTAAAATTCGCGCAATAGAAAAAGTCGATTAGTGGAACATGATTCTAGGGTTAGTGGTTATGATTCGAACGTGGTAATTAAATTAAGTCGAGTAAGTGACGAGCGTAATCGAGTGATGACATGAACCTATAGTGGGGCTAAAGAGTCATAAGACGAAGTCGTTAAGTTAATTTCGTACCCCCCTAAACCCCGTAATTAAAGAGATATTGTTAAGGTACTAACGAACGATTATTGCTTATGTATAGATCGTTCGAATCCGCACGCTCGACCACCCCAACCAAACCAAGGCAAGTTTACTTTTCAAAACTTATCCATATACAAGGACTTTTACTGTTATGTTTGTAGTTTTCAAATTATATCAAATGCTATGTTTATCGAAGTATTGATGCAATTGAGATTGAACAAGTACATGTATGCTTTTACCCCTTGAACTTAGATTGAAATGTTTTCTTCGGACAACGACTCTAGCAATAGAGGTCGTAGCGGTCCGTATATACTATTGACCGGGGAGCGGTATATTATTATATCGTATCTAGTTTGCGAAAACCCGAAGGGTCATTCGGGTAGTATCGTATACTCAAGTAACTATTGTTATATCTTCGTAAATACTCGAAACCCTATCTTGGATTAAAAGTTTATTTTATCGAATAATTATTTTATTAATTATTAATATTAAATCTTAAAATATTACTTATTAATTACTCTTCATTATTTAAAGACAAAGTTAATCCAAGATACACTTTAATATTTTCAAACTCGAACTCATTCGAACTCAAAACATTTTCGAAAACCCCCGGTCAGATTCTGCTTCTTGTATGATTTCAAGAATCATCGGTCGACTGATATCGAACCTCAATTACTCTGTTTTCAATCAAAATCAAGTTTTTAAAAGAAAAAGAAAAAGGGACTCTGGCAGGTGTGGGAACCGTTGACGAACGATTCCCGGGATGTGTAAGCGGCCGTGAGCCAGGCGGTCCATCACTTATTATTCCGGCCCAGGTGTTGCCGAAGGATGATTACGGATGTAGTTTTCATCGAGGGTGATTACGGATGTAGTTTTCACCCGAGGGATAGTTACGGATGTAGTTTCTATCCTTCTACCGGTAGAGAAGACCCGCGGATTATTGGACTTGGATGTGGCGACTGATCATCGTCAATCCTTGTCAGGTTTTTATGTTTTCTTCCAGTCCCATCCTCCACTTTGGAAAAATACTCAAACACTGCTTCTTGGGCCTAAGTTCCAAGTTGCCGATAGTGTGGTTTTTGATGAGAAAGTATTGACATCGTGCAGTATCTAGAACTGCAAGATTTTCTATAAAGATTGGCACGTGTTAGTGCACTCTTGCAATTGTTTCAAAGAACGAAATGTTTTTGTATGAGAAACCTTCTAAGTTAATGGAAGGAAAGAGGTTTGCAATGATGTATTCCCTGTACAGTATGTTAATCGTAGAGTGTTTTGCCAAAAATGATACGCTCATATGTATACATTTTCAAACTTGAGATATATTGAAATGGAAACCTTATAAAGGGTTCATATGTTATCCTTAAAGCTCCTTAGTGAGTATAGATGTTTTATTCAAATTCGGACATATACATTGTCCAATTATGTTTTGAAATCTGAGATATATACCCATATAGTTGGGAATGTTTTCGAAATAAACCACATTATTATTTTGCAAAATGGTGAACTTGCTGAGCATTATGTAGCTCATTCTTGCTTTATAAAAACTTTTCGGAAAGGGAAGAATTTGGTCGGTTAACTCCGCGACAGCAGAAGAGGAGTAGAAGATTTACCCTGGAGATGATTTAGTTCCTGATAAATACTACAGAGTAGTCTGATAGGTTTTCAACTGTAATAGTATGACTTGTCTTCAAGAGTAGTTGTATAGTGGAATTGCGTAAGACTCTGATTGTACAAATGAATTGTAATATTTAGTGGCACTTTTGATTATCGTTTCTGAGGCTCTAACTTGTTTGTGTGTAAGATTGAGGTCTGGATTGATGTATTGTTGAGTTGTAAAGTTAATACAGGTATGATATGGTTGGATGATGATGTGACGACCTGGATCTTGACCTCAGATTTGGGGGCGTCACAGAAATGGTATCAGAGCGATAAGTTACAGTACTCAGAAACGAGAGTGTTGAGAATTAAGTCTAAGTAGGAGAATGACATAAGAGATCGTAGTAAACTTATGATTGGACTACCGGAAGAGGTACCGGTGAGTAGAGTGGATTGGAGTGTTACTGAAGGTATTATACTAGGGTCGATAGAATCCTTAGAGACCTTCAGAATGATGAATAGAGGTTTGAGAGTCGTACATGAACTATCATAGGTAATGATATAGGAAGCAGAGCGAAATCTCGAGAGCAGCTGAGGTAGAGGCGATATTGCCAATATGATCGGATGACTAGGCTGGCATAAATTTTGTGGCCATATTCCTCCATAGTTTAGGAGGCGGCATTTTAAGAATCAAGAAGTTTGGACTTCCCTACATAATTAAGGGTACTTAGTACTTGGATTAATGAAAGTCTTTTACTTTGGCTATAAGATCCGATTTTCGATAAGTAACGGGTTTACCTGAAAGTTGGTCACTATGTCGTTGTGGACTTCATTACCCTTGATGGTGAATTTTACATGTGTTATACGAGAATGTTATCATAAGACGAGCGTGCTAGATAATTCCACGCATGATTTGGACGCTAGAGCATGGTAGTCCAACTTAGAGAACAAACAAGTATAATTAACAAAGTGACTCAAGAGAAGTTGAATATGGTTGCAACGAGTGATACAGTGATCTCAGAGTCTACCAAAGAAAAGACCAGCGGGTCTAGAGTGGGATCCTTTGATAGAGATGTTAGCAGGGACTACGTATATATGTATTGTAGACCTCAATATTTTTGATATATGTTCACATACACACACCCGCCACTGAACCTATGGACTGCACTGAGACCCCTGAGAGATCTCTTTGATCTGTTCCCAGGGGGAACTGGCCACTTGTGATTCATGTCGGAAGGCATGAAGTAGGACCCTATGGACTTTGCAGGTGTCCCCTAAATGATGTGAAGTTTGGTCTTCAAGATAAAGCACGGAAATGATAGATATATTTGTGAAACCCTAACTCGATAAATGACTTTAAGATGATGATTGAGAGACGCACTAGTTGGTACGAAGACGAAGAGATGGAGTTACCCTCATAGTGGTGATAATGAGATGCACGAATGATTATTTTGTTAACTACCGGCTGGTGCACTACTTCATTTTAAACTGTTCACTAACCATGTTACCTCGATTAACTTATATCAGGTAACCCTCCTAGCTTTCTACTTCAAACTTGCGGAATAACAACCAGTGATATACTTTCTCTAAACCGGGACTCATCCAAAGTATCTTAATTGAGCCCGAGCATTCTATTTGAAGTTTATAATTATTTCTGCTCAGGACTATTTACACTCTCTTTCAATTATCCAAGGAATGTTCCACAAATATTTCCTTAATTAATCGATGAATACTACTTAACGAATATCGATATTTGATTGCTTCTTTCATACTTGCACTCTTCAGTTGAGCTCATAAATATTCAACAAATTACTTCGGACATGGATGATCTAATGTCCAGACGTCCCTCATGAATTCTTTTCTTCTATTCAAGATGAGATTGTACATCGTACATTGAAATCATAGTAAGGATATCATTTTGATATTGGTATTCCGAATTTAATTCTATTGTCGGATCTGATAAAGCACGTGTACGGAGGCACCCTTGGGTGGACCGTTTCACTGATAAGTAATATTTGATGAGAGGTTATCGATTGTTCCGATACCTAGGACATTCTCTTCAGATTTCATAGTTTTCTTTTTCAAACTTAATAACTTCTTATTTTCATTCGTTGTCCGAGAAGCCTAAAGTTTCTTCAGTGGCTACGATGTTGAAATTCCGTTCTATCCAAGTGAAACTGGCTAGTCGTTATGTCAATATGAATGACTAGTTGATTGTTCTAACTACTCAAAATTGTAAATGTTGTGAAGAACACCTAGCTAATTGTCCTAGCTGGTGGTGATGTCTCAAACAGGTGGACTAGCAAATTTTGTCTAGCTAGTTGCTAGTGTTTCTTGAAAAGGACTAGTTATTGTTTCACTGGTTCAACTCCCAATTTAATTCATTCTGCAATGCATTTTGCATATGGTAAAGTATGATGACGAAAGTTTTGACGAATAACTTGATTGAGACCTAATGAGGTCGCCCACTCAACTCGAATTCTACCCATCTTCGTATCAGACTCTATATCACTTGAATATTTTATTCTTTCATTCACACAATGAGAATTCATTTGAAACCACTGATTACTTGAATGATAAACTACTTCATTCTTTAATTGTCATGGAGTAGAATTGCTTTCTATTGGCTGACCTTCATCAATGCGACTTTAGATTTCCTCTTATTATTCAGGAGGAAAAGTATCCACCCGATGTAAGAATTGTATAAAGACCGTCTTTATGACTTTTGTACAAACAATCATTGCCCTTGTGCAACATTCTCTATGGTGTCATATTACAGAATTATCAGGACGGGAAGGAATAAACCTTGTTGTATTCTTTCTGTCCATCCTTACATCTCCAAAAATCGAGACTCCTAGTATTTGGAACCATCAACATTCTTGGAACATCCAATGTGGAATTCTTATTGAGATTATCTATTGGACCTTGTTATTTTGAAACCATTCCTTTCAAAGTGATTACTCTAAGGTGAACGGAAGGTACAATTGTGAACCGTTACACCAATATGAGATCAAAAACCAAATGTTGTAATTCTGCAGCCAGAGCGTTATGCCGAGTAATTATTGAAGTAGAGATAACATGTTAGGGCATACCACAAGACCTTTGATATTGGTGTGGGGAAAGTTATTAGAAATGATGAGGTGGTTGGGAGCACGCTCCTACCAACCGTTGTCAGGATGTTATATTAATAAATTCTGGAATTACCAAGCCTTTTCCTGATCCAAGAAATGCAAATCGATTGCGATGTAAAACATATCCTTAGAGGAAACTACCTGGAAGTGAGATGGACAAGAAAGGAAGAAATATCGGGGCAAGAATGTGAAGCTTAGCTTAAAGGGATTAATGTACATAGAGAAACATAAAGTTTAACAGGCCCCTAATAGCAAATGGATGCATGGATATATGACAATGATCCTTCGAGATTACCACCTAATTAAGTTTATTGGGAATCACAGTAGCATGCAGGCCTCAGGCTGATTGGCGCCAGTTGTGAAGGAGGATGAGCGTATGACATCTTACATATACCATCGAGAACTGATACCCTTATCGGAAATGGAGGAATTGTTGACTAGTTAAAATGAGTAGTTGTTTTTCAAAGATAAGGTTGAAGAGAAGGTTTTACCAACTCAAGATCGACCTTTGTACTGTGCCAAAGTTGGCATTTCACATTAATATAAACGTTATAAAATTGTGGTAGTATCGTTTGAATGGACTAATGAGTCAGAAGCCTTTATGGATTAATGAATAAAGTTTTAAGAATGATATGAGAGATTAGTAACAACCTCGTTGTTAGCTATACTTTATAATGAGAAGAGGACTTTGAGAGTCACGATGATGCGTCTTTCAAGAGTTTAAGAGGTATGCCGATGCAGTAGAAAGGGGATGATAGCCTATACTTCTAAACAACATAAAGGTTATGAGATAGCACTAACCGTGAGTCAGGGATTAGTCATGACGGCGTTCACGCATAAAACTGAGACGTTAACCTTATGAGAAAAGTGTGAAAATTTTTCCGCAAGTGCCATAAGTATATCTTCATATTAGAACTAAACATAAGAAAGAGTAGGTGACGAAAAGGAGCAGGGAGTATAATGGAGAAATTTGTTATTTCCCAGGAAAGGCCAGTGTGGTGGTCGATACCTATAGAAGGGATTATTCAAAATTGGAATTCAGTCAGTATTGACCAAGAAAATAGAGTATATACAATAAAGAATAATGTTAGAAGAAAATGACTAAATTATGGGGAAGGACAAAGATGTACAGAGAATTAAGAGAATGTTTGGCAAACGGATATGAAGAATGGTATTGGCAAACTATTAAGTATGAACGCAACATGTCAAAAACAAAATGATAGAGATCTAGTGGATTAATTCCGCCCGTAGAAAATCTTGAACGTGGACAGAATTATAATGAATTTCATGAGTAGGTCACCGAAGACCGAGCCAAGAGATGGCCCTAGTTGATTTATAATTGCTGGACCAAGTGAATTACCTACGAGAGACTTTCCATTTAGAAGATTATCGATTTATATACGAAAGAGGTGGTGGTGCAATATAAAACTTCTGCAGTGATTACGTCAGATAGAGACTTAAGGTTAAACTTAGAATATTGAAGGTGCTTTCGGGTATATTTAACAAAGAAATTGAGCGTATGTACTAATTTGATCTGTGGTTGACGGACAGGGAAGAAGAATTGTCCAGACGATCGAAATTATATTTAGTGTCGTGCCTAAGGCTTCACGGGGCAGTCGAGAATAAAAACTTATCCATGAAATGAATGTTGTTATCACGATCATCGCCATGCGAACGTAAGGACGTCTCCTGTAGAGCGTGCTGTGAAAGAAGAAGTTCGCTTCTCTTGCGTTACGACGAAGTCAAGGAACGAGGGACATAGTAGCTGAACTGGTTCGACATATACCGAAGACTATACAGTATCCATAGCAAGTGGTAACGGCTGACGGGAGGCAACACATGCCTGCTAATCAAGCGAAGGAATAGGAGGAATACTGTGCGTATTGACGTTGTCTCAGATTACAAAACACGACCACAAAGCATTCACGGGCCAACGATACAGGAACTCAACACGGATACTATGAACAAGGTAGAAGAGGAACGTGTAAGTAGTGGGATAGAAATCTTGAATCATAGAACAACCGATAAGGAATACAGGTCAAGGAGAGTATGCGTTGAGGAACAACATTAAGGCGTTGGTGAGACCAAGGGAGAGAACAATAGGGTTGAGGTGTCAACCTGAGAGTTGGAAAGGGTAAGGTTGGAATTGTACCCTCAACTATTATCCTTAGGTTCTTAAGATAGAATCCTTTTAAGGAGAGGAGACTGCATTAACCCTAATTTTCAGGAATATTCGAAACCTGGACGAATAGTAATTTTATGGGTGGATGAGGAATTTTTGCAATCACGATATGTACGAATTATCAAACGAAGATTTCGAATTGATATTACATCTTTATGGTACAGACGAGTGTTTGTAAAAGTCATTAGTTTTTCACGAAACCCATTATTTCGAATGGTCAAATTTTATGAGATATCTAAGGAGATCGTGGTAAGGCATGGGGTCCTGTGAGCATTGTATCTGATAGAGACCCAAGGTTCAACTCCAGGTTCTGGAGGGGCTTTCAGGATTGTGTGGGGACCAAGTTAAACATGAGTACTGCATACCACCCCCAATCAGACGGACAGAGTGAGAGAACCATCCAGACCATAGAGGACATGCTGAGAGTATGTGCCATCGATTTTAAGGGAAGTTGGGATGACCACTTGTCGTTGATCGAATTTTCCTACAACAACAGTTACCATGCGAGTATAGGAATGCCCCCATATGAAGCTTTATACAGACGAAGATGTCGGTCTCCCTTGTGTTGGGAAGAGGTAGGAGAACGGAAGATTTTAGGGCCTGAACTGGTCCAACAGACAAGAGAAACTATCGAGCTCATAACAGGACGGCTGGTAGCGGCCCAGGATAGACAGAACAAGTATGCGGACCAGACCCGCAAGGGCAAAGAATATGAGGTAGGAGAGTTTGTGATGTTGAAGGTATCGTCGTGGAAAGGATTGATGAGATTTGGTAAGAAGGGAAAACTAAGCCCGAGATTTATTGGACCTTTTGAGATTTTGAAACGATTTGGGAAGTTAGCCTATGAATTGGCTTTACCCCCGAGCTTACAGCAAGTACATAATGTGTTCCATGTGTCCATGCTACGACCATACCATACCGACTTCCGACATGTGATAGAACATGATCAAGTGGATCTGCAACCAGACTTAACATATGTCGGGCAACCCGTAGAAATCATGGATAGAAAGGAACAGGTGCTGAGGAACAAGGTTGTCAAATTAGTGAGAGTTTTGTGGAGGAATCAGAACGTCGAAGAATCAACATGGGAACTAGAGAGCGCGATGCGTGAAAAGCACCCCCAACTGTTTTCAACCTGATTCCGGGACGGAATCCTTTTAAGGAGGGGAGGCTGTAAGAACCCTAATTTTTGGTAATATTTTCTTTTATTTAATATCATGGGACATTGTCAATTTGGAACCTTTCTAGTGATCCCTGTTGATTAATAGAATTGATTGTCTGAGAAACTGCGTTGTTGCATTTATCATGTAATATAAAAAGGAAGGTTGTGAAGGCAGGAGTCTTATTGTTAGTAATATTTATAAAACCTGGGATTTGAGAATGGTTAGAGTATTAAAGGATTTATTAAGAATTGTGACGAGGAATTATGGACATTCGAGGAATTTACACAATTAAGTACTTAAGGAATTATAGGGGAAATCTCTACGCGACAAAATATTATTACGAGGAATTAATTATGATACGATAGGAAATAAGGATTAAGTGACAACCATTGGTGGGGAAATAATAAAACAAGGAAGGATATTGCATGCAAGTGTCATGTAACAAGCTAGTTAGGAAATGAACTAGAAAGCAAAAAGCATAAAGCATAAAGTAACCATGAATAAGTGACTAGTTGGTGCATTATTCTAGGAGACAAAGAGGCATGGTGTATGCCTAGTCTACTAACCCTAGGGTGTCAACATGTGACACAATACATACACACATCAATACATATCACAATAATACATATTATCATTCAAACACCCAACACAAACCAAGAAACCCCCCCCCCCCCCACTTGGAGCAAACTGCTCTCGGCCAAGCAAGAGAAAAGGAAGAAGAAAAATTATTTTCTCCCCATCCACTACTTCAAAAATCTCAAGATTAAAACCCAAGCCTCTCCTAAGTGTTGTCAAGGTATGTACTAAGTTTCATAATTTATTTCAAGGTGTAGCTTGGTGAGAAAAATGGTGAAAGTTGGAGATGTATAGTGACTAACTTAAATCTTGTTTTAGATCTTGAAGTATAAGACTTGTAAAGACCATCCAAGGTGTTCTTGAGGCTTGTAAAGCTTACCCAAGGTCTTTAGCTACTCAAGAACGTATAAAAATCTTGAACCCTTTTGATTAAGTATTGTTTATAAGATATGGTAGTAGATCCATGAGTTTTAGAACTAATCTTGGATGTATATGTATTGGATAGCATGGATCTTGAGTTTTGATGTTGAGATTGTGACTTTTATGACTATGGTTAATATATATATCTCCATGAGTGTTATGAACCATGATCTAAGTGTATTAAGTGTTGATTATGTTATGGAAGTATGAAAAATGATGGATCTAAGTAGTTTGAGCTTGCTGAGTTTTGTCCAGGAACTTTGATCTGTATTGTAGCACGATTTTAAACCCCCAAATGATGTCGCCTGATGTCCTACCATATATGGTTGGAAAGATAATTGAATTTAGTTTCTGGAAATGTAAGGTTCATAGCTAGGTGATGTGTAGATTTTTAGTTATGGCCGGAGGAGTGAATTTTGTTTCTGGACTATGGACTGCATTAAGTGACCCCATTGTGAACCTTGTTTAAACACCTTAAAATATATGTGGGATCATGGAAAAATTTGAGAATGTAAGGAATGCAGTGGTGAAGACCACCCAAAAGGAATTGGATTAAAATATGAACTTTTGGATTTTATAAAAATGCTAGAGTAAAATTCGCGCAATAGAAAAAGTCGATTAGTGGAACATGATTCTAGGGTTAGTGGTTATGATTCGAACGTGGTAATTAAATTAAGTCGAGTAAGTGACGAGCGTAATCGAGTGATGACATGAACCTATAGTGGGGCTAAAGAGTCATAAGACGAAGTCGTTAAGTTAATTTCGTACCCCCCTAAACCCCGTAATTAAAGAGATATTGTTAAGGTACTAACGAACGATTATTGCTTATGTATAGATCGTTCGAATCCGCACGCTCGACCACCCCAACCAAACCAAGGCAAGTTTACTTTTCAAAACTTATCCATATACAAGGACTTTTACTGTTATGTTTGTAGTTTTCAAATTATATCAAATGCTATGTTTATCGAAGTATTGATGCAATTGAGATTGAACAAGTACATGTATGCTTTTACCCCTTGAACTTAGATTGAAATGTTTTCTTCGGACAACGACTCTAGCAATAGAGGTCGTAGCGGTCCGTATATACTATTGACCGGGGAGCGGTATATTATTATATCGTATCTAGTTTGCGAAAACCCGAAGGGTCATTCGGGTAGTATCGTATACTCAAGTAACTATTGTTATATCTTCGTAAATACTCGAAACCCTATCTTGGATTAAAAGTTTATTTTATCGAATAATTATTTTATTAATTATTAATATTAAATCTTAAAATATTACTTATTAATTACTGTTCATTATTTAAAGACAAAGTTAATCCAAGATACACTTTAATATTTTCAAACTCGAACTCATTCAAACTCAAAACATTTTCGAAAACCCCCGGTCAGATTCTGCTTCTTGTATGATTTCAAGAATCATCGGTCGACTGATATCGAACCTCAATTACTCTGTTTTCAATCAAAATCAAGTTTTTAAAAGAAAAAGAAAAAGGGACTCTGGCAGGTGTGGGAACCGTTGACGAACGATTCCCGGGATGTGTAAGCGGCCGTGAGCCAGGCGGTCCATCACTTATTATTCCGGCCCAGGTGTTGCCGAAGGATGATTACGGATGTAGTTTTCATCGAGGGTGATTACGGATGTAGTTTTCACCCGAGGGATAGTTACGGATGTAGTTTCTATCCTTCTACCGGTAGAGAAGACCCGCGGATTATTGGACTTGGATGTGGCGACTGATCATCGTCAATCCTTGTCAGGTTTTTATGTTTTCTTCCAGTCCCATCCTCCACTTTGGAAAAATACTCAAACACTGCTTCTTGGGCCTAAGTGCCAAGTTGCCGATAGTGTGGTTTTTGATGAGAAAGTATTGACATCGTGCAGTATCTAGAACTGCAAGATTTTCTATAAAGATTGGCACGTGTTAGTGCACTCTTGCAATTGTTTCAAAGAACGAAATGTTTTTGTATGAGAAACCTTCTAAGTTAATGGAAGGAAAGAGGTTTGCAATGATGTATTCCCTGTACAGTATGTTAATCGTAGAGTGTTTTGCCAAAAATGATACGCTCATATGTATACATTTTCAAACTTGAGATATATTGAAATGGAAACCTTATAAAGGGTTCATATGTTATCCTTAAAGCTCCTTAGTGAGTATAGATGTTTTATTCAAATTCGGACATATACATTGTCCAATTATGTTTTGAAATCTGAGATATATACCCATATAGTTGGGAATGTTTTCGAAATAAACCACATTATTATTTTGCAAAATGGTGAACTTGCTGAGCATTATGTAGCTCATTCTTGCTTTATAAAAACTTTTCGGAAAGGGAAGAATTTGGTCGGTTAACTCCGTGACAGCAGAAGAGGAGTAGAAGATTTACCCTGGAGATGATTTAGTTCCTGATAAATACTACAGAGTAGTCTGATAGGTTTTCAACTGTAATAGTATGACTTGTCTTCAAGAGTAGTTGTATAGTGGAATTGCGTAAGACTCTGATTGTACAAATGAATTGTAATATTTAGTGGCACTTTTGATTATCGTTTCTGAGGCTCTAACTTGTTTGTGTGTAAGATTGAGGTCTGGATTGATGTCTTGTTGAGTTGTAAAGTTAATACAGGTATGATATGGTTGGATGATGATGTGACGACCTGGATCTTGACCTCAGATTTGGGGGCGTCACATGACCTATGTGGAACAACCCGTGGAAATCATTGATAGAAAGGAACAGGTGCTGAGGAACAAGATTGTCAAGCTAGTGAGAGTTTTATGGAAAAACCAGAACGTCGAGGAATCAACATGGGAACTAGAAAGCGCGATGCGTGAAAAGTACCCCCAGCTATTTTCAACCTGATTCCGGGACGGAATCCTTTTAAGGAGGGGAGGCTGTAAGAACCCTGATTTTTGTAATATTTTTAAGAATGTAATACCTTATGACATTGTGAATTGGGAACCTTTTTAAACCACCTATGTTGTTTAATGGAATTGATTATCTGAGAATTTAATGTTGTTATATTCACTGTGTGAGGAGAAGGGAAGGTGGTTGAAAGCAATGAACCTACTTCCATTAAAATTCATAAAAAACTTGGGACTTGAGAATGATTGGAGTATTAAAGATTTTAAGAGCTTATGACAAGAGGTTATGCACATTTAAGGGAATTGCACAGTTAAGTACTTAAAGAATTACAAAGGAAATCTCTACGCGACAAAATGTTATTACGAGAAGTTATTTAAGATACGTTAAGAATTAAGGATTAAGTGACCAACATTTGTGGAGGAATAAAATAGGGAAGATATTACATGCAAGGCATCATGTAACTAGATTGTTAGAAAAGTAAACTAGAAAGCCAAAAAGCAACTAGAGGAATAGTAACTAGTTGGTGCACTACACTTTAGGGGACAAGGAAGCATGGTTGTCACCTAGGGGGCTAGCACTAGACTTGCAAACATGTGATTATGTACCTATAACAATACATATACCAATACATAACACAACACCACATCACTTTCTTCAAAACACCCAACCAAAACCATCTCTCTCTCTCTCTCTCTCCTTAAGGAGCTCTCGGCCCAAGCTCTTCCAAGGGAAGAAGAAGAATTTTTCTTTAACTTCCACTTATCCATAAGTCACAACATAATTCCTAGAGCTTCCTTGTATCATAATGAAGGTATGTTATCAATTTCAAAGCGTTTCATCCATCCAATCTTGAGTTATAAATTGTTAAAGTTTGGATGAAAAGTAACCAAAGTTTAGTTTCCTTTAGATCTTGAATTTTAAGGCTTGTAGAGACTCATCCAAGGTGTTCTTAAGGTTCATATAGCTCACCCAAGGTTCCTAGAGACTCAAGGAAGGTATAAACTCTCTCAACCCTTAGCCATGACTTGTTTATAGTTCATATTGCTAGATCTACAAGTATTAGTGCATATCTTGGTAGTATGAGTTATAGATGATGAAATCTTGAAGTTATATGCTTGATCTTTATGTGGTAAACCTTGTTCTTGAATGGTATAGTCCTATGTATGTTAAGAAATGAATATTGGTGGGTTTGATGTTGAAAAGAAAGTGTGGTGATAATTTGAAGTGTTGAAGTTGTAAAAAGGAGCTTGCTGAAAATTCCGGGAGCATGAGTTGTCTTGTAGGAGGGATCCGAACCCCTTAAACTTGTCTCCTTAAGACCTAATACATATGGTTAGAAAGGTATTTGAATTTAGTTTCCATTAATATAAAGTTCATGACTAGGTGATGTCTAGGTTTTGAGTTATGGCCCGAGAAGTGCAGAGTGGTTTTGAGATCCGGGCTGCACCATTTGGTCAACTTGTGAACCACCTTTAGACCCTTAAAAATTATGCAAACTTTATGAAAAATTGAGGTTAGCTAGATTTTACAGTGTTAAAGATTACTCAAAAAGAATTGGATTAAAATATGTATTTGTCAATTTTATAAAAATGTTAAAGTGAAGTGCGCGCAAGCGAGAAAGTCATACGAGGAGTTAGTTTGATATAGTTTCAAGGATAAGTAATTATGTTTCGAGTGTGGTAAATAATTCGAGTCAAATAAATGACGAGCGTAATCGAGTGATGACATGGACCTATAGGAGGGTTAGAGGGTCCTATGACTGAGTCGTTAAGGTAGTCTTACATTCTTTAAAAACCTTGTGATTAAGAGGAATTGTTAAGGTACTAACGAGCGAATATTGATTATGTATAGATCCTCATTCCACTCCGCAAGCTCGACCACCCCAACCTCACCAAGGTAAGTTTACCTTTCAAAACTCTTACATAAAGATTTTCAATATTATGTTTGTAGATTCCGTACATATTATGTGCTATGTTTTGCAAGACTTTATGTTGAGATTGAGATATATATAAATGTGCTTACACCCTTGAACTTGGAATGAAAAGTGTCTCTTCGGACAACGACACTAGAAATAGAGGTCGTAGGAGTCCAAATATACTATTGACCGGGGAGCGACATATTTTTTTTTGTCGCAATTAAGTTACGATGACCCGCGGGGTAAAGCGGGAAGTATCGTACGCTTATGTAATTAATTATTTATACGTTATCAAAAATATTCAAAAATAATAATCTTAGATTAAAAGATTATTTTAATTAATTAATTACCTTATTAATTTTTACTAGATCTCGAAACATTACTTATTAATTATTATTTTGAAAACGAAACTAAACCAAGATACCTCTAACGCTTTCAAACTCGAACCCTTTCGAACTCAAAACATTTTTGAAAACACCCGGTCAGGTTTTACTCACTTGCACGTTTTTCAAGAATTATTGGTCGACTGAGGTCGAACCTCAATTACTTGATTTTCAATCAAAATAAAATTTTTCGTAAAAACAGAAAAAGGGGACTCTGGCAGGTGTGGGAATCGTTGACGAACGATTCCCGGGATGTGTAAGCGGCAGGTGAGCCAGGCGGTCCATCAATTATTCCGGCCCATGTGTTGCCGAAGGATGATTACGGATGTAGTTTTCATCGAGGGTGATTACGGATGTAGTTTTCACCCAAGGGTAGTTACGGAGGTAGTTTCTATCCTTCTACTAGTAGAAAAGACCCGCGGATTATTGGACTTGGGTGTGACGACTGATCATCGTCAATCCTTGTCAAGTTTTACGTTTTCTTCAAGTCCCATCCTCCACTTTGGAAAAATACTCGAACACTGCTTATTGGACCTAAGTGCCAAGTTGCCGATAGTGTTATATTTTGACAAGAAAGATATTGATTCCATGTAGAATCTAGAACTGCAAGTTTATTTTGAAATTGAGGGCACGTGCGAGTGCACTTTTGCGATGGTTCAAAGATAATGGATGATTCAATAACTTATTGATATAATTAAGTTTAATATTTGTTAAATCAAATAAATTGCATACACTACTTATCTCATATATATATATATATATATATATATATATATATATGTATATATATATATATATATATATATATATATATATATATATATATCTTGCTGAGCTATAGTTGCTCACTCTTACTTGTTTTAAAAATTGCAAACACAACAGTTAAGAGAAATGGCAAGACCCCGTCAGACTGTCCGAAAGCAGGTGACTAGACCTCAGGCAGCAGCTGAGATTCCACCGGTAGGCCCCATTAGACGGATTGGTTTGCAACTTTTGTTAGTACGCTTTATTTATAAGTATGACCTGTGAAAGGCAGTGTACCGCAACTATTATTCAAGCCGCTAACACAGCTTCATGTAGAAGCATTGTTAGTAGCCTAAATACTATTTAATTTGGTCTGTAATAACTCTAAGACTTTTACTTTTGCTCAATCAAGTTGTAGGACGTTACTGAGACTCTAACCTCTGTGTGTGAGTATGTGTGCGGTGTGAGTTTTATTGCGGGGTCGATTGATGTTATATACATTATGTGTAAGAACAGGTATGTTATTAATGGAAAATGGACCGTGAGCGCCTGGATCTCCGACCCCGGATCTGGGGGCGTCACAATATCTGTCTTCTTCTACGTGTAACAGCAGAGATATGTATATATATGTATATTAGAGTTCATCTTTCATTCATCATTTCTCCATAATCTCCATATAACTCTTTAATTACTCTTACATATACAATCTTCTTCGTGTTTAATAAAGATGCCCCATGTTTGCAATGTCGAACTCTTCCAATTTGAAATGGGATCGTAACTAGGTAATGTGTAATTGCGGTTTGAATGCTCGATTGCGAACATCGTGGACCTCAAAGAATCCTAGTAGAAGATTTTGGGATTGTTCTAAATCGAAGGTAAAAATGTTAGTTCGTATGTATTTTGTAGGTTTATTATCCGTTTATTGTACGTAAAACATAAGGATATGTTTTTTTGTTTTCGGGGGTGTAATTTCTTCATGTGGATGGATGATGAATTGGGAGGGAGGGCAAAGGGAATGATTTCCGAACTGAATCATAAAAATTAAGTACTGGAGGAGCAAGTGTTGAAGTTGGAAGAAAAATTGAGCAGAAAAAGGAAGAAATCAAAGATGCTTAAGAAGAAAAAACATGTTCAATTCAATATTTTCTTTATTGTGATACTATGTTTTTTTGCTTTCATGTTAATGAGTGATTATTATCTGCATGGAGTATTCAATGTATGAATTGTTCAATGTATGATTGGCTACTTGCTTCTTTTAACTATCTACTGTGCATTGGACCAGAGAACATACAAATAAAGTGAAAGAAATAAGGAAATTGCAGTGTACAACAAAATAAGGTTCAACATAATAGAAATTGTAGTGTACCAACACAATGGTCTTGACCAAAATAAGTGCCAAAACACAAATGTATAACCAAAAGAACAAGTACCAAAAGACAAGTCTCAAAAGATAATAATTTTAAATAAAACAGTTAAACTAGTCATCTAGAATGAAGGGATCATCAGGTGAGCAGTTGGAGGTGTTGGCCTTGTTCTTTTTGAAATTCACCAGCTTCAACCTCTCATTTCTTCTAGGAGGTCCTGATAGTGTTAGTACCCTAGAGACAATGTAGTTGTGCTTCTAAGAAAGACTATTTTTGTTATTTGATGATGATGTTCTATGGATTATTCTACATTAATTTATTAACATCTTAATTTACTGCGATATAAATGTTAAAGTAATAAATGTCCTTGAAATATAGAACACGTATTCTATATCTTTAAGTATGTGACTTAAAATTGAGATTATATGAATAGTGTTTATACTCCTAAAAATCCCTAATCGAGCATTATTATTATGGGACAATTATAATGCATAAAGATTAGTATGTTTGTTGACAGAAGACCACATCTCATTGGTCATAGGTATAGTGATACTAAAGTCAAGAACATAGGTGCATGTAATATTATACATGGCACTGGATTAACCCACCGTGAGATTCTACGTGTCGATAACGTCATTAGAAAGACTCACAGTGATAATGGTATAATGATCCTCAGACTTGAAATCATTATATTTCTATACGAGGATTAATATACTTTGAGTTCATTAAAAGTTACCTTTGATCGTGTAATGATAAAAGTGGACATCGGGTATATTATGAGTCGTATGAGAAACATGAATGATAGATATAGGATTTAACCCTCCTATTATTAGGAGTGATATTATTGGCCTCTTGATTGAGTGAGACTATGAAATGCATGGCCATGCACAAATATTGATTTGTTTTAATAGTCTACTCATTGATCAAGGAAACCCGGTTTAAACGTTGAAGAGGATGACTAATCACATGCTTCGAGTTTAATTTATAATATTTGGTTAAAGGGATTATATTACACGGAAATATTATATCACGAAAGGTTTAATTGGATCACCAATTATTATCATTACTTGGGTAGCAATGATGTATTACTAGATGCCGCTCTTTGTTTATAATTTTATTATTGGATATTAAAATTATTGCCAATGTAATAATAACCTAAAGGGTTACACAATAAGGACATTTAAAAGGAGCTTTAATTTAAATTATGAATTTAAATTAAATTATTAAATTCAAAATTGGCTATTTAATTAATTGAGCTGGTCTTAATTAATTAATTAAAAGAATTCGAATTTAACAATGAAACCTAAATCAGATTGGTTTAGAAGTCCAAAACAATTTATGGTTTTAAGGCCCAACTCTCTCCCTATAAATACATAAGGATTTATGGTTTAAAGGTTATCTTTTGCATATTATTTTTTTAGCAAAAACCCTAGCAACTCTACATCAAGAGAGTCTAGAGAGAGAGAGAGATTGAGGGCGATTTTCGGCTAGTACCGACTCCGGTGATTGTTGGACAATCGTGCGTTCGTGTGGACAGTTTAGAGACGCAGATCTTGCATCAAGGGCTGTGTGTTGATTGCATCTTTGAACCTCCATCTTCCTGAATTCGTAAAGCTCATTAAAAGGTATTATTTCGAATCTCCATAATCAGTCATGTCTTGTACACGGATCCTAGGGTTTTGAATTTTATTGTTTTTATTACGTTTTTTGCTGTGTTTTATGTCTCGAAACCAAACAATGGTATCAAAGCTACGTGTATAAGGGGCTGATTTGGTTACGTGTTTACTGTATTTGATGCATGTATGTTGATCTGCCATGTTTCGGTTTGATATATGTTGATTATAAACTGTTATATCGCATATATAATGATCTGTTAAGCTTTAAACTGTCGTTGGATGATTGTTATATGATCGGTATGTATTAGATATGATAACTGTCCAAGACGACCTTTCGGAATCGCTCCGAAAGTGATCAAAAATCAAATTGCATAAAATGCGTTTGCTGTGAATAGTGATTCTGGCAGTGAATAGTGATTTTTGACGGAGTAAGAACGGGGCGAATAATACCGTTTCGGAAAGGGAAAATCGTCACGAGCAAAACTCACCACTTTTATGTGACCTATGCTGCTTTTAGGCCTTTTGGGGCCTTTAGGCCTCCAAAAGGGCCTCGCAAAGTTTTTCAGATTTTTCAAAAATTTGTTTTTGATTTTCTGAAAATTATTTTATGAGTTATAACTTATAAGATCATATTGGATATGATGTGTACTGATATGTATGCATGTATTATGTGTTACATGAGCATGCTGATTGGTTATGGCCTTAAGACCCTTAGATTAATGGTTTATGGTTTTGGTTTTATAAATATGACTTGCATGTCATTTTCTTCATTCTTGTAATTGTTTAACCTCGAATGTAACTTGAGTTTCATTATGTAAGTACATTAGTATAGGTTGTATTCAATTGTTCAATGTAATGTACTTGAAGATTGAAGGACGATACAAGAGGAGGAGCAACCAAGGAGACAAGAAGAATGAAGACATGTAATTGTATTTATATTTTTCCACAATAGATTGACCTTGATCCTTTCATTAGCTTGAAAGGATCATATAGGATAAAGGCCATAACCAAGCAAGTTTACAAACTATACTTTACATATTGATGTATGAATGTATGTGTAGGATACATAATGATGCAAGCTTTAATTAGATTAATCATGTATGAATGTATGTATTAGATACATCACCCATGCCATGCCTGCTTAAACAAGATAAAATCTGTAACGACTCGAGATTTTATAATTAAACATAACGATCATGAGATTTCTGCGTTTATGAAACACGGAATTAAATATGAATTTTCAATGATTTCGATATGGGGAGATTTTGTCAACAACGGGCCATGCCTAAAGGAAGTCGGGTATTAAGTGAGACCACTTTGTCTTCTCCGACAACCTGGAAATCAAACCATTGATGAATATTGATTTGAAGTATTTAATTCAAGGAAAAATTGGGAATCTCTTTATGATGGGATCATGATCGTTTCAACTACAAACCCATAAAGAATAAATATTAAGTTTAAGATGCCTTCCAATGGGAAACACTCGTCAAGACCTAGATCCACAAAGGGTGGGTTCGCCAAAGCGAAGTACCCTCGTTTATCGTGGTAAGGCGCGATGGAGTAAATTATTGATACTTACCTGTTAGACCATTGGGTTCGACTTAACTAAGTGACCACAATAGGATTGTGAACTTAGAGGCATAGAGTTTGGTAAGATTTATTGGATAAATATGTGAACAAATGTTGTTAAGTGAACAAATGTTGTTCTACCAGACTATCCAAGAGTTATATATGATATAATTGACAAAGGTTGTCTACCTAAATAATCATTTTAAGGAGAAAAGCCAAAGCTGACATTAAAAGTGATAAAATATGGATCTTGGTTCACTAGAAAGGTTTAGAGGAACTTTTCCGAATTGATAGGTAGGGCAATAAATTTGATAAAATAGTGGGAGATATATATTTTGGAAATATATTAATAATCACTTGAACATAACTTAATAAATCCGTAGACTAATTATTTTATGCATTTTAACATTGTAGATATTCTAATGGCAAACAACTCAAACAACTTCTCTGTACGATTAGTCCTTGAGAAGGACAAGTTGACAGGAACTAACTTCCTCGAATAGCAAAGGAATTTGAGGATTGTCCTCAGGCAGGAGCGAAAGCTCTATGTCATAGATATTCCTCGCCCTGGACCTCTTCCTGAAGGTGCAACGGAGGATCAACGAAATGCTTATCAGAAGAATTTGGATGATGACACCGATGTTACCTGTCTTATGCTTGCGACTATGAGTCCTGAGCTTCAGAAACAGCATGAGAATTTTGATTTTTATATCATGATTGAGCACCTTAAACGTATGTTTGAAGGACAGGCTCGTCAAGAGAGGTTTGATACAAGCAAAGCCTTGTATGCATGCAAACAGGGTGAACGTGAACCGGTAGTACCGCATGTTCTAAAGATGATTGGATATACGGAGTACCTTGCTACTCTGGGTTCCGCGATAGGTCTGGAAGCCCAGATAGATCTGATCTTCCAATCTTTTAATAGCAGCTATGCTCAGTTTGTAATTAATTACAACATGAATGAGATAGACAAGACCCCACCGAATTGTTGGCTATGTTGAAGACTGCTGAGGCCGACATTCAGAAGGCATCCTCGAATTCCATTATGATGGTAAACAAGGGGAATGCAAAAGGAAAGGGTAAATGGAAAGGCAAGAAGAAGATTGGATCTAAATCTGCTAGTCCAAAACCCGCTACAAAGAAGGCTTTAAAGCCCAAAGGTGATTTTGAAAAGGTAAAGGGTGATTGTCACTTTTACAAGAAACCAGGTCACTGGAAGAGAAACTGTCCAACTTACTTGGAGGGTCTGAAGAAACTGAAGGCTATTCAGATTTTAGATTCAGGTATTTATGTTATAGAATTCAATTTATCTCCTTCTACATCATGAGTATTAGATACTGGATGTGGTTCTCACATTTGTACAAATGTGCAGGAACTTCGAAGGAGTAGGATTTTGTCATGAGTATTATACGTGCTTGCGATTTGCAGAAACATTATTTTCGTTTCTTGTTTGGACAAGATTGGTTTTTAGTTTTTGATTTAGAACAATGGTTGTTCTTTTTCATTAAATAATGTTACCTATGGGGTTGCACGTTTGTTTAATGGTTTATATGTTATTGATCTTGATACTCTTGTCTATAATATAAATAATAAACGTCTTAAGACAAATGACTCAAATCAAACATACCTCTGGCACTGGCGTTTAGGCCATATAGGTGAGAATCGCATTTCCAAGTTACATAGAGATGGATACTTGGATAAGTTTGATTTTGAATCATACGAAGAATGCGAACCGTGTCTCATTGGCAAAATAACTAATGCTCCTTTTACCCGTCAAGGTGAGAGGGCCACCAAATGATTGGAATTGATACATAGTGACGTATGTGGTCCAATGCGTACGATGGCAAGAGGTGGCTTTTATTATTTCATAACTTTTACCGATGATTTTAATAGATACGGATATGTGTATCTTTTGAAGAACAAATCTGAATCGTTTGAAAAATTCAAAGATTATAAGGCTGAAGTAGAAAACCAGTTAGGCGAAAGTATAAAAACTCTACGTTCTGATCGGGGAGATGAATACTTAAGATTGGAATTCAAGAATTTCCTAAAGGAGTGTGGTATCGTATCACAACTCACTCCTCCTGGAACACCACAGTGGAATGGGGTGTCTGAAAGGAGAAATCGTACTTTGTTGGACATGGTGCGATCGATGATGAGTCATGCGGATCTTCCAATTAGTTTCTGGGGTTATGCCCTTGAGACGGCTGCACAAACACTAAACCGAGTTCCTTCAAAATCGGTTCAAAAGACACCATATGAGATATGGACTGAGAAACGTAATAGCGTGTCATTTATGAAAGTATGGGGATGTGAAGCATTTGTGAAACGTTTAGTCTCCGACAAGCTAGGACCAAAATCAGACAAATGTAATTTTGTGGGATACCCAATTGAAACAAACAGGTATTATTTTTATAAACCTTCCGAGAACAAAATGTTTGTTGCTCGAACGGCTGTTTTTCTAGAGAGAGAACTACTTTCTAAGAAAAATAGTGGGAGGACAATAGATCTCGATGAGGATCGAGAACCACAAGATAATGTTGAACCAGAATTGGAACATGAGCGGGATGTGACTGAAATTGTTCAGAACAACACTGCTCAAGAAACACAGGTTGTTCGTAGATCTAGTAGAATTCGCCATGAGCTAGAGAGATATTATGGATTCCTCCTGACTCAAGGTGGCGATGTGATGCTTGTAGATAATGATGAGCCTCTCACCTACAAGGATGCTATGAATAATCCAGATTCTGAGAGATGGCTGGAGGCCATGAAATCTGAGATGGATTCTATGTATGAAAACCAAGTATGGACTTTGGTTGAACCACCTGAAGGGGTAAAACCCATAAAGTGCAAGTCGGTTTTCAAGAAGAAAACTGACATGGATGGAAATTTACAGACCTACAAGGCAAGACTAGTGGCAAAAGGTTTCAAGCAAATTCATGGTATTGACTGTGATGAAACTTTCTCACCAGTGGCTATGGTCAAATCCATCAGGATTTTGCTTGCGATAGCAGCTTATTATGACTATGAAATCTGGCAAATGGATGTCAAGACCGCTTTCTTAAATGGGAGCTTAAAAAAGGATGTGTACATGACACAACCTGAGGGTTTTATCGATTCAAGGTTTGCTAGAATGGTTTGTAAGTTGCGACGATCCATTTATGGATTAAAGCAGGTCTCAAGGAGATGGAACATCCATTTTGATGAAACAGTCAAGGAGTTTGGCTTCATACAAAATGAGGATGAACCGTGTGTTTACAAGATGGTTAGTGGGAGCCATGTGGCATTCCTAGTATTATATGTAGATGACATATTACTAATAGGGAATGAAATTCCTTCTCTACAGGCTATGAAGACTTGGTTGGGAAAAAGTTTCTCGATGAAAGACTTAGGCGATGCTACCTATATATTTGGGATCAGGATCTATAGAGATAGATCTAAAAGATTAATCGGCTTAAGTAAGAGTACATACATTGACAAAATGTTGCATCATTTTGGGATGCAAGAGGCAAAGAGGGGCTATGTCCCAAAGTCTCATGGGATAGCGATCTCAAAGGAAGACTGTCCTAAATCATTAGATGAAAAGGACCGTATTAGTAAAGTACCATATGCTTTGGCAATTGGTTCTATTATATATGCAGTGATATGTACTCGTCCTGATGTCTCGTATGCTTTAAGCATGACGAGCAGATACCAGTCTAATCCAAGTGAGGGTCACTGGATAGCTATCAAGAATATTCTTAAGTACCTTAAAAGGACTAAAGATTCATTCTTGATATACGAAGGAGATGAGAAGCTGGTTGTAAAAGGTTACACTGATGCTAGTTTCCAGACAGATATGGACGACACTGTGTCCCAGTCTGGATTTGTATTTTGTCTAAATGGAGGTTCTGTAAGCTGGAAAAGTTCAAAGTAAGAGACAATAGCTGATTCTACAATGGAAGCTGAGTATATTGCCGCCAGTTGTTTGCACAAAATCACGCAAGCGTACGTGGTCACAAGTAATATAATTTAAGTTCGTTCCGCAGAGATCTGGTTAAGTTTCAATCAGTAAATGTACCTATGCAACAATGTATGGTTTTAATTCACTGCTAAGACAAATAACAAATTGGGGTTCTTGATTATCTAAATTATACTAAAGGCAAAATATTAAACTAAGAATTAAATTAACTAATGAGAATTGAAATCAAATTACTTATATGAGAATAAAAATGGGATCCTAACTTCATTAAATACTTTGCTTAGATCTGACGCCTTTAATCACTATATGCAATGGTTATGATATCTGATCGGATACCACGAAACAAGTACACGCTACCTGTCAGCATACGTATACCAAACTACCCATACATCCACAAAAGAGATAGAAGATGAATAGACACCAATTATGCTTAGACCCTATATGTCGATAGAATTTGAAAACATAATGGTTGAAGAGCAAGTTATTCATATTGATCACATAGAGCAATATAAGTATTTTCATCTTACACTACGAATCATGTTGATAAACAATCATGAACCTATGCTAGCATGGCAAGTTCTAAATCTCAAGATCCACTTTCACTTCACTAAAGATTAACAAATTAGATGTTCGCGACGCATCTATCAATTAAGCATAACCATACGAGGATATCAATTATACATCACACACAGATCTTTAAAGCATCAAAATACTAAAGCTCCATAAATAAATCCATTAGAATCCCATGACAACGATTAGTTCATAATTAAACCGTTCGTCACCATGGGATTTGATGAAAACATGATATAAAACAAGGTATAAAAGAAAGAAGCAATAATATTATTAAAACTAAGAGTTGAGAAAACAAATCTATGATCCAACGTATACAAAAGATGAAGTAGATCTAGGTCCGTGCTTGTCACCGAGCGTTGAACCTTTCTCCACTTTTCTCCCTTGCAATTCTATGTTACAATAATAAAACCATATGATTTACAAGGCTAAGATGTGCTTTTATAGGCCTAGATATCTTGCCAAGCAAGAAAATTAATCCTACAATACAATTAGAATTGATTTTGCTACAAGAAAATACCAAAAAATACAATTAGATTTTGAATTAGGGCAAAACGGTCAATTTTCAGCAAATCAGGATCATCCGCGCGTTTCCAGCGCTCTAGGGCACGTTGCCTGCGCTTGGCTCCCTATTCAGACACTGTTTGGGCGCTGCCTGCGCTTGAGTTGCTGGCAGTTGCTCTTTTCCTGCACATTTTCTTCGTTTTTCAGTCTTTCCTTCCCGTTCTTTTTGCACGAACTTCCCGTCTTCAATTTCCTTGACTTGTAATCTTCTTGGTAGTTGAGATTAAGACTCCATTCTTCATTCCATATCATAAATCAACTCCAAAACGATGGAAAATTCACCCCTAATCGACATTTCTTCAAACCTGCACATTTAAATAAAATACATCAAAACTACAACACACTTGAGGCCAAGTGAATCAATTTAATCCGAATTGGAATGCTTTAAATGGATATAAAATCCATTTATCACCAGTGAAGCAGCCAAAGAGGCTTTTTGGATTCGGAAGTTTATTACAGGACTTGGTGTGGTTCCATCGATCGCAGATCTAGTTGATCTGTATTGCGATAACAATGGAGCTGTTAACTCGAATAACTTGTAGAAGGGGGGATTGAATACAAGTTATATAATCGTGTCTGATTTTTGCTTTATTAGATGAACAAGAATAAACGAATGAATCAAACTTTGTTTGTATTAAATAAATCCAATACAAACTCTACCAAAGGTGTACAATACCTTTAGCAGCTGCTGAAAATACAAATCTCTCTCTCTCTCTCTGTTTGTTTCGAACTCTCGAATACAAACCTTATACAAAGCTTCACACGATATGCAATCTATATTTCTCAATTCACTCTTTTACAATAATATAGAGAGAGTATTTATAATGCTACCTATCAACTAATAACAGAATTATAATCTATCTATGACAATGTTATGCCGTCCAATTGATAGTTTCCATCAATAGAGAATTCGTTTCCTTCACGATATCTTCTTGATTGTTTTTCAAAACAACGATCCTGTTTTATAGCAGTTGCTAGTTTCTGTAGCATCCATAATGACATCATCAGTAACACGACTGATATTAGGATTTCCCATTACATCAGGATCTGATCATCCCATCAGTATTTGATCAGGATCTGACTTGCTGTATCAGGATCTGCTCTTAGTTCCTGAAATGTAGTCTCTGACGCACTATTCCTGACTAACCTCCACAGATTACTGTCTAACACATATATCCTATACAAAGTGCTAAATCCTTTATAAGATCAGGATATACAAGAAGTATTAGCAAAATTCTATTCTCAACATCACAACTTATGAATTATTCCTAACAATCTCCCCCTATTTATGCTTTATAATATGAAGCATAAATCTAAGTTGTGGATGTCAAAACATATAACAATACAACCAGAATAGAATTTATGAATTTAAGATCATGAAGTTAAGTACCTCCTTCTTCAGATGTAGACATGTATCTAGTACTTAGAAGAAAGAATTCAACTATTTGATGCTTCTTTTCCTTTACCACTTCCATGATGAAATTTACCAACCCTGTCACCCTTAATTCTGCTCCCAGTCTGTTTATCTCCCCCAGTCTGTTGTTGTTGTTGTTGTTTCTAAATTGTCTTTATCTCCCCCTTTTTGACATCAGCAACATTAATTCCAAGAGATTCAGTAACAGAACAAATGAGATTCATCAGAACTGCTTGATTATCCATAATAGTGACTTGGTTTTTTCAAGAATTTGTCGATTGAATATCACTTTGAGATTTCTGAATGTTTCGAAGAATTTCAGAATTGACTTCAATGTTGGAAGTGCTTGTTATATATTCAGATTCAGATGCAGAAAGAACCTTATCTTCAAGTCTGTAGAAGAAGTTGCCTGTTTAGAATGATATTCAAGTAATAATACTTGAGTAGAAGTACAAACATCTTCATCTCTCTGATCTGGAGCTGAAGTATGATCATCCTGTCCTTCATCAGTATTCTGTGTACTAACATCTACAAATCCTGACTCCTCCTTAGATTGATCAGATACTGTTGATGTCTCAATTCTAGCTGAAATTGGAAGTACATACAAAGGAATACTAGGATCATTAGGAATATCTTCGGGTACTGGTTGAGTAGACACTGTATGTGTAGGTGACAAATGAATCTTTCTCCTTGTTCTCCTAGTATAGTGAGCAACAGATTTGTCTTGAGAAGACTCAAGAGGTGTAGACACAGAAGTGATCTTGGGATGAGATTTTTTTTCAATAGACACAGTCTTTTGAGAGACAGTATCCAATAACTGTTTTCCCTTTTTAAGAAGTACAGCCTTTTGGGAGACTGCAGCCTGGCTGTGACTAGGTGTTCCATCTCTTTGTCCTAGCTTAGAAAGTTGAATTGCAGCCTTCAATTCTGCTCTCTCAGCAAGAGATATATTATCATCATCTTCACTAGAACTACTACTTGAAATGACAAATCTTCTCTTCCTTACAACTGATGTCTTTTGAGAAACACCAGAGGTTGGCTTCTTTGAAACAATAGGTTGTGGATCAAAGTTTGGTTCTAGAATTGTTTCAGAGACTTCAATGTTTTTGGCTACTTGGGTAGACACAGGGAGGTTCTCCTCCAACTAAGATTCCTGAGTCATTTCACCACCAAAGAAAGAAGAATTATAGATAGTAGGAAGATGAGTTCTTAGAAGTACCTGAACATGATTTGGATAGTGTAATGCAGGTATTTCATCTAGATTCTTTTCATTGTCCTTCTTTGTAATGTCAGAAAAAATTCTCTTTTCCTGTACATAAGAAGAAACACAATATTCTCTACCAAATCTAGCTTCAACATCAGTAATGAAATGGTTAATAAACAGTTGCATGAATCTGTGATAATAAACCATATTCTTGTCATGATCTCTTGACCCAAGTTTAATACACATCTGATTTAAGATAATGTGACCAAAATTAATTACTCTGTTATAAAGCAAGCCATATGCAATATGTGATGTAACAGCAGTAATTTGTTGAAAAGAACTACATTTACCAGTAAAACATTTAGCAATTTGATCAAAGAAGAAAGACCATTCTTTCCTAAGAAAAGATCTATTTAACTGGCTCATGTTATCTAGAGGTCCATCATAACCTAATGTAGATAACATAGTTCTCACATCATCATCAGATGGTACATTCTCAAAATTCGTACTAACAGGTAAGCGAAGTACTGAATTAACAACAGATTCAGTAAGATCAAATGAGTCTTGTCCTAAGTGTAGAACAATCTTACCTGATTGACTCTGAGTACAATCAATTACCTCAGCATTCTCCCAAGATTGTGAAACAGCTACTTGATTAATTTGTGGAGATGCTGTCAAGGCATAGCTTAATGGTCTTTTCGCCATAAAGTCCATTATCGGGTGAATATCAGTTGACACCCCTTCCTTGTTGGTGATAGCTGCAACATGATTGTTCATCATAAAATCAAAGTCACCAAACTTGAAAGCTACTGATTTGGGTAGTCTTCTTTGAGTTGCCATTTTGATCTGAAAAGAACTTAAGAAAGCTTTGAAATTGATTAGTGATTTTGAGAACTCGGGAGTGTTTTTGCTTTAGAGAATGAAATTAGAGAAAGCAATTACACGATTAGAGTGTCAAAATAATTATATTTCAAAAATCCTTCAGACCCATTATCCCACGTTGACACGTAGGTTGACAGGTGTCAGTCCCTGAACAATGCAGTTACCCACGACTTTTGGAAAAAAAATCCAAAAATAATTTCAAGTAAATAAATCAAGGTAAAATCAAGATAAAAATCAATACTGATCAGCTTCCTTTTCCTGATGTGATCTTCTCATCAGGATAATCACACGATTCAATGTGATTTCTGAATAAAAAGAATTACTAATCCTGATGTGAACACACTTATATTCCTGATCAATATCATCCTGATTCCAGAGACTAAATGAAGTTTCCACATGGCATTTTCTTTTACCTGTAAAAGAAATAAATAAAATCTGAACAAAATCAATTGGTTAAATTCGTTTAATATTCCTTGAAAATACAAGAAATATAGTCACACATAATTATGACTGTCTGCATTGATATTTCCCAAACGACTGTTCAGCTTCTCATGTCTTTCTATAAAAGAAACCGACGTCTTATGCCATTCTCCAAAACCTTTTCATGACTTCCAACCCAAATCTTCATATGAACCCTAGCTTTTGGTTCATTACCACTGAGAAGTTCTTTACTCTTGATGATCAGGAGCAAGTAAACTATCTCTTAGAAAAGATGACTTTTCTCATTGAGTCAGATATGGTTGGTCTTAACCCAGCTAATTTCCTCGAATCTCCTCTAAAACATCTACCAGTTTGATACAATCCTCCTCTAATCTCTTCACACCTTGTGGATGAAGAATTTGGTGAAGAGTCTGAGGTTGATCTTGATGGAGATGCTATTCATCTTCTTCAATAAGCATGAAGATGAGTCAGCTGCTTTCATTCAAGTTGCCCAGACAAGAAATCCAATCTTGAGATGCTCCTTGTCCCGAAGTCGATCGTTGAGAATTGAAGCAGTAACAGCTTTAGACAAGAATAGAATTATCAGTAGTAGTTAGACAAAAAGAAGAATTGTATTTCATTTTCATGTATGTAATGCTTTTGATTAATGAAAATAGAAGTTTTCTTAATATCTACTTGTCTATCGTTGTTTATTGACTGACATGAATAATGATATAAATTATCAGTGTGCATGTAATAAAATTTGCTAACATAGACTTAACAAAACTCAGAATTGAACCACTAAATAACATGAACTTCAGAATTTGAAACAGTAAGACACACAAATTTCACAATCCTGATACTGACGATACAATCCTGATGTCAATACTGATGACGTTAGCATACTGATAGCAATCCTGATGTTTATTAACAAGTCTATCATACTGTAATTTATCAAAGTAAAGTGTTACAGCTTAAGCATTTAACAATCAAGTATAGATCCTGACAAAAATATCAAGTTTATAAGCTGAAACAACATACCTTGCTACTTGTGCAGATGTTAAAGATCTAAAAATTTAACATTCCTAACTCACTAACCAATCTAATGAATGTAGCCTCATCAAGTGGTTTAGTTAGAATATCTGCAAGCTGTTTGTCAGTAGGAACAAAATGAAGTTCCACAGTACCATTTTCAATATGTTCTCTAATAAAATGATACCTGACATCAATGTGCTTAGTCCTTGAGTGTTGAACTGGATTTTTTGCAATTTTGATAGCACTAGTATTATCACAAAACATAGGAATATTACGAAGTGTCATACCATAATCCATCAACTGATTTCTTATCCAAAGGAGTTGAGCACAACAACTGCCTGCTCCAATGTATTCAGCTTCAGCAGTTGAGGTTGAAACTGATTGTTGCTTCTTGCTTGCCCAAGAAATCAATCTGTTTCCCAAGAATTGACATGTACTTGTAGTGCTTTTCCTGTCTATTTTACACCCTGCATAATCAGAGTCTGAATAGCCAATTAGGGAGAAATCAGATTCTCTTGGATACCACAAACCAAGATTTGGAGTTCCCTTGAGATATCTAAAAATTCTCTTCACAGCAATTAAATGAGATTCCTTAGGATCACTTTGGAATCTAGCACATAAACAGGTAGAGAACATTATATATGGTCTACTTGTAGTTAAATATAACAGTGAACCTATCATGCCTCTATAGCTAGTGTTATCAACACTCTTTCCCTTAGGATCAGAGTCTAGCTTAGTGGCTGTTGCCATGGGTGTCTTTACAATTGCACAATTTTGAAAGTCAAACCTTTTTAAAAGATCTTTGATATACTTTGACTGATTAATGAAAATACCAGTCTCAGTCTATTTGACCTGCAAGCCTAAAAAGTAATTTAGTTCACCCATCATGCTCATCTGATACTTAGACTGCATAAGTTTCTAAACTTAGCACATAGCTTTTCATTAGTAGAACCAAATATAATATCATCAACATAAACTTGAACTAAAAGCAAATCACCTTTTATCTTTCTAAAGAATAAAGTTTTGTCAATTGTACCTCTTGTGAAGCCATTTTCAAGAAGAAATTTAGACAAAGTCTCATACCATGCTCTTGGTTCCTGCTTTAGTCCATAGAGTGCCTTGTCAAGTTTGTAGACATGATTTGGAAACTTTGGATCAACAAAACCAGGTGGTTGTTCCACATACACTTCCTCATCAAGCTTGCCATTAAGAAAAGCACTCTTTACATCCATCTGGTATACCTTGAATTTTGAATGAGCTGCAAATGCAAGAAACATTCTGATTTCTTCCAATCTTGCTACAGGTGCAAAGGTTTCATCATAGTCAATTCCTTCTTCCTGAGAATAACTCTTGGCCACCAATCTTGCTTTGTTTCTTACAATCATACCAGATTCATCTAGCTTGTTTCTGAAAACCCATTTAGCACCAACAATAGATCTATCTTTAGGTCTTGGTACCAGTTTTCAAACTTTGTTCCTCTCAAACTCATTCAATTCTTCCTGCATTGCTATTACCCAATCAGGATCCTATAAGGCTTCTTCAACCTTCTTAGGTTCATTCTTTGAGAGAAAACAATTGTACAAGCATTCATTTTGAATTGATCTTCTAGTTCGAACACCATTATTTGGATCACCAATTATCAAATCCTAAGTATGATCCCTTGTCCATTTTCTAACAGGTGGTAGATTGCTCCTGCTAGACTCTCCCCCTAAGTTAGTGGTATTTCTTGTAGAAGAGTGTTCATTTCCTTCAAAAGCTCCCCCTTGATCAGTAGAATCAGTGGATTCAATACTGCTGCTAGTTTCTGATCTTCCTTCATTAGACTCTGAAGGATCAGTTCCTGATGAAGTAGACTCTGAAAGACTAGTCTGATCCTAACCAGTACTGTGTTCTCCTTGATTGAATTGCTCCCCCTCAACAGTAGCATTCCTTTGAGAAGCAATAGAGATTTCTTCTGGAGAACCTTCATCATCGCTGGAGAGAATCTCAGAATACTTAAGATTTTCAAATTCCAGATTGTCATGGCTTTCATCAGTTTGTAAAATTCCAAACTTCTTATCATCAAATGCAACATGAATTGATTCCATAACAATGTGAGTTCTGAGATTGTATACTTTGAAGGCCTTTGATGCTGAATATCCTAGGAAGATTGCTTCATCCGATTTGGCTTCAAATTTCCCAAGTTGTTGTGGATGAACTTTCAGGACATAGCATTTGCATCCAAAGATGTGAAAGTATTTCACACTTGGTTTCTTTCCTTTGATCATCTCATAGGGAGTCTTACCATGAGCATTTACCAAGGTACAGTTTTGAGTGAAACATGCAGTGTTGATAGCTTCTGCCCAGAAATAGGTTGGAAGCTTTGCATCTGCAATCATGGTTCTTGCTGCCTCTATGAGAGTTCTGTTCTTTCTTTCTACTACACCATTCTGCTGAGGTGTTCCAGGTGCAGAAAACTGTTGAGTAATTCCATTGTCTGCACAATACTCCTCCATTGTAGAATTCTTAAATTCTATACCATTGTCACTTCTGAGCACTTTGACCTTGTACTCAGAGCTATTTTGAATATTCTTGACAAGTTCAATGATTTGCTGAGGAGCTTCATCCTTGTTGTGTAGAAAGAATACCCATGCGAACCTTGTGTAATCATCCACTATAACTAGAGCATATCTTTTCTTGTTGATAGACATAATGTTTACTGGACCAAATAAATCAAGATGCAGCATGTGAAATGGTTCAGTAATTGAATTTTCTGTCTTGCTCTTGAAAGTGGTTCTTCTTTGTTTTCCAAGCTGACAAGCATCACAAAGTCCATCTTGCACATATTTTGCCTGAGGTAGGCCTCTCACCAGATGGTTCTTAACAAGTTGATTAAGCTTCTTGAAGTTGAGATGTGAGAGCTTCTTGTGCCAGTTCCAACTTTCATCATTTGATGCCTTGCTATAAAGACATCTGACAGTTCCTTTAGATGTGTCACTCAAGCTGGCTTCATATATATTACCATGTCTCTGACCAGTCAAAACAATATCTCCATTCTTCATATTCAAGATTTTGCATCCTTTACTGTCAAAGATTGATTGGTAACCCTTATCACCCAGTTGACTTATGCTTAAAAGTGTGTGTTTCAAGCCTTCAACCAGTGCTAAGTTTTCTATGATGACATTCCCCAAAATAATTGAGCCATATCCCAGAGTTTCTCCTTTGTTGCCATCTCCAAAGGATATTACTGGGCCAGCTTTCCTCTCAAACTTTGTAAGCAGGGACTTCTTTCCAGTCATATGTCCAGAGCATCCACTGTCCAAGATAATTGAATGCTTCTTTCTAGTGCCCTGCAAATAAAAAGTAGCTATTTAGAATTTTTTAGGACCCAACTTTGATTGGATCGTTTCTTACTAACTTTTGAACCAACAGGCTTTGAAGATTTTGCTTTTGATTTACCTGTTGCAGAGTCAACCTTAGACATAGATTTCACAAACTATTTGTGACTAGGAGTTTCAGATTTCAGAGAATAATAGTCATAATACAGTTCATGATATTCCTTACACATATAAATGGAATGAAGTAAACTACCACAATGATAACAGGGTTCTTGTGGTTGGTATTGAATTCTCTGAGTCTTGGGGAATCTGGACTCAGTTTTCCAAGAAGATTTTTGATTGCAGTCTAGGGCAAAATGATTATGATTTCCACATTTATAGCATTTCTTCCTAGGTGCATCAGGTACATTCTTGTAATTATTCTCTTTGTTAATACCTTATTTTCCATTCCTATTTCTTCTGATCTAGCTAGACTCTGAAATACTTTCTAGTCTCTGTTTCAACTGAGACTTAGACAGAAAACCTATGTTGACATTATTAGGTTTTTCTAACACTCTCTCATCTGAATTGCTATTGTTAATTCTTTTGTGCACAACTGGGGTACCTTTAGAATCAACAAATTTAACATGTTTAGGTTCAGAACCTATCTTCTTACCTTCAGACTTAGATGTGCTAGCTTCAATTTTACTATCATCATTGACAATAGCTACAGTATCTTCTTGCCTAGCCTTATCAAAACCTAAACCATTAACTTTACCAAGAATTTGATTTTCAATGATTTCTGGAGTCTTTTTACCAGAATTGTTAATGGTTTTAATCACATCTCTCTCTTCCTCTAGTTCTTTTCTGACATAGTCATAAGCCTCGAGGATAACACCATAATCATGCTTAGCTTTATTAGAACTTAACCTATATTCTTCCATTTGAATTAACTCAGATTCAAGAAAATTATTTCTACTAATTAATTCATCATTCTTAGCCTTAAGTTCATCTTTTTCACTAGCAAGAATTTTGAAATTAGTCATAAGATTCTTAAACTCAACATGAATAGATCTAATATCATCAGAATATAAGCTATCAAATGAATCAAGAGACTGAAGTGATACCTTAACAGAAGATGAAGAAGTTTTCTTTGGAGATCCAGGCTTGTCTGAAGCACTTGCCATCAATGCAATGTTGTCATAATCCAGTTCATCTTCAGAATCACTGGAGTCTGCCCAATCCTTCTGTGTGACCATGAGTGCATTACCCTTCCCTGAATTTCTAGGCTTCTTGCACTCACTAGCAAAGTGTCCAAGCTCACTGCAGTTAAAGCACTTGATCTTTGCTTTATCAAGCTTGATAATTGTACTTTTGCCTTTGTCACTCTTCTTCTCCTCTTTCTTCTGAAAAGAGCCTTTGCTAAATCTTCTCCTGTTAAATCTTCCTTTCTTGAAAGCTTTAGCAAACATAGCAAAGAGTTCATGCATCTCTGATTCAGAATCATTATCTTCAGAGTCTATATCTGTAGTCTCTGACTCAGAACTTTCTTTGCTCTTCTTCTTCCTCAAGTCTCTTTCAGTAGATTCAGACTTTTCTTCTAGAAGCTTCTTTGATTCAGATTGAGCAGTGAGTGCAACAGTTTTCATCTTTCCTTCACTCCTGCTCTTTTTCTGCTGCCTGACAAGTTCATAAGCTCTCAATTTTCCATAAACTGCTTCTAATGATATTTCATCCAGATCATTAGCTTCCTCAATTGTAGATATTTTCTCATTATAGAAATCAGGAAGAGCTTTCATGAACTTCGTATTCATATCCTGCAAGTCATAATATTTACCATGCATGGCCATCTCATTGATGAGTTTAGTAAATCTATCAAAGGTGTCAGTAAGTGACTCACCAGACTTGGATTCAAAGTACTCATACTATTGTATGAGAAGTGTCCTCATATTCTTCCTGAAAGGTTTTGTTCCTTCACAGTGAACCTTTAGATTGTCCCATATCTCCTTAGCAGTCTTACAAGAGAGAACATAGTTAGTGAGAACAGAATCAAGACTGTTGAATAGTATGTTTCTCACTTTAGCATCCTTAAGAACGTTCTCCTTTTCCTTATCTGTCCATTCAGATTTAGGCTTCTCTGCTGTATGTTCTAGAACAACTTTTCCTTCGACAGTTGCTTGAGGAACAAGCCTTGTTGGAACAAAAGGCCCATCTTTGATTCTGTCAAGATAATCAGGATCTGTTGCTTCCAGGTGATGCAACATCTTCACTTCCCATATAGTATATTCGTTTCTCTTGAGCATAGGGATCTTAGTATTACCATCCTTGTAACCAGACATGATTGCAGATCTTTATGATTATTCGAAATCAACCTGCTCTGATACCAATTGTTAACTCGAATAACTCGTAGAAGGGGGGGTTGAATACAAGTTATATAATCGTGTTTGATTTTTGCTTTATTAGATGAACAAGAATAAACGAATGAATCAAACTTTGTTTGTATTAAATAAATCAAATACAAACTCTACCAAAGGTGTACAATACCTTTAGCAGCTGCTGACAATACAAATCTCTCTCTCTGTTTGTTTCGAACTCTCGAATACAAACCTTATAAAGAGCTTCACACGATATGCACTCTATATTTCTCAATTCGCTCTTTTTACAATAATATAGAGAGAGTATTTATAATGCTACCTATCAACTAATAACAGAATTATAATCTATCTATGATAATGTTCTGCCGTCCAATTGATAGTTTCCATCAATAGAGAATTCGTTTCCTTCACGATATCTTCTTGCTTGTTTTTCAAAACAACGATCCTGTTTTATAGCACTTGCCAGTTTCTGTTGCATCCATAATGACATCATCAGTAACACGACTGATATCAGGATTTCCCATTGCATCAGGATCTTATCATCCCATCAGTATTTGATCAGGATCTGACTTGCTGTATCAGGATCTGCTCTTAGTTCCTGAAATGTAGTCTCTGACGCACTATTCCTGACTAACCTCCACAGATTACTGTCTAACACATATATCCTATACAAAGTGCTAAATCCTTTATAAGATCAGGATATACAAGAAGTATTAGCAAAATTATATTCTCAACATCACAACTTATGAATTATTCCTAACAGGAGCCATTGCGCAGGCTAAGGAACCAAGGTCCCATTCCAAGGCAAAGCATATACTTAGAAGATATCACCTTCTTCGAGAGATTAATGAAAGAGGAGATATACATATATGTAAAGTGCATACTAATGATAATGTTACGGACCCACTAACTAAGGCTTTGTCGCAGCAGAAGCATGATGGTCACACTAGTTCCATTGGTATTAGATACATGGGTGATTGGCTCTAGTGCAAGTGGGAGATTGATAGTGTTAGTGCCCTAGAGACAATGTAGTTGTGCTTCTAGGAAAGACTATTTTTGTTATTTGAATATTATGTTCTATGGATTATTCTACATTAATTTATTAACGTCTTAATTTACTGCGATATAAATGTTATAGTAATAAATGTCCTTGGAATATAGAATGCATATTCTATATCTTTAAGTATGTGACTTAAAAATGAGATTATATGAATAGTGTTTCTTATTGATGAGTGGATTTTGCAACAACTTTTGAGAGGTTTACGGGTAGTTGTATAGGCTAACGATCAACTGTTCTGTGAAAGGTTTTGGTTGTGATTGTGGGGGTTGAGCTGTGCTCGAGGGTGTCTCCAATAATCTCAAGTGCCTTTAGAGAGAATTAGAGAACTGAATGTGTCTTACCCCCGAGGTGCCTACGTACCCTTGTTTATATAGGGATCAAGCTCACGTAGTTCTAATGGGACTCTGTATCTTGCTGGAATGGCTGTATTCAACTACCTAGTTCGCGTAGGACTCAGGTTCCTTTAGAGCCTTCCGCGAACTAGTTGGCTAAGTAGAGTAGAACTCGGGTTCGTACCCTACTATGATTCTCTCATTGGTCAGAGACATTCTAGGATCATCTGCGCCCTAGAATTATACTCAAATACCAATTCGTTTATCTGTTCTAGATGGCTTCTAGAACCTTCTGTTGGCTACTCGTAGGAACCTGGTGCTCAGGAACCTATATCTCAGGAGCCTGTTTCTCAGGAACCTCCTTATTTCGGGACATATCACTTAGGGACCTCCCTTTAGGCATCAGTACCTGTACAAATAACAAATTAGTTAGACTGGATAGCTCTTCACATGCTCTCGTCATCTCTATGGCTATTGCTATGCTAACTCGAACTCTTCCGCTGGGAGGAACCTGGTCTTCTAATGTTCAGCTCAGCTTCCTAACCATTGGGAACCTCCTTATACTTGTACTTCCTTAGTCATTTCTTCTATCTGATCTTCATAACTCACACTGGATCTATCCTTTAGCTCGTATGGATTGAACCCTAGGGCCTAATGGGCCTACATTCAGCCCATGATGATTTTGGGCACAACAAGTACCCCCCGGTTCCTTGAAATCATGTAATGTGAAAGGAACCTATTTTTACTCTCTCTCTCGATCATAGGTCCAATGCTAAATTATTTCTACAACAATACCTCGCTTTAACATTTTATATCCAAGCCTACATGAGCTAACTCGGTGTAGGAAACAGGACATGAAATATTTCAGCTAACCTAATCTTGAGTAAGCTTCCTTCATACCAAGGAACCTATTACCTTGCTATTTTCTTCTTCAGATCGCAGCTCTCGAAATCAACTCTATGTTTGCATTTAGCTTCCCAGGGAACCAAACTTATTTCTCATGATCATGTCTCTTCGAATTTTCACAATTTGAGAAGGGATAATGGTTGGCAGTTAATATCCTCAAGAGATAATTTCAAAATTCGAATTACTCTTTTCACTTACCAAAGCTGCAGTTAATGCGTGAGTTCCCAAGGTTCACACGCCTCTCACGCGTGTATCTCTTCACTTACCGCTCCAATAAACCGTTGCCACGTGCACGGGGCTGTCCCCTGTTTACCTTGATTATATAAACGTATTTCTACATCCAGGTTCAGTTTTTTTACCTTTACCAAAACTCTACAAAAAACCCTCGGAGAGAGAAGAATAAAACTAACGGCCCTTTGCTCAATTCAACTTCTCGACCACCACTTTGTTTTGATCAAGGTTTGACTTTGACTTACTTCTTTCTATCCTTTCATATTCTCGACTCCATTTCATACTGTCTATGCTTTTATGTTCTTGCATGTTGTCTCGATGGTATGAATATGTCTGCATATGTACCGATTCCTCACACTTCATGTTTCACACACACGAATATTCACGATACTTTGTTTAATGACTATCCACTTGTTGATTCGTAGTCATTCCGTCATGATTTTTACTGTAACTTTTTAATGGTCTGTTCATCTTCTATATGCTTCTTACTGCAATCGATGTACGGTCTATATGAGGTTTTCTTAGAGCATCCCTAATTTGCGACCGTGGCGCTTTAGATGTCTTAGAACTGTCCTCGAACCTGACCTCTCTTCGTCTGTTTTTTGCAGATGTCTTCCGATTCGACACACTCTGACCTTCATTATTCAATAAATCCCATTATTACTAAATCTGTTAGCCATAGGACTAGGTCTAGAGTCCTAATTCCGAACACCAGCGAACCCCAAGACATCCTCATGAAACCCCTGAGCACCAATGTTCAAAAAGAACCTCTTAGTCTAATCAACTTAGGGAACGATTGGTCTGATAGTGAGGAAGTGTCTAAGCCTGACCAGAAAATACTTCCTGAACCTGATTTTGACAACGAGATTATTGTCGAAAGAGAGTCATACAAACAGGAGATTGTGCCTTTCTGTGAAAAAGTCGATTCGTCTATGACTTCAGCTAGGCTAGAGAAGTTGTGGGAAGAATGTGTTCGTCCAAACTGCCCGATTGCTGTTCCGGAACCTGGTGAGAGGGCTCACAGGTTTAACACTAGAGTTCCCGAGCGTGGTGTTCCTAATGCAGTAACCTCTGCTGCCTTCTTCAGAGTGGGTGTCTACTTCCCCCTCCATCCTTTTTTGCAAGAAGTTCTTGATTTTTATGGCTTAGCCCCTCCCCAATTCCTATAGACTAGCCATGAGCATATATGTCCTATACTCTAGTTTGTTCACTACTCCCTTATCTGCACCTGAATTAGGTTATTTCTTCAGATTAAAAGATACTGGAAAGGGTTCCGGTTGCTTTTATCTGACTGCCTGGCCTTGTCATCAAGGTCAGTGTATAAAAGGTATTAAGCAAAACTTTGACCAATGGCAGGAGCAATTTCTTTACTGCTATGATTGTCCCCCTGTCTGTTTCCAGTTCAACTGCTATCCTCATATTCCCAAACAAACCTTTCTTTCTGGAGTCTGCCTACAAAGAGCTGAAGAGGCTTTGAAACACTCTTCATCCCTTAGGGATTGTATGATTCTATTAACACCTGACATTCTCGTCACCTTAGGTTTTCTCCCTGCTTCCCCTGGTAAGAATTTCATTGCCTTTGTATCTATTTATACTCGTACAGCTCATATACTTTATCTTGTTTCTTTTATCTGTTCTGACTTATCTCTTGTCTTGTATTCACAGGTATGGCTCCCAAGATTTCGTCATTCATTAAGAGATCCAAGAATGTTGAAGAAGTCTTCAAGACTGAGAACGAAACCAAGGAGGTCCCGTTAGTTACAACTCCAATCAGCCAGGTTCCAACCCCTACTTCTGTCCAGATTCAACCTTCTGGGTCTTCTAAATGCAAGTTAGCTCAGACCACCCTAGACCTGTCCGGAAGTTGCAAACCCGCGCTATGAGGAAGGGTAAAGCTGTGAAAGTGGATCCTGCCATCGTCCAGAATCAATTTAAGGACTTGATTGACACTCATGTTCCTGTTGAGGTTATTACTGGCTGGTCGAAAATGGACTCTATTGAAGCTCTGGAAGCTATGAGGTTCTCTGCAGCCCAGAACGCATTCTTTACTCTTAGATTCTGTGATGACTTTGCTTTGAGGACCCAATATGACCTTCGACTGCAAGGGGAGGTTGAAAAGCTCAAGAAAGACCTAGCTGCTGCAGAAGACAGAGCAAACATTTCCACTGCTGCAGTGCGACGAGCAAAGACCGTTGAAACCTCGTTGAAAAAGGAGAAAGAGGAGCTTCAAGGCCAAGTCAAGAATCTTAAGGATGAAAAGTTGTCAACACTGGAGAAGGTTAATGAGCTGGAAGTTCAAGTTGATGCCCTAAACGCTGCTGCTAATGCCGTTAAGTCTTCTATGCTGACTAAGGAGAAAGCTCGCTATGACGAGGGCTATGACGAAGGCATCAGAGATTACATGCGATCAACTTGGGAGAAAATGCCTGGCCTGGATTGGTCCCTCCTCGGAGAAGATGTGATAGGCATGATTAAAGATTTTGAGAAAGAAGCTGCGGCTGCAAACTCTGTACCTCCTATGGAAACGGTGGAGAGGTCTCCAGGTTCTAACCTTGAGACTGTAGAGGTTCCTGCTATTGAAGATGCTCAACCTACCCTTCCAATTCCTCCAGCTGTTGAAGATTCAGACAAAACTCCTACTGCTTGAAGCTTTATGATTTATTGAACTTTTGATAACTTTTGATGAGGTCGCGGGCCCCTCGTAGCGCCTCGCAAGTTGTAACCCTAAATTTTGTTCTTTAAGGCCTTCGTGCCTATAACTTTGAATTGCTGGTTTTCAGGGTCGGGGTACCCTATAATTTCTATGCTTTTGATAATGATAACTATCTATTTTGCTATATCTCTGTTCACATGTCACATGTTTATACCTGTATGCTCCTATAGTAATGTCTTACCTTTATTCCCCTTAGCAATTACTTAGTTTCTGTACTTGTGCATTCAAGCTTACGTGGGCTAGCCCTTTGTAAGAAACAGAATACACTCGTACTTTCACTTTATAATTTTCTGAAATAAAAGGCAATTGAATCCTAACAATATTACAACAACTTACTTGTAAGCTTAAAAACGTCTTTTCTTATGCTTCACCTAACATTTTCAAAGTCGCATTCTGAACTAAAACCCTTTCTGATAATCTTATATTCTTTATTGCTAAATAGTTTGACCAGGTTCCTCGATCATTAATCCTACAAAATAAACATAAAACAGAAACTAATTAAGGTTAACAAAACTTCCCTCGTTCCATTCGGGTCAACTGGTGGAAAGGTTCCCTGCTTGGGTCCTAGTCCTATACTCTAGGTCCCAACATACCTCGAGGTATGTTGGTTCCTTTTTGCCTCGAGGCGATTCTAGGAACCTGTGTGCCGTTCTGGGAGTCCACACAGCGTCCTCTTCTCCAAGTGTCAAGCTAGACATTTCATGGAGGCAAATGCTAAGGGTTTTATCCCTTCTTCTCATGTGCCAAAGACGGTTCCACATGAGGGAGAGCTTATTAGGCTTCTCTTTAAGAACAAGTGTGCCGGTCTAGGCTCCACACAGGTTCCCACTTCCTCTCGTGCCAGTGGCGGCTCCACGGAGGGATGAAACGTACAGTCTCAGGTTCCTGTATGCCAGTCTCGGATCCATACAGGTTCCTCTAGGTGCCTTGTGTCAGGACTTTAGGTGCCTTTTGTCAGGACTTTAGGAGCCTTTTGTCAAGACTTTAGGTGCCTTTTGTCAGGACTTTAGGTGCCTTTTGTCAGGACTTTAGATGCCTTTTGTCAGGACTTTAGGTCATGTGCTCAAGGAACTTGAGACTTTCAAGTCATGCTCAGGAAGCTACCTGAGGCTTTTCTCAATGCGTGCTCGGGAAGCTTCCCAAGGCTTTGGTTTATGTCAATCATTCTCAATCTGCATACTCTGTCAAATCAAATTCATACTTTGCACATACTATCAATTGCCACAGGAACCTGTTAGTCAAGGTAACCTGCACATACAATATGAGTACTAAAGCAAGCACTTAAATTTTTTCAAATTGGCATATGAAACATCAAATCATATCATGCACAATACTGTCTAAGTAGGAATACTGCCCCCAGTTCTTTTGGGTAATTATTGTTACGTAAAAGAACTATTAAGGAGCTATAACTGCTAAAAATGCATTCAAAATATTCAATCGTAGAGCTATCAATCGCTCAATACTTAAAAAACTGTCTTGCAAGTATGAAGGTTCACATCAAGTACCCCCTGGTTACATGTATAATCAAATACTGAAATCAAAATGCTGGTCAGCTATAACTAATAAGCTGCCTTTATTCTTGGGCTGAAAGAGCCTTACTTTTCCTAAGAAAAACACTGTAAAAGAGTTACTGATAATACTTCTTGAGATGTTCTGCGTTCCAAGCTCTCGGAATGAGATTCCCATCCATATCCATCAAGTGGTAGGTTCCTTCCCAAATGGCTGACTTTATCTGGTAAGGTCCCTCCCAATTTGCTCCAAAAGCTCCGTGTGCCAGAACCTTGGTGTTTGGCATGACTTTCCTCAAAACCAGGTCTCCAACTTTAAAAGGTCTTGCTTTCACCTTTTTGTTGTAATACCTTCGAACTCTCTGTTGATATGCTGCTAGCTACACTTGCGAATCTGCTCTCAACTCTTCGACCATGTCCAAATACAGTCTATGATTGACCTCATTGTTCTCGGGATCAAAATGTTTTCTTCTCAGGGAACCTGTTCCAACTTCCACAGGTACCATAGCTTCACAACCATAAGCAAGAGTAAAAGGAGACTCACCAGTTGTAGTTATAGGAGTGGTGTTATACGACCACAGGACTCCAGGAAGCTCCTCTGGCCAGCTTCCTTTCTTATCTTCAAGCCTTGCCTTCAAAGTATGCTTGATAATCTTGTTCACAGCTTCAGTCTGTCCATTACTCTATGGATAATACACTGCTGAGAATGCTTTCTGAATTCCAAACTGCTCACACAATCCTCTAAGCTCTCTGCTGTCAAACTGCTTCCCGTTGTCAGAAATCAGCTTCTGCGGAATACCAAACCTGCATACAATGGCTCGAAACACGAACTCAGTCAACTTTGTTGCTATAATCTTAGCAAGTGGTTCTGCTTCTGCCCACTTTGTGAAGTAATCAACTGCAACCACTGCATATTTCACTCCTCCTTTTCCTTTCGGGAGCTCTCCAATGAGGTCTATCCCCCAAACGGCAAATGGCCAAGGACTGACAATCTGTTTGATAGGTGCTACAGGACGACTATCAAAATTTGCAAACCTCTGACAGTTGCCGCATGACTGTGCAAACTTAGAGGCATCTTCCTTGATGGTTGGCCAATAATATCCTTGTCGAAGGACCTTCATGGCTAAAGAATTACCCCCCGAGTGATTTCCACATACTCCTTCATGAATCTCCTCGAGGATATACTTGCATTGCTCTCTAGCTACACACTTAAGCAAAGGTTGATTGAATCCTCGTCTATACAGAACTCCATCATAGATTACATCCTTGGCTGCATGATACCTCAGTTTCCTGGCTTCATCTTGACTGGGAGGTAGCTCCCCTTTATCCAGGTAACTATATATTGGGGTCATCCAGGAATCTTCAACTGGAAATTCGATGTCCATCACTTCTTCTTTGAAAACGCTAGGTTGCTCCTGAATCTGAAGTGGAATTACTCCCAATAATGTGGACTCTCTCTGAGACCCTAGCTTGGCTAATGCATCTGCATTGGTATTCTTTCCTCGTGGTATCTGATCTAACTTCACCTCTTTGAACTTTGCGATCAATTCCTGGGAGTACCTCAAATACAAGTCTGTTCGTGGACCTCTTGCCTGAAAGCCACCACGAATCTACCAAACTACTAACATCGAATCACTGAACACTCTGATATTCTCAACTTTCATCTCCAAAGCTAGCTTTAGGCCTGCAATCAATGCCTCATACTCTGCATTATTGTTTGTGGCTCTGAAAGCAAAATGAATCGAGCTATGGAGTTTGTGTCCTTCCGGACTAACTAGCTCGATGCCTGCACCTGCTCCACTACTGTTAGCAGCTCCATCTACATACAATGTCCACCAGGGTGCGCAAGTTATCATTCTCTCTCTGTTCTTCCACCATCTCTCTTGGTTCCTCTTGACCAATAACCTCCACATGGGGTGGAAACTCAATTAGGAAATCTGCTAGAGCTTGAGCCTTGATTGCTGTCTTTGGCTTGTATTCTATGTCGAACTGTCCCAACTCCAAAGCCCACTTTAACATTCTTCCCGAAGTTTCTGGCCTATGCATCACTTGCCTAAGTGGATATGAGGTTCCCACCTCGATCTTGTGAGCTTGGAAGTAAGGTCGCAGCTTCTTGGAAGCTAGAATCAATTCGTAAACCAGCTTCTCCATTCCTGTATACCTCGTTTCTGCATCAAGTAACCTTTTACTGACGTAGTAGACTGGGCTCTGCTATCCATTCTCTTCTTGAACCAAAACTGCACTAATGAAATATTCTGATACAGCCAGGTAAAGTATCAATGTTTCTCCATCCACAGGTTTGGCTAAAAGTGGGGGGCTCCCCAAATGCTCCTTTAACTTTCCAAATGCTATCTCACATTCCTCTGTCCACTCGAACTTTCTTCCTTTCTTCACAGCTTTAAAGAACTCCTGACACCTATCAGTGGACTTCGAGATGAATCTGTTCAAGGCTGCGACTCTCCCTGTAAGGGACTGAACCTCTCTCACAGTCCTTGGTGACCTCATATCAATCAATGCTTTAATCTTGGCTGGGTTGGCTTCTATACCTCTGTGATTTACCATAAAACCCAGAAATTTTCCTGATTCTACCCCCAAACACACATTTCTGGGGATTTAGCTTCATTCTGTACTTTCGCAAGATTCCAAACATTTTTTCTAAGTGTTTTACATGGTCAACAGCTTCCTTGGATTTGACTAGCATGTCATCCACATATACCTCCATAGTATGACCGATTTGGTCTTTAAACATCATGTTCACCAGTCGTTGGTATGTGGCTCCAGCGTTAATCAACCCGAATGGCATGCATACATAGCAATAAAGACATCTATCCGTAATAAATGAAGTATGCTCTTGGTCAGGTTCATACATAGGGATTTTATTGTAACCCGAATATGCATCCATGAAGCTGAGGAGGGCATGTCCAGCAGTTGCATCCACTAACTGATCAATTCGTGGCAGCGGGAAGCTGTCCTTTGGGCATGCTTTATTGAGATCTGTGAAGTCCACACAGTTTCTCCACTTCCCATTAGGTTTCTTCACCAAGACAGGATTTGCCAACCATATCGGGTAGAAAGATTCTTTAACCAACCCTGCATCCAATAACCTGTCAACCTCTTCTTTCAATGCTTGAGCTCTCTCTCCACTAACTGGTCTTCACTTCTGTCTCACTCCTTTCTTTTCTGAATCGATATTCAACTTATGACACATGACTCTTGGATCTATCCCTTCCATATCTGTGTGACACCATGCAAACACATCCAGGTTCTTACCCAAAATGGTAATAAGAGATTCCTTTAAGGCTGGGTCGAGTCGAGCTCCAATCTTCAACACTTTCGTACCAACCTTGTCATTTATCTTCACATCTAAAGTCTCACCAGCTGGTCCAGCCTTGACCGTGGTTTCTGGCATTCGAGGATCTAAGTCTACATCCATTTCTGTGGATGAATCCTTTTAAGGTTCCTGGATTGCAGATGGTTCTTGAACTGCAGATGGTTCTTGAACTCCGTGCATGACATTCCTTCTCCTTGAGGCTGGCTGACTGTCTTCACTGCTTCCATTATGTTTCAGTTTTCTAGATTTTTCTTCATCCAACTCTTCTGCCATACACACATCACCATCCTTGTCCATGGGGGTGCACTTTCTAACAGCAAGTAAGGGGTATCTGGTCCCCGAAAAACTGGAATCTCAGCATGAGGTTCCTCTTCTATAATCTCTTCAATTCTTATAGCTCTACAGGATGCTGGTACAAAATCTTCCAAGGGCGGACTACGCAGATCGAGTGTTATTTTGTCTGGGTTCTTCCCTGGAAAATCATCAGGAACCTCGTCCATTGGCTCAGGTAACTTAGCAGCCTTAGCAGCATGTTGCAAAGCTTTGGTGTAGCACTCTCTAGACTCATACTGGCATCCTCGAACTATACCAATTCCATTTGGTGTTGGGAACTTCATAGTCAGGTGGTAAATGGAGGTTATCACCCTCATTTCTTTCAGGATGGGTCTTCCCAGAATAGCATTGTAGTTCATATTGTCCTCTATAACAATGAATTCTGCTAGCTGTGTAATGCAACATGGTTTGTCACCTAGAGTTACTGGTAAATGAATCTTACCCTTGATAGGAACCTGGTTGTTAGTGAAGCCATACAAGGTATCCTTCATTGGGGTTAAGTCTTTATCCAGAAAATGCATCTTTTTGAAAGCTGAGTAAGACAACAGGTTTACAGAGCTTCCATTATCCACTAGTACTCGATGGACCTCATAAGACCCGATACCTGCTTCGACCACTAAGGCATCCATGTGGGTATGGTGTACCCAAGAAGCATCTCCTTCAGTGAAGACCTCTGTGACAGATTGTAAATACTGGTCAAAGGACGTTTTTTAGCTTCACGAGTGTACCTCTCCATGGCGCTCCTGCTACTTCCTCCAATGTGGGCACCTCCTATAATTGTGCGTATGCACCCAGCCTTGGGTGGTCCTTCCATCACAACAGGTTCCTGTACCTTCTGAGTCTTCTCATCTCTATACTTTTTGCCTTCCTGAGCCACCCATTCACTTAACTGCCCTTGCCTGATTAGAGTTTCAATTAAGTCCCTGAGGTTACGGCTGTCTACAGTATTATGCCCATTGTTATCATGAAAATCACAGTATGGACGCTCATTCTTATTCCCTGGAGGGCCAGTTCTAAAAGGTTTCTTAAACCATGAGGACTTTTCATTTACTGCGTAGATGTGATCGATTGGAGCTACCAAAGGGGTGAAAGTTTCATAGACGGGTCTCTCACGTTTGTTGTTGTTGTAGGAAGATGGTGGTGGGACCTGACTCATGACAGGTCTGGTAGGATTCACAGCTTCAGCTTCAGGCTTCACCTGGGATGTACGACTAATCACTTTTTTACTGTCACGACCATTGGGGCTTCTGGGCCTTGACCTCTTGCTTCCTGACCACCCACTTTGCCTTATAAAATCTGGATCCTTCTTCAAATCAGCCAAAGATTCCTCCACGAGACGAAAAGGTTCCGCTTGGGCATAAAAATCTGCCAACGTCTCTGGTTCTTTTCCCTGAAGTGCTTTCCAAAAATCTGAGCCTCCTTTGACTCCAGCAATTAAAAAATTCTTTATGGTTTCCTCAGATGCTTTCCTAACCTTCGGAACCTCTGCATTGAACCTCTTGAAGTATTCTGTCAATGTCTCACTAGGTCTCTGCTTGATGTTGGCCAGGGTGTTGGTAGGTGGTGCAAACGCGACAGATGCTCTGAATTAGGTAACAAAGAGCTTTCCCATATTCTCCCAGGAACCGATCGAATCAGCAGGTAACCTCTTGAACCATTGATGAGCTCCACCCTGTAGAGTTGCAGCCAGTAACCTACATCTAGTGGCCTCCTTCACTTGATAGACATCCATCTCCGTGTCAAAATGACTTAGGTACTCGATTGGATCAGTGGTTCCATCGAATTTCAACTCATTCGAGGGCCTGTAAGATCTAGGCAGAGCCGACTTTCGAACCCTTTTGGTGAAAGGAGAAGCAGTTATAGGATTCACAGCAAGATTCTTTTCATCCTTGAGTTGAGCCAAAATTTTCTTGATATCTTCTGCTGTCACCTCTCCAGTAGCTTTTGCCTTTGTCTTTTTGCTCGTTCCTTCCTCCTCTTTTGACTCCGCAGTGCTGGATTCTTCAGTAACCTCATCTGAGTCTATTTCCTCTTCTTCAATTATCTCAACAGATGGGTCTTTGTCTTTCTTCTTTTTCTGTGAGGAACCTCCAGTGTTAACCTTCTTCTTTCCTTTGGACTCTGTACGGGCTTGGGAAGGTCCCTTTTTGCTAGGAGTTTTATCCTTCTCAGGATTCTCTGGTTCTTAATCACCATTATCCTGTCTTGGCTCTTCATCATCTTCTGGAACTTCCTCTTCATCTTCGGGTTCTTCTTCCTCGAAATTCAGTTGTTTTGGAGTCACCTTCGACATCTTGCCTTTCTTTGCCTTCTTTTTCTTCTTTTTGCTTGAAGCCTGCTCCAAAGTCGACAATCGTTCTCCAACGGTCTTTATGATTTCCATCATATCTTCTTTGGTAACCTTTTTTGCTTTTCGAGGAGATTTGTTTTCATTGTGAATTTGTTCCTCAGAACGGGTTGTTTCGCTATCAGAGTCGCCTGCCATCTTTTCCACTCTTAAGATGTTAACTCCCCTCCTTCTAGCGCCAATGTTGATGAGTGGATTTTGCAACAACTTTTGTGAGGTTTACGGGTAGCTGTATAGGCTAACGATCAACTGTTCTGTGAAAGGTTTGGGTTGTGATTGTGGGGGTTGAGCTGTGCTCGAGGGTCTCTCCAATAATCTCCAGTGCCTTTAGAGAGAATTAGAGAACTGAATGTGTCTTACCCCCGAGGTGCCTACGTACCCTTGTTTATATAGGGATCAAGCTCACGTAGTTCTAATGGGACTCTGTATCTTGCTGGAATGGTTGTATTCAACTACCTAGTTCGCGTAAGACTCAGGTTCCTTTAGAGCCTTCCGCGAACTAGTTGGCTAAGTAGAGTAGAACTCGGGTTCGTACCCTACTATGATTCTCTCATTGGTCAGAGACATTCTAGGATCATCTGCGCCCTAGAATTATACTCAAATACCAATTCGTTTATCTGTTCTAGATGGCTTCTAGAACCTTCTGTTGGCTACTCGTAGGAACCTAGTGCTCAGGAACCTATATCTCAGGAGCCTGTTTCTCAGGAACCTCCTTATTTCGGGACATATCACTTAGGGACCTCCCTTTAGGCATCAGTACCTGCACAAATAACAAACTGGTTAGACTGGATAGCTCTTCACATGCTCTCGTCATCTCTATGGTTGTTGCTATGCTAACTCGAACTCTTCCGCTGGGAGGAACCTGGTCTTCTAATGTTCAGCTCAGCTTCCTAACCATTGGGAACCTCCTTATACTCGTACTTCCTTAGTCATTTCTTCTATCTGATCTTTATAACTCACACTGGATCTATCCTTTAGCTCGCATGGATTGAACCTTAGGGCCTAATGGGCCTACATTCAGCCCATGATGATTTTGGGCACAACATTTATATTTCTAAAAATCCCTAATCGAGCATTATTATTATGAGACAATTATAATGCATAAAGATTAATATGTTTGTTGACAGATGACCACATCTCATTGGTCATAGGTATAGTGATACTAAAGTCAAGAACATAGGTGCATGTAATATTATACATGGCACTGGATTAACCCACCGTGAGATTCTACATGTTGGTAACGTCATTAGAAAGACTCACAGTGATAATGGTGTAATGATCCTTAGACTTGAAATCATTATATTTCCATATAAGGATTAATATATATAACGCCTTACAAATTTTTGGTATTTATAATTATTTATTAATATTAAATGTGACTTATGTGACATGAATATTGGTGAGGAGGTGAAATATGTATGATATAAAATTTCGGGTTTATTTAATGATTGATATGTGTCAGATAAGTCTATATATTTTTACTTTTATTTTGGGAATTAAATCCAATTTAATTCATGAGTTATTTATTTTCTGAGGAGTTTATAAAATTATCGGGATTAGTATAAATATTGAAATCTTTTGCAATATTAACTTTATGGGATTATTTGACCTTTAAAAATATTAGATTGTTCCGACACCTGGCATTCAGTGATAGGATTGGACTGTTATTTTTTTTTTTAAAGATGTGGACCGTAAGGGTCGGACCAGATTCGTGGCCAGAAGTTAATAAGGCCAATGTGTGCCGTGGATCCATTTAAGGACATTGCTGTGTGCGTTTGTCCGGGGTTAGTGCGTGACTGATCAGCAGCCTAACCTTATTATTGTTTTTATTTATAAAATGCATAATAGTCCAATTCTATCCCATTTCCTGATTTAAATAAAATGATTTATCTCTACAGCTCTCAAGCTTTTATACTGTTGATTATTGATCGTTATCAGACCTGCAGTTTAATTTAGTTATGCACACATATTTTATACTTGCTGAGCATTTGGCTCACTCCTTGTCATTGTTTCTAACCCTTTTTCAGTTTAAGAAGAGAAGGATACAAATTAAAAGCTATATCGGGAGAAGAACTTGTTGTGGACCATAGACAGCCTAGATTTGCTCTGCTAGAAGGTTGGACATCTGAAGATCAGTTAAGACTTGTATAATAGTATCAGCTAGTTGTATTTATTTGTGGAATGTATGTAGTTTTTAATTAAGGTTTTAGTGATATGTTGTAATAGTTTAGTTAGTAGCTGCTTGTTTCATACCACTACCTGTTAGAGATCCGGGTTAGTAGTGGGGTGTTGTATTATGACTTAATGTCTGGTTATCAGCTTATATGTATTTAATTTTGGTTGTGGTGCCCCGATCTTGTTTTATGATCGGGAGAGCATAGTAGTATAGTTCACCTGATCGGTTAGGACAGGTTGAACAGGTGTTTATGTTTCTTAAGTAGTTGGAATTGTAGTTGTTTTCTTTTCATGAAATTTGGTTGGGTCAAAATACAGGTGGATAGTCCGTAATACGAATACTTCATGCCGAAATTTTCTAAAATTCCCCTGTATTAAAGTTTATTTATTTATCTAATCAATTTCAATAAAGGAGAGCGAGTTTAATTGATAGAGTTATGTGTGCAGTGAGTTTTATTTTATTTTTCTCAGATTGTTAAAAAAAAATGGTTAAAACATGGTTTTATTATTTCCTACAAAGATTTTGAGGCAGTGTCGTATATATATTTATTCAAGTGTATTCTAGTATTTTCATTATAAAAAGTATATGTTTATTATTGGGTAGTCGGGGTGTTACAAGTTGGTATCAGAGCGGTCAGGTTTTGGTCACTGAAACAAGCCAGGATTAGGTATAGGATAGTCGTAGGATATGAGCAATAGGTGTAGGTTATCATTAGGACAATAGACTATACGTTTTGGATAATTTATCGCTTTAGTACCTTCTTCTTGCGTTATATCGTTATCACGGGTGGCGGTTGATGGGTATCATCGGCAATTACCTTTTATAGTTAGTATGTTAACAGTGTACCTTGAACTCTAAAACTGTCATGCATATCGTTAACCTTGTTGGTTTTATAACCTTTCTTTTCTTGATATTTGTGCACTTTTTGCTCTATTTTTTTTCTGAGTTGTTTAAAATTATTTCTTGTTGGGATTACTTGTTCAAGTTATACCTGTGTTTCCCTGTTTCTTTACACCGTTATAATTCTTGTGATCGTGGATGACTCAAATCCAGGATTCGAAAACCTTATTTTCCTTGTATATGCCAGCTTGTTGTTTAGTAAGTTCCTGGTTTTCTCATCAGAACCATGCCTGCAAAGAGAAGAACCCTTACTGCAAATCCTGAAAACCAGAACACTGGCAATCAAAATCCAGTTGATCTAACTATGACACAAATCCTTCAACTTCTTCAACAACAAACCGCTGCACTCGCTCAGCAGCGACCAACTCAACCTATAGTGACATTCAAAACTTTTCAACCTGTGCACCCCTAGAGTTTAAAGGTACAGTTAACCCAATAGAAGTTAGGGGATGGTTGGGCGAGACGGAAAAAGCCTTTGCATTGGTAAAGGTAGGAGAAGATCAGAAGACTGAATATGAGAGCTATTATCTGAAAGCAGAGGCAAATTATTGGTGGGAGTCAACAAAGCTAATGGAAGGTGAAGGAGTGATTATCTCGCAGAGATTTACAGAGTTATTTCTCGAGAAATACCTTCCAAGGTATATGCAAGATCAGCTGGAGATCCAATTTCTATGATTAAAGCAGGAGAATATGAGTGTGGTGGAATATGAGGCAAAATTCACGGAGCTAGTAAGGTTTGTTTCTGGATATGTCAATACTGAGGCGAAGAAAACTAAAAGATTTCAACAAGGTTTAAAGCCATGGATACGTAGTAAGGTGGCAGTGTTTCAGTTGGAGAACTATGCAATGGTGGTGTAGAAAGCTATGATTGTTGAAGGAGAAAGCAGGAAAGAAAAGGAAGATAGAAAGTAATAATAATAATAACAGGTTCAAGCCAAGGGATGAGGGGCAGTATGATAGGAACCGAGGGTTTCAGAAGCCGAAGAATGGGAATGGTAGTCAAGGTAAACGTTTTCAGAATACCAATCAGCAGCTTGCAATTAGACCAGCCTCACCTGAATGTACAACTTGTGGGAAGAAGCACTCGAGAGTTGTCGTAGATTAAATAGTACATGTTTTAGATGTAACAAGAAGGGACATTATGCTGGTGAGTGTCCGGATTCAAAGCCCAGGACCATAGGTGTGACTTGTTTCGAATGTGGGAAAGTTGGTCATCTTACTAAGGATTGTAAGGAACTAGTTCAGACGGCAAATGCTTTGAGGATAGCTGGACCTCCAGCCCAGACCTAAATCTCTCCACCTAGAGCCGGAACCTTCAATATGATGATGCAAGATGCAGATCAAGAAGCTGATGTTGTCGCGGGTACGTTTCCAGTGAACTTAGTAGAGGCTAAAGTTTGAATTGGTTCTGGGACTACTAAGTCTCTCGTTCCAACAAGTTTGTTAGTAATTGCAATGTGAAATTCGACTTTTAGAGCAAGCTTTAATGATAGAAGTGATAAATCAAGATAGAGTCCCTGTTAATCAAGTGTGTCCTCAGTGTAATATAGAGATAGGTGGTTACTTTTTCTATGCCAATTTGAAACCTTTTGAAATGGGAGAATTCGATGAAATCCCAGGAATGGATTGGTTGGCTGGTAATGACTCACAAATTGAGTGTAGAAAGAAGCAGGTAAGATTAAGGGTTGAGGATGATTAGGTGTACGCATTTAGGTTGGATGTTAGATAGCACAAATTAGGATAAGTTCGTATTAGGTTATTAGGACGACTATTGCGACGTTATTTGGTATTCCGACATATCGCGCGAGTAGATTCGGTTTTGGAAGAGGCAGTTAATTCAGAGCCGCCTAAGCTAATTAGACGAATGGAGCTACCAGTTTGGAAGACGGCATCTCGATATCCACACGTACCTTCTAGGGTTTCTTCTACTAATTTAGCTATTTAGTGAACGTTATGGAGAGTACGGAAGGACTATAAATAAGATGCAAAATGCAATTTCGGGCATGTGTTGGAGTAAGGGTGTGGCCATTCAATTACTAGCCGTTGATTTTGCTTGATTTGTTGTCCGAGAAGATTTAATTTTCCTTCCTTTTGTTGTTGGTACCATGTCTTGTTCAATAATTAACTGTAATTTGATTGATGTTGAACCTTGTCTATCAGATTCCCTTAAACACATCTTTATTCCTTCATTGACACCTCTATTTTCCAGGGGCTACTTTATTCAACATTTTACTCATAAACTTTTGAAACTCCTGAAATATTTTCTATTTTCCCTGAATACTGACCTTCTTTATTCAGACCGGGATGAACAACCCTATGTATATAGGGGATTCAGGGATATCCTATCTATGTGATAGAAGTCCAGTGGGACGCCATTGATTGTGTTTGTCATGGAAGTACTAAAGACTGGCCATCTTTATGTACTGTGGTGGTTGACCAAGTGACAAATGCAACCTGAAAATAGTTCAAAGATCATATAGATCTCTCGGTTGAACTCTTTCATAAAAGTTTTATCAAATAAATTCAGTCTATATTCATACTTGATGCCCATCCATTTGATTGACCTCTTTTATCAGAGATTCGAGGTTTTCAAAATTTGCTAATGATGTAGAGATGTGAAAATAGGCGTGACGGCGTCTTAAATGTATGAAACTGCAAATGCACTGACGAAGAATCAGTTGTGCAAATTTAAGAATTTGGTGATGAAGACAAATATGACCTGACGAATTGGAATAATTACAGATTCCAGAAATCATGGAGAAGATTTGAGGCTAATGAGAATTAAATAAAGGAAAAGGGCAGTAAATAAGAGCCCATGATTACAAGTATCGTTAAAAGGCGAAAAGAGAATAGTGATGGAGATGTTTGGCATAAAATGTTTAATATTGGAGGAAGATTATTTTAGATGCCTATTGAATGACAGATGTAGTAAATGAAATATCATAAGATTTTGAATGTTTTAAAATCCATCGTTGGATATAAGATTTTATAATCGGGGAAGGTTGATTTGAGTAAAGCAGAGTGAAAAAGAATGGAAAGGTTTGTAAAAAAAAATTATCGAGATGAACGAAGATTGAATGAGGGGTAAGGTGATTATGTGGAATAAATAACTTATGTAAGCCAGTGTAGAAAGTCATGAATATCAAGGATGAAGGAAAGTTGATCAAAGTGGAATATAATGACAATAAGATTTCCAGAATCGGTTTAAACGGAAGATATGTAAATTGTAAGGAAAAATGAGGAAATCCCGAAGATTTGAAGTTAGAAAAGTAGGGGCATAATCATTGCCTATAAGATGAGAATTATTGGAGGTTAATGAAACTCATGATCAGAAAATAAGATTTCGGGAGAAAATCCCTCGAGATTTTATTAAGATAAATGTGGAAAGTTGTGGCTATAACCAGAAGGGTAGTGAGATAACAAATAACAGTGTCAAAAGTAAAAGCTATAAGTTATGAGCTTTAAAAGATGGGAATTTTTGTCAGAAATAATATCATATTGATTTTAGTGGAAATTATGAAGAGAGTGACCAGACTGCTTTTATGATTACTAAGAATTTAAAAATTCAATACGATTATGAAGGAAGTTAGCAGGAAGTGGATTGTGATGACTATGAAAAGAGTTAAATACGATCCAAGATTAGATTTATTACCTACCAACAAAATGCGAGCAAATTGTGAGGACAAGAAAATGAGATCTTGAGTTCGAGAGAAATAAGAGCGGTGTTTTTGAGGTTGGAAGCGGACATAGAGGTCTTAGCGATCAAGCAGATCAAGGAATTGTTATACCAGGGGAGTGAAGAAGTTGTGTATAAGGAGGAGGTATCACGAAGAAGATGATTAAATCAAAAGCATATATTAGTGAATAAGATTTCAAACCGCATTCGGACGAAAAATTTAAAATGATCATAGATCACACATTAAGAGGTTCGAAGATTTGTGAGTGTATGCAATTCAATCGAGAATGATCTTAAAAGGTTCCAGGAAAAGGAAAGAAATTTTTGTACGAGAATCCCAATATAAGTGGTGTTAAATGATGAAGATGTAGCGTGTAGAGCTAAGTTCGAAAACTCGTCAAGTATTCAAAGTTGTGACTCGAAGGTTGATTTCAGGAGACGCGGAATAGTGTGTTACGAATAAGATAAATATATATGATCTAAGAAAAATGGTCATCAGTTCGGAATGGATACTCAGTAAAACAATGAGATAAAGGATGAATGGAAGTTTTCCGATTATTCCCTTCATGGGTAACATTGTACGCGTAAGGGGAGTAACAATGATTGGGGATTTCTTGATATTCTTTTTCTCAAAATTTTATCTGAGGCATGTTTTGTTCTGGGATATGAAAAGAAGTGATGGTTCATATTAAATGGAATATTCATGTTGATAAAAGCGGAAGCTTATTGGAAATTGTTAAAGACTTGCTTTATGATTAGTATCGGGTGAAGTTGTGACCTCGGGAGAATTGATATTTCAAATGGGATATTTCAATCTCGTTCTTGTATCGAGTGAAGTCACGGTCGAGGTGACGGGTAAGTCAGTTTTCAAAAAGCTGCAAATGATCGAGGCTATGTTTCAAAAGATTTAGTAAACAGGAGTATTGTTATAAGAATAAGAATCGGGTTGTTAGTTGAATTATGCTTGATGTGTATCTAATGGCTTATGTGTTTGGTTGTAGTATACGATTGCAAAGATGCGACCGAGAATGGCCGATCTGATGTTAAGTTTCCAGGTGTTAAGTCAGAAAGAAACTTCTTAAATATCCCCTTCTCGAGCGGTATAGTACGTGAAAAGTGGAGTAGAAACGATCAGAGAATTTCTTGAGATTTCTTTTCCGAAGTTTTAATTGAAATCGTGTGGTTACAAGTAAAGCGTGGAAGTTGTACCCAGTGTAGGTCGTTGTAAATTAAGGCAAATTGCGTGATTGCAATATTGCGAAGGATTGGCGTGGTAATATAAGTCTTGACGCTGGCCATAGTTCGTTATAAGGAAAGGTCATGTTGATTTCAGAGTGGATATTCGCCTAATTGTGGTAAACGTTTAGAGTTAATAAGACTCGGAAACCAAAGCTTAAGGTTATTTCGAAATTTGAAGACTCGCAGAATGATTTTATTAAAGTATGATTTGGTATGGGGAAATCCTAGAGTTGAAAGATACAACCTGGGAAGCAGAAGTAAGATGTTCGAGAAGATCAGAATTGTTAATTATGTTTTTTAAGATAGATTCTGGGGACAGAATCCTTTTAAGGGGGGAAGAATATAACGCCTTAGAAATTTTTGGTATTTATAATTATTTATTAATATTAAATGTGACTTATGTGACGTGAATATTGGTGAGGAGGTGAAATATGTATGATATAAAATTTCGGGTTTATTTGATGATTGATATGTGTCAGATAAGTCTATATATTTTTACTTTTATTTTTGGGAATTAAATCCAATTTAATTCATGAGTTATTTATTTTCTGAGGAGTTTATTAAATTATCGGGATTAGTATAAATACTGAAATCTTTTGCAATATTAACTTTATGGGATTATTTGACCTTTAAAAATATTAGATGGATTTATTTTGATTTTTAAGGATTTAAAATGATTTTATGGATTGATTTGTGTTTTATTGATTTAATCTTGTAAAATCGATATTTAATTCGCTTTTGATCCTAAAAATATTTTAAAAATATGTGGGTGATCGTAATTTTATACTCTTTATTTAAAAATTTAAAAATTTAATATTCCACCCATTTTTATATTTAATTGTGATTTTTAAGAGTTATTTTATAGATTTTTAGCAAAGTAAAATTTTAGAAATTCCTTTTGTTTTCCCCCAAATTCATTTTAAACCTAAAAATCCATAATTGAACATTCAGCTGTGGTACTCTGTGGTTCTCTCTCGATCCTTCGGGAGATTCTCTCCATTTTTTTTTCTCTTTCAATCTCTCTCCCTCTCTTTCTCATAATCTTGATTCCTCTCCATAAATCACGACTTCCTCTAGTTCTGGTAAGCTGCGGTTGTGGCCGGCGTTGCCTCTGTTGTCCTGCGATTATAGGTGTTGTTGTAGTTGTGTTAATTATCTCTTCCCGTCCCCTGTTCGTTACTACTGTTGTGATTCCTGCGTGTGTCTTTAGTGTGTGTGTGTATATATTAAGTCGTGTGTGTATATATATGGATGAGTGTGAGTGCGATTTTGTGGTATGAGTGTGTGCGTGCATTGTTGCGTGCGAGTGTGTGGCTGGTGCCGTGCTTGGTTTGCCGAGGCTGGACTAAGTAGTATGTACATAAAGTGTGTGTGTGTGTGTGTGTGTGTGTGTGAGTGTGTGTGTGTGTGAGTTTGGCCGAAAGATTGATTCGAAAGATTTGGGGCTTAGTTGTTAAACTTTTACTAGTGGTTGTGAATTGCTTAATAGTTGATTAATCCAATGTTGTAAAGTCTTGTTGCTGAGTTATAAGTATTACATGTGGTGTTCTTGATTTTATTCGGAAAATTTCTGAGTCCGAATTAAATTACGTAACAAATTATTATTTTCGGATATAATTTTTGTTGTATGTCGATGAAGTTAAATACAAAATTATTGATATTGATTTTATATGTAGTGTTGATTCGAATTGTTCTAATGTAATAAATAGTGGTATAATGTATAGAAGATTGTAATTGTGATTATTGTTGATTTTGTGTCGGCTGTGTACGACTGGTAGGCTACCAGTATAAAGGGGATGCTGTCAAATTTTTCTAAAAATATTAATTGCATATATATATATATATATATATATATATATATATATATATATATATATATATATTTGGGTATATATTTTATATATATGTTTGTATGTACTTCTAAATTGGAGTGGTAATTGAAGTATATTTTATTTACGTGATTACCTGCTAAATGCTTATTAATTATAATTATATGTTTATGTTAGTGGTATGTGGTTGTTATTATATGATTAAAGTAAGTTGATTCAGGGATTATCGCAAGGGTAGATTAAGGTTAAATAGTGGTAGTAAACAGTAAAGGTCAATTAGAATTCTAAAATAATGTTTAAATTGTGTGTAGATCCCAAGGACAAAGGAAAGACGAAAGTTGAGGACGTAGGGAATCAGCGACTGCAGTAGATACTTGGTTAAGGCAAGTATACTATTTCACCTCTCTTTCAAGTGAACCATGTTTATCGCAACTTGATCATTATTATAGTTTGATTTACCATTGATGTAACCGTTCATTTAATTCTCAATAAATATGAATATCTGTTTGTTATACCCGAAATCAGTAGTGTTGAACTCATTAATTCTTTTAGTGACGTATCCTAAATCAATACCCCTTTTTTATATCGAACTTGTCGATATCTAGGTCAGAATTACCAGACCTCATTTCTTCTTGAGATTTGAGTTGTTGACCTGGAACATGAGTTTCCAGGGTGTTTGGCGGTTTGGGGTGGTCGATTGTTCCGACACCTGGCATTCAGTGATAGGATTGGACTGTTGTTTTTTTTTAAAGATGTGGACCGTAAGGGTCGGACCAGATTCGTGGTCAGAAGTTAATAAGGCCAATGTGTGCCGTGGATCCATTTAAGGACATTACTGTGTGCGTTTGTCCGGGGTTAGTGCGTGACTGATCAGCAGCCTAACCTTATTATTGTTTTTATTTATAAAATGCATAATAGTCCAATTCTATCCCATTTCCTGATTTAAATAAAATGATTTATCTCTACAGCTCTCAAGCTTTTATACTGTTGATTATTGATCGTTATCAGACCTGCAGTTTAATTTAGTTATGCACACATATTTTATACTTGCTGAGCATTTGGCTCACTCCTTGTCATTGTTTCTAACCCTTTTTCAGTTTAAGAAGAGAAGGATACAAATTAAAAGCTATATCGGGAGAAGAACTTGTTGTGGACCATAGACAGCCTAGATTTGCTCTGCTAGAAGGTTGGACATCTGAAGATCAGTTAAGACTTGTATAATAGTATCAGCTAGTTGTATTTATTTGTGGAATGTATGTAGTTTTTAATTAAGGTTTTAGTGATATGTTGTAATAGTTTAGTTAGTAGCTGCTTGTTTCATACCACTACCTGTTAGAGATCCGGGTTAGTAGTGGGGTGTTGTATTATGACTTAATGTCTGGTTATCAGCTTATATGTATTTAATTTTGGTTGTGGTACCCCGATCTTGTTTTATGATCGGGAGAGCATAGTAGTATGGTTCACCTGATCGGTTAGGACAGGTTGAACAGGTGTTTATGTTTCTTAAGTAGTTGGAATTGTAGTTGTTTTCTCTTCATGAAATTTGGTTGGGTCAAAATACAGGTGGATAGTCTGTAATACGAATACTTCATGCCGAAATTTTCTAAAATTCCCCTGTATTAAAGTTTATTTATTTATCTAATCAATTTCAATAAAGGAGAGCGAGTTCAATTGATAGAGTTATGTGTGCAGTGAGTTTTATTTTATTTTTCTCAGATTGTTAAAAAAAATGGTTAAAACATGGTTTTATTATTTCCTACAAAGATTTTGAGGCAGTGTCGTATATATATTTATTCAAGTGTATTCGAGTATTTTCATTATAAAAAGTATATGTTTATTATTGGGTTGTCGGGGTACTACAATATACTTTGACTTCATTAAAAGTTACCTTTGACCAGGGAATGATAAAAGTGGACATCAGGTATATTATGAGTCGTATGAGAAATATGAATGATAGATATAGGATTTAACCCTCCTATTATTAGGAGTGATATAATTCGCCTCTTGATTGAGTGAGACTATGAAATGCATGGCCATGCTCAAATATTGATTTGTTTTAATAGTCTACTCATTGATCAAGGAAACCCGAATTAAACGTTGAAAAGGATGACTAATCACATGCCTCGAGTTTAATCTATAATATTTGGTTAAAGGGATTATATTACACGGAAACATTATATCACGAAAGGTTTAATTGGATCACCAATTATTATTATTACTTGAGTAGCAACGATGTATTACTAGATGCCGCTCATTGTTTATAATTTTATTATTGGATATTAAAATTATTGCCAACATAATAATAACCTAAAGGGTTACACAATAAGAACATTTAAAATGAGCTTTAATTTAAATTACGAATTTAAATTAAATTATTAAATTTGAAATTGGTTATTTAATTAATTGAGTTGGTCTTAATTAATTAATTAAAAGAATTCGAATTTAACAATGAAACCTAAATCAGATTGGTTTAGAAGTCCAAAACGATTTATGGTTTTAAGGCCCAACTCTCTCCCTATAAATACATAAGGATGTATGGTTTAAGGGTTATCTTTTGCAAATTCGTTTTTTTAGCAAAACCCTAGCAGCTCTATATCAAGAGAGGCAAAACCCTAGTACCGACTCCGGTGACTGTTGGACAATCGTGCATTCGTGTGGACTGTTTAGAGACCCAGATCTTGCATCAAGGGTTGTGTGGTGATTGCATCTTTGAACCTCCATCTTTCTGAATTCGTAAAGCTCATTAAAAGGTATAATTTCGAATCTCCATCATCAGTCATGTCTTGTACACGGATCCTAGGGTTAGGGTTTCGAATTTTATTATTTTTATTACATTTTCTGCTGCGTTTTATGCCTCAAAACCAAATAGGTCCATCACTTTCACTGTCAGTTTCGGTTTCACTGCTACCAGATCACTTGCTTCTTGAGGTTGAGTTGTTGCTTCTTGAGCTTGAGTTGGTACTTCTTGAGTTGGATCAACATAGTGTGCAGCATATCCAACTGGTCCCAAAACCTCCATCATAAAATGGCTAGTGTCACTTGTCTGTGTAGGTGGAGGTGTGACCTGTGATGATTGAGTTGGAATGACCTGTGATTCTTGATTTGAATTTATAGTATGATTTTTTGAGGCCTTCTAATTGGAAATTTTTGCTTGGAAAAAACCTTGTTGCATCTGGTCTGTGGTCTTCCTACACCCAGATTATTCCTTGTGAACACCTTGGCACCAGATGTTGCATCTCCACTCTCACCAGTTATAGCCCCTTGCCCCCTAGCTACACCCCTTGTCCACCAGCTACACCTCCACTCTGACAAGCTACACCTCTCTGTCCACCATTTTCACCTCCATTCTCACCATCTTCACCTCCCTGTCCACCATTTACAGCTCCATTCTCACCATCTCCAACATTGTCTTTACCAGGACATTTCTTTTTCCTATGACCTGCCTTCCTACAGATGCTGCAATGTTGGATCCTACCACTACTATATCTCTGCAGTTGAGGGACATCATTTACAACATTCTTTCCTTTCATATCACTGCCACTCTCCCATTCTTCTCTTCTCCTTAATCTATTGGGCCTACCTCTCAGCTTCTTGGGAATTTCAAGTGGTAAAAGCTTTTCAATCTCTGTTTCCTCCCAATAATCCTCTCATTTAACAGCTTCAATGGAGTAACTACATGATTTCAGGTACATCTCTCTTTTATAGTAATCAGAGACAAAATCAATTGGTTGTTGCCTTTTGTCATGTATGGCAGCTACTGCATGAGAACAAGGATTGCCCCTCATGTCAAAAAATCTGCAATCACAAGTTTTCTTGTCAAGATCTACAGTAACTGCTTTTGTGCCATTCTTCACCAAATATCTACTACTTCCATCCCAAGATGCTCTCCATTCCCTTGATTGCTTAACTGTAGTATCAACAAGTTTTTTTTATCCTAGGACATACTTGCATGTTAGAAGCCCTCATCTCATTTCTTTTCTCCCTAACTCTTGTCATGAGTTTGTAATGCATTTCCTGCATCATTGTCAGCAGTGGCAAATACCTGATATGCACAAGGACAAAGACAAGTCACTAACCTTTCAATTTCAAAAAAATTGCAACTTTAATGACAAGTCACTAACCTTTCATTTATAACCGAAGCATTGAAACATACTGACATGTTATTCTCAATATTATCAGCGTTTGGAACAGTTGGAATGTATTCCTTGGACCAAACTGCTGGATTTAGCTTTTTTAGTTTCCTGCCCACTATCATACATGTATGCAGGGTCAGTGGGATCACTGTCATCACCACTTCCAATTTCTTCTTCATATCCCTTCATAATATCCTCAAGGTCCTCAAGGTCAGCATCACCCCCACCAGTATCAAAATACTCACCCTCACCCCCATTGACATCATTCTCATTCCTAAGGGAACTATCAACATAGACCTGAATATTACCATATGTCATGTACACACTAACCATGGCCCTTACAGAGTTGTCATCAAATAGTTGCATAATACCATTAGAAAATCATGACCATTTTTCTTAAAGTATAGTAAACTCTCATGATGATAATCAAACATAGTGGACCAATCTTCCAAGTCTCGGAAAGACAGCAAATCAGTATCCACATTAACCAAATCACATTTACCACCAATATAATAACAATAAGGTTATGGAGCAAATTCCCCATGATGATTAACTTCCAAAATTGTTAAAATTGACATACTATTTCATACATATACAAACCCTAATCAATTAAAGTGTAATAAACCCAAAAAGACAGATAATACAACACATAATGCATAAAACATTAAGTTATACATGTAATACATACAATCAATGAAAAGACAGTACAAAACCCTGATACGTACCTTAATAAATGAGGTGAAGAGTCGACTATTGCACTGAAAATAATCGAACCTTCAATAGTGCCTTCAATTAAACCTTCAATCCAGCCTTCCAATCAAACCTTCAATCGAACTAGGGTTTTCCCCCAATTTCAAAGAATCCCGATCGTCACAGTCGTGTAAGCAGTGCATGTATTTTGGCTCAACCCTTGTTATCTTATATTCAATTGTTTTTTTATTTTACTCTTTTCTTTTTTCCTATTTTCTAATGTTTTCATTTGATGTGTTTTTTCTAATTTTTTAAATTTGCTCTGCATTTCCACGTAGACTGCCACATGTGCTTGACTGATGGAACTTAACGTTGACCGTTAATTTTTCAAATAAAAGATAAAGGAGTGATATATATTATTATTTTAGTGTTTTAAATGAGTCGATGTGGAGAATGAGTAGTTACTTGAGACTTTTTGCTGAGATGGATGGACAATTTGATATAAAATCCTATTCTAAAAAGAAACCCAAACGACGTTACAGATAAATGTTTGACATAATACTTGCGTTAAGTCAATGTCTATCATGATCATCATTTTTAGGGATGTGCACGTTTCAGTTGGGCTCGATTTTTACTGAAAATCGTTACCAAATCGCATATGTTGGCTCAGTTCTAATCGTAACCAAACCATCCAGAACAATTTTTTTTTTCAATTAACCATTCATCGATTTCGATGTTTTTCGAGTTTTTACTTGATTAAAAAATGTCATATAAATTTAATAATAATTAACTTGAAAATATTGTAACATATATAAATAAAATTAAAATTTATATTAACACAATTTCTATTATCATAAAATTACAAGTGAGTTCATATTTCTTGATTGTTTTTATTTCTTAATCAATATATGCATTCATTCACAAACTACAAAATTTAGACATATGAACTTGGCATAGCTTACACTTTTTTTTTTGACGAAGGCATAGCTTACCCTTAATTCAGTTCAAACATGTTAATCAGATTCATCATTCCTATCTTCAGATATAATGATATGCATAAAAGTTTTGATATGTCGATTTTTAGAATTTGATCAATTAATATCGAAAACTCGATCAATGATACTCCCTCCATCTCATATTATTCTTCTCGTTTGATATGTCGGTACTATTCATAACAAGAGACAAATTACTAATTTATGTCTAATCTATAAAACCAAATATAGTCATGAGTGATCTTGTTAGATTCGTATTTATGAGTACTTTAATACAGTAAAGTTTTTATATTGAATACTAATACGAAATTAAAGATATTAACGATCAAAAGTGTGCGTTGGTAAACGTGTCTAGGAGAAATGGGAAAAGTTTTTTGGAACAGAGGGAGTAGTATTTTGCATAATTCCTTTTACACTTGTTATGTACTCATGTATAGTAAGTAATGTATTATAATTTAGAAAAATAAATAAATTAATGGGTATTTTTCATAAATACTCAAGCTCAGAATTTATCTTATAAAATTATTTTAAGCAAAAATTTTTAATGAAAATATCATTTATTTGCAAAAATACGGTCTGCAATCAAATCAAACTGTTTACAACCACATATGCAACTGCATGCAACCTGTTGCGCGACCATATATGTAACCAGTTATATCTGGTTGATTTGGTTGAAACTGTATTTTTGTAAATAAGATGATATTTTTACAAAATGTTCTCTTAAAAAAATGTATTTTTGCAAATATTTTGAGAAGATGATAAAATCGCAAAAAAAAAAATTAGAAAAAATGGTATTTTTTATAAGTATTCTAAAATAATAATGTATGATATATAATTTATTTTTTTTATATAATATAGTAATGTATATGATAATATTTCAATAGGCTTTTCTGATAAATATATAGGAAAAAGTAAATTTTTGCACATTTACTTTTGTCAAAAATAGCTATTTACAATTTTACTAAACTAAGTTCCTAAATTGCAAAAATACTACAAATTAGGGTTCCCCTCCCTCCCTCCCTCCCCCGCCGCCTTCAACACTTTTTTTTTAAGGTGGGGTGATTTTGGTGGATTTTGGTTGCAGGCCCCGCATGGGCCATATTCAACTGAATGCAACCACATGCAACTTTTTTTTTAAAAGTGGGGTGATTTTGGTGGATTTAGGTTGCAAGCCCCGCAGGGGCCATATTCAACTGAATGCAACCATATGCAACTGAATGCAACTTTTTTTTTTAGGTGGGGTGATTTTGGTGGATTTGGGTTGTAGGTCCCGCAGGGACCATATTCAACTGAATGCAACCACATGCAACTGAATTTCTTATTGCAAGTTCCATTTTTCAGTTGTCATTTTCGACCACTTATATATATATATATTTCAAAAAACTGGTCGAAAATAAAAACTAAAAAATGGAAATTTATTATTCAACTGAATGCAACCTCATATGCAACTAAATGCAACTGAAAACTTTAAGTTGCAACTGATATATGCGTATAGAGATTTCAAAAATTTGGTCGAAAATGACAATTGGAAATTGTAACTTGAATTTTCAATTTTCAGTTGCATTTAGTTGCATTTGCATTCAGTTGCATGTGGTTGCATAAGAAAGTGGTTGCATAAGAAAATATGGCCCCTGGCGGGGCCTTCAATCCAAATCCACCAAAAACACCCCACCTTAAAAAAAAAAAAAAAAAAAGTCAGGCGGCGGGAGGAGAGGAGGGGGACCCCTAATTTATAGTATTTTTGCAATTTAGAACTTAAGTTTAGTAAATATGCAATTAATTGAAGAAGATGGTATTTTTGCAAAAAAAAAACTTTAAACCTAGTATTTTTGGTAAATTCTCTATTTCAATTATATAATATTATATGAACCGTTCAAGGAATAAAACCGTAACCATTGTCCAACCATTCCATCGGTTCAGTTTGGTTATGGTTTTTTCGATTTTTATCAATTTCGATTCTTTAAAGAATCGGTTTTTCGATTTTTCAATCCGGTTTCGGTTTTTTAGTTTTTTATTCTCTCGGTGATTCCCAGCAGTTCTCAATAAACTGCCACTTACCTGTCAGTGTAACACTCATAAATCAGGAGGCCACCATTTGTTGAAAAGGTGAAATTACAACTTGATAACGATTTGGAATGCAATACCAAAAAAAAAAAAAAAAAAACTGCCACATTTTTTCTATTTTGGTTAAGTAAACTACGGAACATTCTTATATTAATATAACCAACAAACAAAAGTTAGTACATACATTCACGTTTATCCTAACACACCCAAATTAGTTCATCATAACCACTGTCAAGTGATATGATTTTTCTACAAGTGAGAACATATAACAAGGAAAAAGGAACAACTTTGGTATGAACTACCTATATGTATGCTCTGAAATAAGTAAAGGGGGAATATAACCTATTGTCACACAACCCTGTCAAATGTATTGGACGTTCGCCGTTACATATGTTAATGCTTTGATTAATCGCCAAAAACTTCGGTGCTGCAGATAGGACATATCTGAGGAAAACATAGAGAATCAGTTGCAAGAAACATTACATAACTCACATATCTTGAAGCTAGTAGGTTTATGCTGCAAGAAGAACACGTTATTCACCTTGTTGATGCTTAGCCATTTGGATACGCATTCGCTATGATAGACATGTTTGCAAGGCAGTGTTATTTGACGTTCCCCTCTCTTATATCTCATTTGGCAGATCACACACCTGGATTGGTGAAGGCCAGAAATTAGTGAGCAACACATGAAATTTAAAGGCAACAAATTGAAGTCTATAAGGAAGGGCACTTAGACAATGGTCAACTCAGTTGTACTCACAAGAGCAGAGGAACTAATTATGAGATGCAACTGGAACCAACAATAGGTTGTACTTCCCAGGGTCAAGACATATTTATATTGACTTAAGAGTGGTATCTAATTTTGACCATCTTAAAGGGCATACATTACTTAAGCTAAAACTATCTTGTTTCATTTCCTCAATAAGAAGCACCAAAGACGGAACAGAAACCACAGCCCTTTAGCATCTATAAAAGGCTGAAAACAAGGGAGCCGCCTTGTATGACGATGCAAATTAAAGGCTTAGATAGTGCCACTCATGTTTTACATATAACCACGTAACATATTATAAACCGAGTGTTCCAAACTCATGTATCACAGATGGGTTATCTAGAAACATCAATATTAGTAGCATATACCAATACAACAATCCTTTAAATACAACACTCCACATAGGTTGACTATGTTATGTGACCAGTGACCGCAAAAATACCAGGATGCAATCGTTCACAGCTAAAGTACCAAGTCTATTATATACACACACACATACCTAAATGATAAAGCACAAATATTTCTAGTACTACTTATGGTTAGATGCATTACTGAATTAATCCAACGCTCTGGAATTTTCATCAGCCACAATTAAAAAGAAAAAGATACTAAAGATATAATGAAGCCTGTGTGTACATACTAAAGATAGGTGAGTACAAATATATAATAGGTGCACTTAAGGAGTTGCATATAGATAAATATACTTGAATATATGCATGCAGGTACATTGTGTGTATAGGTATACCTACACGAGGCCCTCCATCAGATTCAGCGACAAATGTTTACTTAGCAAAGAAAAAACGGAAGGAAACTTAAAAACTAAAGTTCTAGGAGGCTAGATGTTACCTCTCTCCAGAACGTTTCTTGAAGAAGAACCCACTAGACTTGTATTTAGATGTTGGAAGCAGATCAATAAGTTCTTGAGCAAGGCCTCGACTTTGAGTTCCAACTGCCTCACCTAGATCAAGTAATTCCTGCTCATTGCAAAACAAACAATTTCAAAACCATATCTAATTGAAAACCATTGAACTTAACTAAAGGTATCATGAAGACTTTTAAAAATAGTATGTCAAGGCTACGTAATAACAAAAATATAAATATCTGCAGAATGATAAATTATTTAATTCAGTGGTAACAATGAATTTTGTTTTGCCAGAACAGTTCAGCCACTATTACTCAAAATCATCCAATGTAAGTGTTTCAAATCCACTTCATTGTGTGGATAACCCTCTTCTGCACTATAATGACCCATGTAACAAATTGAAGTTACACCTCTCCAAAACCAGATAAATTCTTAGGGGTTTAGCTCCTTACGCCAAATAATTTCAGCTTAGTAGTACATAAAGAAGAATGCACAATTATTTGCACCTTAGGCACATGGTTGACTAAATATTTCTGGGTTGCAAGGAAATTAACAGTTCAATAGCTAAACATGATCAAGAACAGAGAAGATAAATTTATTGATGGCTTGAAGGAGAATATTTTGTTTGCTATGACTTGAGCACTTAATTAAATATGAGCAGAAGTTACAGCATGGCTTCCTTTGCACAAGGCATATCTCGTTCAAGAAACAAATTCAGAACGGTAACATCACTTCCATCTGAGCGACTAATTTGTCACACACAAATTTTCCAGTATACTAAAATTATGAATGTGATCTCTAAAATAATATTTCATCTGTAAACCTAATTTAAAAACACATATTCATGGTGCTTCTTGCATGTGCTTCATAAATCATAGCCAGCCTATACAATTTTAACCACACGGGCATGCTCTTTCTTCTTAAACTGCTATAAAGCAATTCATTAACATTAATCTGTGTTTCCTCCCTTCATCATGCATACTACTAATATCACCAATCAGCAACACAGAATCAACTGTATTGCTATATTAAAAATGGTAAGAAGTGCCAGGACGCCAAGGCGATATGGAGTACACCATAAATAAGTTCACACTATCAACAACATATATTAAAAACAACAAAATAATAGCCTTCTTGCATATTATGAATGTCGATGACATGGGAATATTTAGCAAAAAGAAGAAGAATGACATGGAAATTGTTCGGAATGCAAACCTCATAGGTCATGTTGTCCAGGTCAATATTGTCTTGCCAAACATCCTAGAAAGCACAACATGAAAAAAATGTTCCTTTAGCAACACATAAAAAAGTGGCTGAATCACATCTTATAACTCAGTTAACAATATATATGCAACTCAGGTTCCAACTCTTAGAAGTAAATTGCTTAACAATAATAATTTTTATTAAAAATAAATACCATTTGTAATAAGGAATGAAATTCATCTATTTGACATAGAGAAGTATTTGAAGGCAAAAAAAAAAAAAAATACAATTATATTAAAAAAAATATTAGCTAATGAGGAACAAGGATGTCGCAAACAGGCTTAGTGATTGTCTGATGGAATTAATCTATGCATCCAGTCTGAAAATTGTCTCCTATCAACTAGAGATGATCTTAAATTAAATAGTCAAATATTAAGATCTTAAATATCAATTAGATGTTATGACTTGATGAATAGTAGGTTTCTGCAGAAGATTATAAATTAAGCATAACCAATTCATCAGTAAAAAGACAAAGATGGATCATAGGAATTGAAAGCACACTACTGTTAATTAAGTTTCATACCTGAGTACTGGCAGCATTGTCATGATTTGGAGTGCCTGCAAAAGTATGGACAATAATGTAAAAATGCATAATCAGTGCGCATTGTGTCATTCTGACGAGTAATGCCATGCTTTGAAACCTAATTTCATAATCAAAAATCACTATGTGACATGGTAGCTATCTATTTTGATTGTACAAGAATGTGTCACCAACGAAGTAAATTCAATATGTTCTGTTGTAAACTCAACTATGAACCAACGAGTAACATGTCTATGTGCATGCAAGAAGTCAAACGTGTCGATAATAAGGACATAAATAAATTATATAGAAGTAATAATGCAGAATTTAATTAGTACTTAAAAAGCTATCCGAACAGAATTCTTTTTGATATGCAGTGTCACTACATGTTTAGTAATTGGAAATATAATTACAGAGCAAACTTGGGACTGACATTCTTCAGGGATGGCTTCCATAGTAGCAACTGAATTTTCTTCAGGCTGTTGCTGTATCTCTGTTGCTGTAGGTTGTTCATTGTACGACATCGAAGGGTATTCCCAAGTCCTCCTGCTTAAATCGCTCCTGGGTAGATATTCATTTACCCCATAGTGACCATAATATGGAGGAGTTACTGAAGCAGATAATCCGAATTTGTAGGCATTCATATTCATTGCCCAGTATGCCGTTTCCTGAAAAAGACACCAAAAAGAAGACACCGCTGCTTATCATCACCAGCATAAATTTCCCCTGTGCAACATTCTATATTTTTCACATCTAATGAAGTACGCGAACAATATGCACATGAGTGCAACATCAAATTAACAATACGTGCACCAGATATAAAGACAAAATAGTTTTTGCATGTCAGTCCAATTTACAATATCTCATGAACAAGAGTTTATCATCGAATATGCATGGACAGATAGTTCTTTCTATTAACTTCAAACAATCTTCTGTAGGGGAACAGCATGCCGTAACTTCATTTTACTACATTCATGTCAACATGGAATAAGGTTATCATGATGCATTATTCAACTTGTCCCACTCATGAGAAGGATCAAGAAAAGAAAGAGCTGAAATTTAAAAGTACCCAAAGTACTGGGGTGCTTTCGAAACAGTTTAACCTGAATCTCCAAAATCCAAATTATGCACGACTAAAATACCTGATACTGCATCGGTACTGCATGAGCGTAATGTTCATGTGGATGTGTAAGACCTTCAAAAAAATCCATAAAGCTCTCAGTCACTGTGTAAGGGCATCCAGTATTTATATAATGCACCTCCATTTGCTGGTTCCCATCCATTTCACAAAGATATTTGTTGATAAACTGCAAGGGAGCATACAGTATCCATCACTATCAAAAGAATCACCGAAGAACATATGATTATGTACCAGTCCATTTCACGTAAGAAACCAAGACAGGCTATCATGCAAAGCTCTGAAGATCACACTAAAAAAATCAAATCAAATCAATGAACAAAGTAGAACTTTCTTGCCAAAATTACTGACATGTCAAATTTGATTTACACACAAGCTGCAGTTTAAAAAAAAAATTTAAAAAAAAACAACATAACTCTTCTTGTTGCCCGAATAGAGATTCTTACACACACACACACCATACAACTGCACGAATACAGTACTTATATAAACCGAAAAGATGAACTAGAATTAGCCATGGAGTATAAAAATCTTACTTTATCAAATATTTTTTTCTTCTTTTTTGTGAGGAGGGTTGCAGAGTAAATCACTTTGTGTACCCCACAAATTCGAAACAACAGTAATACCATAAAAGAAAAACAAGTAAATTATTTAGCAAAAAAAAATAAATTAAACATCAATCGGAATTCAACAATACCAAATTCTCATCTACCCTTTTAGCAATCAACCAAACATTGCAAGCTTCTACACACTCACCCTCGATCTTTAGCCAACCAACAGATAAAATACATTAAACAATAACCTTGATAATTGTACATAAATAGCAACCACATTCAACTAATATAACATCATCTACCATAAAAACACTTGAAATTATATGCAAAAAAGAAAAAAGAAAAAAGAAAAAAAAGAACCTGATAATGAATCCAATACACTTATAATCTATGGAAAACAGAAAGGTAAAGAAATCATACCAGTCAAAACAAGAATTAAATCTGAATCAGCAATCTCTGAGACCCAAACACATGACAATTTCCATCAATAATCTCCCAAATCTACATGCAATCAGACAATAAAACAGTGCAAGAATCAGAAATCAAGAAGTGTAACAAATATCAACTTGTATATAAAAATGTAAAGAGATAGAGAAAGGGGATAGAGACCAACATTGATTGTTGAGGTAGAAATGGAGAATAAAAATGAAAGTGAAGTATAAGAGAGAGATGAGAGAGAGATGAGAGAGGATAAGAGAGATTGTTTTGGCTTTTACTTTCTCTCTTTATATGTATTATTACATTTATTAATGTAGCTGCCTAGCTGGTGTTTATGAAAATGTATCTCAATCTGAAACTGAGTCTCTTTCTAAAAACAAGAACTAAACTACAACTACAACTAAAACAAAACAAGTGTGTGTTTTGTTTTTGGTGTTGGCAGAGAGGGAGAGACAGTGTGTGTGACTGTGTGTGTGTTGTTTTTCTTATTCCAACTTCAAACACACGCCACCCCCTTTTTCTACGCCACACCTGATTTGTGTGTAGGCGCGCGTGACTCTATGCACATAGCTTTTTCATTACTACTTGCCTTCTTTTTTTTTTCTTTTTTTTTTTCGGTTTATTTCAATACATTTTGGACCACCAAGCTTAATCTACCAACTTGGAATGAAAATGGTGTGACTAATTTGAATTCAAATTGAAATCACAAAAAAATGTTTTAGAATATATTTTAGAATGAAAATGCTTAATCTCTTCCTTCTTGATGTAAATGGAGGTTCGAATTTTATCAAAAATAAGATGAATATATGAGTGTGTTTAATTATCAACAAGAAAATTATCATATTCGATATTATATAGAGAAAAATGTTCTTACAATTAACTGTAGATAATTATCTAAAATTAACAGTATTTTGAGTATAAAAGGTGAAAGGCATTTTTGTAATATTGAAATCTACTCCATGCATTTACAAAAATAACCTTCGAATTGTATTATAATCTATACTATTATATAAATTCCGAAACATTAAAAGTTTGGTTAGTCGGTCGGTCGATCGGTCGGTCGGTACTGTTGATTTTACTTATTTATCCTTACTTAATTACAGATAAACTAAATAATCAATTTCCTTATTGAGTTTAAACATATTATCTTTTTTATTTTTCAAGAACTAACTAATTTCCTAAAATATAATATCCTTTTATATTTTATCTAACTAAAATTTCTACTTTATTAATCAATTACCTTTTTCAGGTTAGACATATTACCTTTTCTACTAACTAATCAATTTCTAACTAATCAATTATGGTTAAACATATTATCTTTTCTCTTTTTCAAAAACTAAATAATTTCCTTTTTATGATAAAATATAATATCCCTTTATATTTTATCTAACTAACTAATTTCCTAAAATACAATATCCTTTTATATTTTATCTAACTAAAATTTCTCCTTTATTAATCAATTTTCTTTTTGGGTTAGACATATTACCTTTTCTACTAACTAATAAATAATTACAGATAAACTAACTAATCAATTTCCTTCTTGAGTTTAAACATATTATCTTTTCTATTTTTCAAGAACTAACTAATTTCCTAAAATATAATATCCTTTTATATTTTATCTAACTAAAATTTCTACTTTATTAATCAATTTCCTTTTTGAGGTTAGACATGTTACCTTTTCTACTAACTAATCAATTTCCTTTTTAAGGTTAAACATATTATCTTTTCTCTTTTTCAAAAACTAAATAATTTCCTTTTTATCCATTTATATTTTATTTAACTAACTAATTTCCTAAAATACAATATCCTTTTATATTTTATCTAACTAAAATTTCTCCTTTATTAATCAATTTCCTTTTTCAGGTTAGACATATTACCTTTTCTACTAACTAATAAATTTCCTTCTTGAGGTTAAACATATTATCTTTTCTATTTTTCAAAAACTAAATAATTTTCTTTTTATAATAAAATATAATATCCCTTTATATTTTATCTAACTAAAATTTCTCCTTTATTAATTAATTTCTTTTTTCAAGTTAAACATATTACCTTTTATATTTTTCAATAACTAAACAATTTTCTTTTTCAAGTAAAATAGAATATCTTTCACATTTTATTTAACTAAAATATCTCTTTTTTTAAAAATAGTACGAGCAGTTTTGTTTAATAAAATAACGTAATTATATTATAATTATTATTAACTAATCAATTACCTTTTTCTCCCAAAACACGTTACCTTTTCTTTTTTCTCTAATTAACATCTCTCTTTTTCCAATTATATCATAAACGGTTACCTTTTTCAACCAAAACACGGTACCTTTTTTCTTTTCTCTTATTAAAATCTCTCTTTTTCCAATTATATCACAGATGTTTCTATTTAATAAAATAAAATAATAATAGTATAATACTAATAATTAACCGATTACCCTTTCAGCTAAAATGTATCATCTTTTCTATTTTTTCTAATTAAACTCTCTTTTTTTCTAGAAATATCACGGACAACATTAATTTCTCATTTTCTAAAAACTATGAGCAATTTTATTTAGTAAAATGACATAATTAAATTATAATTATATAAGCTAATCAATTACCTTTTTCACATAAATCATGTCATTTTTTTAATTTTCACGTTACCTTTCTATTTTCTCTAACTAAAATCTCTCCTTTTCCAATTATATCAAAGGGAGGTTTTATTTAATAAAATAAACTAATAATATTTTAATATTAATAATTAACCGATTACCTTTTTCAACTAAAACGTATCATCTTTCCTATATTTTTTTAACTAAAATCCTTCTTTTAATAGATATATATATATATATCACGCACAATATTAATTTCACCTTTTCTAAAAATATTTCGTACAATTGTATTTAGTAAATAAGGTAATTAAATTATAATTGCTATAAACTAATCAATTATATTTTTCACCTATAACATGTTTCCTTTTTAATTTTTTCTAACTAAATCCTATCTTTTTCTAATCATATCACATGCATTCTATTAATAAAAATAATAATTTTATAATTACCAATAATTAATCCATTACATTTTTCAACTAAAACCTATCATCTTTTCTATATTTTCTAACTAAAATCCTTCCATTTCTTTCTAACTAAAATCCTTCCATTTCATCTTATGAGAGTAGACTAAAGAGCCGCCGCCCCCCTCCTTTTCTCCCTCACCACCCTCCTCCCTCATTCCATTCTCCGATCTTCCCCCAATCTTTTCCCCTCTTTCCAGTTTTCAATAAAAATCGAGTCAAAGCCAAACATCTTAGAATTTATTTCTCAGATCTATCTTGGTTTTGATTCCGAATCCCCAAATAAAAAATACCTTTAGATTCAAATTCTCTTCCTTAACATCATACCAAAATTTGGTGTCATTCTGAGGTCTTTGAATTTTTGGTTTTTCGTCTCGCCTTTTGGTGTGTGTCTCTCCTTTTGGAGTGGTTTGGAGTTTTTATGTATTTAATTAATTATGTATCTCTATGTTCGTGGTTGGATCTGCTGAGAATAACTTTGTTGATGTCTTGGGGGATCTGGAAAGATTGCATCGAAGCTAGGACGGTGAAGATTATTGCAAGAGCTCACCACTCACAACCAAAGATGGTTCATCATTTTTTGGAGGTTTTCACTTTCGGCATGTCTATAGCTGGTATCCGGCATGTAGATAGCTGGGGTGTTACTCATCCTTTGGGGGTTTCCATTTTCGGCATGTCTATAGCTGGTATCCGGCATGTAGATAGCTGGAGTGAGGATTCTGAACACTGGGGTATCAACGGTTCTTATGTGATGTGGTCAATTGTGATATCGCTGTTTTCAGGGATTTTGGCGCAGTTTGGATCGCTTAGGATGTTTTCGAATTTGTTTTTAGTTTCAAGAACTTTTATGTTCATCTTGTTGAACGATCAGAAAACAATTTATTTGTTTTTCACCCTGATCGTGTTGACAGTCGGGGGTTTGTCCCGCTGTTATATTGAGTTGTTTGATCAAGTAATATAATTTTATGCTTTTCGTCAAAAAAAAAAAAAAAAATCCTTCCATTTCTAGAAATATCACGGATAACATCTGTATAATTATTATCAAATCATCTGATATAATAATGTAAGCCTCCAAAATTCATCTTTTAAAAAGTTAATTTAAATAAATGAAAAAATTTATATAATATTAAAATAAAAAAATCCGTGCATCGCACGGGCTTTAAGCTAGTATGTCTTAATTTTAGGTAATTAGTTACAATATGGCCAATTTGTTAAAAATGAATAAATAAACTGATGAATGTTGTGTGATGTAACATAGCTTAAAATACTCGTAAATTACTAAACAAAGTATGTTAGTATTCATGTCAAACCATGTCAATATTGTGATGCGATATGTAACGTAAATTTAAAACTGACAAATTATTAAACAGATTGGTATATCTTAAAAGGCGTGTTGAAATTGAATCAATGTACGTTATAGTTTTTATTTTTTTTGATAAATAGTTATTTCTTCTTGAGATAAAACTATTCGAGTATTGTTTTTTAAGTATTATTTTATATACGAAGAGAGTGCGCTAGCATATGTTAGATTTGATAATCATGTTTTTTTTTTTTTTTTTTTTTTTTGAACCGATAATCATGTTTTTCTTTCTTTTTTTTTTTGAGAGAACTACCTTATATTTATTTCGTTTAAACAAAGGAGATAATGAGATATGAATGGCACAGTGGTGTTGGTTCTAAACAGCAACCATTTAACTTTGATATATTGATAGTAGTCAATTACCTCATTTTCGTTGTTCTTGAAAATTACAAATGGTAAATATTTAATCTGTTTATACAGTACATCTTGGCATATTATCCGAGTGCAAAGACGGATCTAATAAGGGGCACGGGAGATACGTGTTCCCTCATCTCTCCTACTATACGAATATAGAAACCGATGAAGTAAGGAACATTAAAAATACATGTTTCCCTAAAATAAATTTAACATTTTTGGATCGGCCCTGTATTTGGATAAGAGTGACACATAAAAGGGTTACACAATAGGGATGTACAAGATTTGGACTCAATATTACTGTTTTGAGAGGAACCTTCTATACATTACTGTATTATGTAAATGTAAATGGATGGCAAAGGTCCTAAAATAACTTGTTTGCGATAAAAGCTCCTGCAGGACGGTCCTATTTTGATACGATTATTGGAGATTGTAAGGATATTTTAAAACACTTTTCCGAAGTGTTAGTAGTCTTTGTTCCTAGGTCTGCGAATATGATAGCGCATTTGTTAGCCAAAGCTACATATTCTATGACAGACGTTCAGGAGTGGTTAATTTCTGCTCCTGATTTTATCATGTACGATGTTGCTGTTGAAGCAGCTTTTGATTAATGCAAGTTCTGCCATTTCAAAAAAAAAAAGATACATTAGAAGTGTGTCCATATATGGTAGGGGACCTAACAAGACCTGTTAAGAAGCAAGGAATTTTCTTTCCATCGATCCTCATGTAGAACCCTGTCGTTTTGATTCAATTAGACTACTACATAGCACAAACATATACAAGTAAAGATGGTCAAGCTTTTACAAAAGAATGATGAAGGCTATCTTCAACAAGTCATTCCACTAGGCGATTTGCCACTCAATACACGAGAGATTTATTCCTTTGTTCACTTGCTTGAATCTCAATGATCGTGACTTCCCTACATAGTACACAACTTGTTATACCATATCTCTAATGACACATCTATATATATATTATAATGCGTGGAGATCGGAAATGCACGAGAACAGTTCAAGGTATTTTTCTTGAATTTTCGTTTTTTTGATTTTTTATTAAAATTCTTTTCTTGCATTAAATAGCTATTAATGACAATTTAATTTGTCATTAATTACACCTATTCAATATATATTAAATTTACTCTATTTAATTTTTTAAAAATTAGCAAATTAGTTGAACATATAGTTATTATTTCAATATTAAATATTAATTATATATAGTTATGTTTATTTTTAGGTAAAATGACGACTAATAATTGTTTATATTTCGCTATTTTTTATTCCCTGTTCAAGATCACTATAATTTCTTTTCGAATGATTATAGTGTAGATGACCTTAACTTCTCAATCAATTTTTATTAGCAATAATTGTGAAAGTCGTAATAAATTATGGAAGTACAAGATATTTACTTAATGTCTGGAATTGTATGCAAACAATAAAGACAGATTTTTAATTTTGCACATGAATAAATAATACATGAGTTATGATCAAATCGATTAAATTTAACAAATTCAGCCATTTATCGGAGATAAAATTGATAAAAAAGCTATAAACCCATTGTTTCATCATATTGTGTTGAAATAAATTTTTATTATAATTAAACAAATTCTTACACTATTATTGAATATGTATATTATGAGAGGGGTGTCGGCTTTAAAAAAACGTTATTAAAAAAACGTTATTAACCTTAACTTCTCAAACAATCTTTATTATCAATGATTGTGGAGTCGTAGTAAATTATGGAAGTACACGGATATTTACTTAATATCTGAAATTTGTAAACAAATCATGTACATGAATAAATTACACATGAGTTATGACTAAACTAATTAAATTGAACAAACCCAACCATTTTATTGGAAGATTAAATTGATAAAAAAATTATACACACATTGTTTCATTATATCATGTCAAAACAAATTAATATTCAAATTAAATAAATTCTTACACTATTATTGACCATGTATATTATGAGAGAGGTGTCAAAAACGTTATTAAGTTGTATTCAATATTTGTAATTTTTGATCGTAAATATTACGTTCAAATTGTAATTTTTATTTTTATATGTTTGTGATATTTTTAAGATTATCAAAATTTTGTATATAATGAGAGCATTTTTCCAATTAATAATTCATGTAAATTATTTTTAAATTAATTTATTTATAGAAAATTCATAAGAGACCAATCAAATTTTAAGAATAATAGAATTAATTTATCTATTATAGTACTTTTATATAAAAATTTATAAACCGCGCGAAGTGCGGTTAAGTTGGCTAGTTCAACTAAAACAAAAACAGGATTATCATGCACATTGTGCAAGTTTCAAGATCTATTCTCTTTATTATCGGAACTTTAACTTCGTGAACATTAGAAAGCATGTCACATTATCATCATGCCCTCTTCCATTGAAACCATAATCGTATTTTCTCAAGTACTCAACATTCACATGCACACCAAAAACTAGCTTGGTAAAAAAATATTCATATGCCGAATACTCTCTGGAGCATGAAGCACAGTATCAGCATAGACAACTAAAGCACACTGTACTTTGTTTATGCATTTTTTCAATAATGATGCTAAATTTTAGCAAGAAATACGAGTTCATGTAGCGCTACCAAAAGCACATCCAAACATCAGATCCGATACTGGAAACCACATTTATATATCTAAATCTGAAGGAGCAGTTGCACTAGCAACTTACAAATTTTATGTTTATAGTATCATCCTCATCAAGGAAAAGTCTCGGGGACGAAAATAACTACCGCTTATACGGTAAGTTAAAAATTAAGATAAACGTTTTTCATCACTGTCTACCTAAGAAGCAAGGACACGGGTGTGGGGGTGCGGGTGCGTAGTACGGGAACACGTGAATTCGGTAAATTTAAAAATATGGGGATACGGGTGCGGGGGGACACGTCATGCATAATTATAAATTTTCATGTATAGTTCACGTTACACATATAAAAAACTATTGACAGAACCAAGAATTACATGCAAATTGAATCAAATGCATAATTTATTCATCTAAAACATTAAAATATAAGTATAATCTCTTCATTTATGCAAAATTGAACATGATAATCAATACATTTGTATTTGCTTATGGGTATTGATACTTAATTTTGTGAAAGTACTTGGTTAACACAAATTTTGATTACAATTGGTGAAAACAAAATTTGGAAGTAGGATTGTAGAAGAATCCCCGTGTCTAATACGGGGACACGCGTGTCCAAGAATCCGACACAGGGATACGGCGGGTGACCCAAGTGTCCCTGTTTTGCATAAATTTGCGTGTCCCCGTATCAATACTCAGTAGACAGTGTCTACTGTTTAAGGCACCACCTATGCTGTATTTTCAGTTAAGCACCACCAGATCCGTACTTCTTCCCCAAAACGAGCACTTGAAGATTATCATAACCACCCAGGACACCAGCACCAGCAATTGCACGGAGAATGTTAGCACCAGCACCCGCACCCTTGAAGAGAGACTTGGCACCCTCTTTCTTCAAAATCTACTAACTTGAATTTCTGGAACTGAGGTGATGCTACTCTTTAAAGAATACCTTAATCTGAATTATAGTTTAGTTGCAGATTGCCACAACTATGTATTTATGTCGAAGATTGCTTCAATATAATATCTATCTAAAAATATACTGTACAAAGGGAAGAAAATCAAGCATTTTTATCTGCAAGTTGGGATTAGTAAACTGTTCTTGTCAGGCAGTTGGCCACTCCAAATTGCCATATAGTGCTAGTGTAAACAGAGTCTGGTTTTTATTAATCAATTTCCGGCAGTATCCTTGTATCCCTTTTCCAAATTTCGAATCTGCAATCAGATCTAGTTATATAGAGGAGTCCCTCAGTTTCCTGGCCAGTACTGAGGATGCAAGGTGACTAGAGTGCACCAATTAAACAAACTTGCATCTTTAATGTTGCATGGTCAGGATTATCAAGACTTATTCATATTTTTTATCATTCAATTTTTTCTACCATCCAGTCCTTTATTAGTTTCCCTTTGTTTTGTTTGCTTGTTTGATGCATTATGAAGCTTGGTCTTTGTCATTTATTCCTCTTTACCTTTTCATTCTACGTTATAGTTTGATAGACCTATGTATTGATGCATAACCGCAAATGAACTTTTTGCCTGTCTCAGGTTGCTAAAGACAGTGCTGATGTTATTATTTTAGATGATAATTTCTCCACAATTGTAACCGTAGCCAAATGGGGACGCTCAGTTTATAGGATTCAGAATCGATATAAACACACACACACACTATAAACAAAACTATATGTATAAAACGAAAAAAAACAAAAGCTGCTTAGCTCTTTAAGAACTACATTGTATTCCTTCTGATGAATAAAATGAAGTACATACAGAATATATATACCCTGATAATAAACTGAATGCAAGCTAAAAACTAGCTACTACCTTCCTATAATATCTCCACTACTGCCACACTTCTAACTACCCGTGAGACTCGCTCCATTCTGCAGACACGCATTGTTTACAACATTTATTAAACATACAATATAAGCCCATTAATTTAACCAAAGCCCAAACAACTAAATAAAACAATAAAACAAATAATTAATAACTAAATTTAAGATTATTTCAACATAGTTTACATAAATATACAAAAATTTGTCCAGTTTCAGCTGACAGTGAATGTGGTTGGTCTGGTTGTTAACTTTTCTTCGGCCTGTTTGACGGGTAAAGTACCTTCATCTCTTCAACGTCTTATACACAATTCCTCTCTCATGGCCTACTCATTCCCAGCTGTGACATTTTTTTTGTGATTCCAATTTGGTTTTGTGTGGCTCTGTGCTTTCAGGAGAGGCTGCACTCAATGCTGTTCAACTTCTTTGGGTCAACATGATCATGGATGCACTAGGGGCGCTTGCCTTAGCCACTGAACCTCCGAATGATGAGTTAATGAAGCGAGCGGCAGTTGGAAGGAAAGGAAATTTTATCAGCAATGTGATGTGGAGAAATATCTTTGGGCAGTCTTTGTATCAGTTCATTGTAATATGGTATCTCCAGACAGCAGGAAAAATGGCCTTCCATCTAGATGGTCCAGATTCAGATTTGATTCTGAATACACTTATTTTTAACTCGTCCGTCTTTTGTCAGGTAAAATTTAGAATTTTATGCATATTGTAATAATTAATGAGCTTTCAATATGTTCCATGCATGAAATGAAAATTACGTAGACACCACTCACCGCTATAAATTAGTCATTTAACGACTCAAATACTCCCGATATTGCTAACCCCTACTGTTTGCCACTGCAATACTTCTAAAAACCAATCCTAACAAATCCTTACAGTTGCTACTCATTAGAACTGTCACATGTGAAAAAATAAAATTGTACTTCCTTTTGAACATTACTGAAGAATGACCAATTAAAATTTAATTGATGGCTGCGTGCCTCTTTTGTTCAAATGTAAAATGTACGAGTTAAATTCACTAAATAAGTCATTTGCAGGTAAATTTCTTGATTAGATGGTTACTGGCGAGTGCTTGACCTCATATCAAATAACATATGTCTATTTCTCTTAAGCATATATATATATATATATATATATATATATATATAGAGTCCTACTCTACTACAAACTAAAATTAACTCCAAACTAAAAACCAAATCCTAATCTAACATTTCAAGCTAATCTAATAACCAAACTAGGTACCCCAATACAAAAAAGTCTTATAATTCTACCATCTATCTATTCATCGAAAAAAAAAATTAAAAAAAATATTTTTTTTTTTAAAAAAAAATGATGACGTGGCAGCAGGGTTTTTTTTTTTTTAATTTTTTTTTTGATGAATGGATAGAGGGTAGAATTATAAGACTTTTTTTGTAAAGGTGCCCCTGGCGGGGTCCTTAGAATAAATGAAATATAAGAGATTTAGTATTAGTTTGTAGTTTGTATTTAAGGATTGGTTTGTATTTGAGCAAAAGCCTATATATATATATATATATATATATATATATATATATATATATATATATATATATATATATATATATATATATATATATATATATATATATATATATAGGCCATTGCTCCATACATAACACCCTTATATAACAAACAATAAAGAACACCTTAGATCTAATAGATCCAATGGCCCCGCTAGGGACACCCAATACAAAAAGTTGTTATTTTTTTACCCTCTATTCATCTAGCAAAAAACAATAAAAAAATTAAAAAAAAAAATTACTGTTCATGATGACGTCACAGTGACGTCATCATGAACAATAATTTTTTTAAAAAAAAATTTTATTAAATTTTTTTTTTGGTGGATGGATAGAGGGTAAAAAAATAACAACTTTTTGTATTGGGTGTCATGACGGAACTCTTATATTAGATTAGATATGAGGTATTCTTTATTGTTTGTTATGGAGTGCAACTATATATATATATATATATATATATATATATATATATATATATATATATATATATATATATATATATTCTTTATGCTGAGTTCAAGCATATTATTATTCCTTCTAAATTCTAATAGTATTAATACATTTCATTTGTATCCTTACAATATCTGTAATGCTGTTAAACACCTGAAGGCTAATCTAAGTTGGTGAGTTACAGAGGCTAACAAGACTTCTTATATAAGATGTGTTACGTTTAACAATACAATCAGTTGAGCTGCAATTCAATGTCAGACTGTGTGGCGAGTTAATAAAGAGCTAAATTAAACCTTAACCTTGATGCAACAGTTATGCTGTTAACATCAACAATCCCTCATCAAAAAAATTATGACAGTACTAAATCCAAGTAAATGTTGATGGTTATTTTCATTTGTAAATTGTTTATTATTACTTAGGTCAAAAATACAAACTTTTAGCGTGTATATCCTATGTTCAAACTTGCTTAAAAAATACAACTTTGCTGCAGGCCTTTAATGAGATCAGCTCCAGAGAAATGGAGAAGATAAACGTCTTGGAAGGCATTTTGAGAAACTATGTTTTTGTGGCTGTACTATCTTGCACGGTCATCTTCCAGATAATTATCGTTGAATTCCTGGGCACATATGCAAACACTTGCCCACTCAGTTTGGAGCAGTGGTTCGCAAGCATTATTTTTGGATTTCTTAGCATGCCTATTGCTGCAGCTGTGAAGCTGATACCCGTGGGATCAAGTTGAATTTCAGGAACAAATTGAAGGGATAGTTCTGGTCCAATTTTTGGAGATTGTTTGAAGGTTGGTATTTTAGCATGTTGCAAGCCAGTAAAGTTGAAGCCGAACAATTTCAGGGCCAAAGATTTCAGGATATGTTGCTATATAGAAGCAATGACGCATTTTGTTGCCATGTTTCACACTCCTGCAATATATTCAGTGACATGCTATCAGCAATGTCCTAAGCAAAAAGTGAACTGCGAACGGGATGAATTTGATTGATAGAAATGAAAAAGCAGAAAAATGTCTATGATCGAGCTAGTACCAGAAAGATAAAAACTGGTTAAATCCTTATATCTGCCTTATTTTGCAGACTCATACTTGTCTATGTTCACATTATAATAATTCTTTAATGTTCTTTATTATTAAGTTTGAGCCCGTTCCCATATTAGAATTCGTGATCTGCATGTTGTCTGTGGCGGATAAAAGCTATACCGAGTAGCGATCAATATAAATTTCATTTAAAATGGTTGTATCAGGGATGATAATTTTCTAATTATCAATATATATTTAATTAAAAATTACTACACAGTGAAAATATCATACTATCAATAAGATAATTGACGACTCACGAGTAGAGGCGGCCACCCGTGCGGGTCGTGCCATGCCGCGCACGGGCACCTCAGACCTCAATTCGGGACCGTATTAACGGGTTAGATAGGCCGGGCCGGGCAGGGTCGTGCTTGACTCGCGGGAACTCAACCAAGGATCGGCACGCAGGGTTGAGCCGGATTGGCCGTGCCGGGTTGAGTTTTTTTTTTGAAAGAGGACGGTACCTCGTATAAATTTTATTAATTAAAAAAATTACAATTGATTTAAGAGGAATCCTCTCTTAAAAAAACGGAACAAACCGCATCAATACATAAAAAAATACAAACCAAACAAATCTAAAAAATACAAAACAAAAAATACCTATCCACTACTTGATTTATAAATGTTCGTCGTTGTTGGTTGAGGTGCCCGATTCTGAAGAAGTATCCATTGTCATCCATGGATCGTCTTCGCCATCCGAATCATCTTTTTTATTCCCTTATTGTCTTCTTTCGGCTTGATCCCAATCTTTTTTGCAAACCAAAACTTTTATCACGTCTGGCGAAAGACTTGATCTCTTCTCGTCTAACACTCTTCTACCTGCACTAAAAGCGGACTCGGACGCAATTGTAGAGGCGGGGACTACTAAGATGTCCTTTACAATTTTAGCTAAAACCGAAAATTGTAACTCATGATTCTGCCACCACGTTAGTATTGAGAAATCCTCACTAAACTCATAATTATAAGAAAAAAACTCTCTAACCATAAAAGAACCAGAAGAAGGTGATGTAGAAGCAGATTCATTAATCCTCGCTTTCTGTTTTTTGTGTAATATAGATGTAATGTTACTATTAAACCTACTATTATAGCCAAAATTCGGTTCGGGTATTTTAGGGTGGATTCGGGTCGAACACCGATCTAATTTGGGGATTTATTGTGATAAATTAGAGATTAGTTCAATGTGGGGGATTTTAGGGTAGAATTAAGGTTTTTTGACATGATGAAGAAGCAACAGGACTCTCCCTCTACCTCTCCAATAATGAGGGCGCGCCCTCAGTGGTTTGAAAAACATGGAAACTTCTAGCATTAAATGATTATTAGAGAAATATTGAAGAATTCCCTCCTGGGGTATACCAGGAGGGGGATGTCCGTCGCAGAAGGCCTCCAGGGGTTTACCTGGATATAAGGACCTTTCTTAGACACAAAGGGCGCGCCCTATGGTGGAAAGATTGGTACTTTTTGGTGTGTGCTTTTGGAGCTCTGTTCCTGTTATCAAAGGGCGCGTCCTCCTTGGGGAACTTCGGAGTAATCCTGCACTTTGCACCCAAAAGCTCTGGATCACTTGTCTTGCTATCTGGTGGGTGCTTCTCATTCGGGGGGACAAGGATGCGTTCTGCACTTGGGGTAAACCATGGTTATACCTGCGTTCATGAAATTAGGAAATAGCTGGTAACGGATAGGACTAGTCCTCGACGGAGGAAGTTTCCTTATCCGTGAAGTCCGAAAGTCATGGACGAGCCTTGGGCCTTTTATGGTTAGGCCTCATAGTAGAACATTCTGGAAGCTGGATCGATCACTCAAGCCCATTCGGGTAATTTGTTCTCCAAGAACTACGTGCGGCTTGATCCCCTATAAATACAGGGGTACGTAGGCTGATTGAAGGGGTTAGAAGTTGAGAGCGAAATAGCACCACCGCTAACCCTTATCAATCTCAGCTGCCAATCACATAAAAACACTGCGCACCACCACTTTTCTCGGCAAAAAACCACCATCGTAGATCTTGTTTCCGGTGATAATCCCCGAAATTTGTTGTTCCCAAAATTCCTCCGTCAACAAATTGGCGCTAGAAGGAGGGGAGCCAATCAAGATCTGAATCTTAGGAGGAAAAGATGTCGCATAATCAAGATGGAGGGTTGTACGAAGAAGATGGATACTATTCTGAAGATCGGATTGAGGATGATGAATACATCCCTGCTTCTCATGGTCGTCATGGAATTCCGACCACCGGAGGAGGACCGCCTGTCCTTATAACTAATGCGAAGTTATTGGAGCAGATGTATCGTATGGGGAATGCCATAAATAACTTTGAATCAAGATTGGATTCTGTGGAGCGAGGAAGCAGGAGAGAAGTTCGGCATCATCCCCGTAACCCTCAACGGGCAGGGAAGGCTCCTCAAGTTGAGGGCGCGCCCTCTACTGGTGGCGCTCCTCCAGGCGAAGGAGTACATGATCAAAGGTTTCAGTTGGTAACTCCCCGGAGGTTGGAGTATTCTGAAGATCGAGAACCTCGTGTGGAACATCCTGATGATGAGGTTCATGATGGTATCATCCTCATCAAGGAAAAGTCTCGGGGACGAAAATAACTACCGCTTATACGGTAAGTTAAAAATTAAGATAAACGTTTTTCATCACTGTCTACTGTTTAAGGCACCACCAGATCCGTACTTCTTCCCCAAAACGAGCACTTGAAGCTTATCATAACCACCCAGGACACCAGCACCAACAATTGCACGGAAAATGTTAGCACCAGCACCCTTAAAGAAAGACTTGGCACCCTCTTTCTTCAAAATCTGAGTAAATGCATCCATTGAGCTTTTGTACTTCACTGCTTCACCAGACGTCATCATCATTCTTCTGTGAACAGTATCAATTGGGTACGATGCAAGGCCAGCTCCGTTGGTAATCACCCAACCAAAGAGCAAAGCTAGCGAAGAAACTATCCTGAAACCATCACATTAATAATGTATATGAATTTGGTAAGTTATATTTGGTCTCAGAAATTTACCACAAATATGTTTAGACATAAAGATTCTGTTCTTCTTTCATGTAAAAGAAAGATAATGAATTCAAGGACTTGCTGAAACTACTATCAGAAACAGGTGCAGATGAGAGGTAATAGCAGTAGAAACAATTATTTAAGTCAGTCTTTTATCTTATAATAATATAACAACAACTACGCCATAACATATACCTGCATCTTTCCGGTGAGGAGAACTGGCTTCAAGGAATCATTCATTCCAAAGTAGAGACCACGATAAACAATAATTCCAACACATGAAATATTGAAACCGCGGTAAAGCCCAGCGATTCCATCACATGCTAATGTCTTCTTGTAGACATCAACTAAACCATTAAACTGTCGTCGTCCCCCCTTCTTTACTGCCTTGGAATCATTAGCTAAACGAGTTCTAGCATAGTCCAAGGAATACACAAACAAAAGGGAGGAAGCACCAACAGCACCTCCTGATCCCAGATTGCCAGCAAACCATTTCTAGTAACCATCTCTCTATTTATTGAAGTTAAAAAGCCTCTTGAAGTTATCTTTAAAAGAAAAGTTCAAGGCTTGTTGAAAGTATGTAGATTATAAGCACATAAACGAAAAAAGAGCATTGTTCTACTAAAAATTTAGAATATAGAGACTAGCCTGAGTTGGGAAGTAACGGATGACATTAGCAGTGTTCCCTCTCCACAACGAAATGACACCTTCGTCCTTCATGGTTCGTTTGAAACAATCACCAATACCCTTGTATGGTTCAGATAGCCTTCCACTCTTGATCATCTCATCCTGATTCTGAATCAGAAGCTTAACCCGCTCAATTGGGGCAGCAGCAGTCTTGGACACAGCTGCAGAGACTCCACCCATGAGAAAATCAATAGCAAACCCAGCAAAGCCTCTCGGATGGTGCTTGAACAAAAACAGGGGATAAATTCGACGGAACCATAGATACATCATTTGCTGCTCGACAGGGCTTCACCATTGGATATTGAAAAGCAGCATTGCAGTACTTTCCAGACATGAATTTGCCTCTGGTGCAATGATGGGTTCTGGAAACCAAAATCTTGAGTTTGGTTAGATCGAAACAGACTACTAGCTACCTTCTGTGTAACAGTTGGGTGCTGTGCTTGATCCATTGCCATGTCTTTACTCGTGCAAAAAAAAACACCAAATTTTAAACACCCTTCAAAATTAAACCGATAAAATCAATCAATCATAGAGTGAAAGGTTAATCAAGTTAGCCTTTAAATTGTGATCCTTAATATCTTAAATGTTTGACGAGTCAAGCTTTGAATAAACATTAATATGACACTATCAACATCCAAATATTGCAAGATAATAAAACACAAAACAAGGATAGAGATTTAAGTACATCAAAGGTATTTACAAGTACAGGGCATTCGGCATTATCTCAGTAATTTGTAAACGAAGAACCGTCACCACGAATATTTTTCTTTTGATAACCCATTGTTAGGTAAATCAAGGAGCTATCTCATTACAGCCTTGTAATGTTGAGTTACATTGTGCTTATTTAATTTCTGTCGATTTCTGAGTTGCTGTTGGTGCATTTCTGCGTTTCTATTTCCGAGTCTTACTGAGTCAAATGGTCGAGTAGCTGTTGGTCTTGTTTGGTTGTTAGTTTCACTGTCCTGTTTTGTTTTGTTGCTGCGTTTCTGAGTTTCTGTTTTGCTGTTAACCAAGTTCAGTCGAGTCACTGCTGAGTTGCAGCCGAGTCTGTAGAGTTTTGTTTTTCTCTGTTTCGTTCGTTACTGAGTTGTGGGTTTGAGTTTTTTCGTGTTTCTGTGCAGTCGAGTCGTAGCTGAGTTTGAATTTTCTATAATGTTCATTTGTACAATTTACGAGTAATTGTTTGATTTAGTTCGTTGCTGTGTTTGAGTTCTTGTGAATTTGTTCACCGAATTTTTGATGTTTTTTGTTGTTAATTTTATTTTTGTGCAGTTGTTTTGTTTTTTGTTCATTGCTGCTTGTTTCAGGTTTTGCTGGCTTCGCGAAATGCACCGAGTTTTGGTTGAGTTGACCCGGTTCTTTGTCTGAGTTTCTTTGAGTTGTTTGGCTCGTGTAGTATTTATTTTTCAGTTTTACAAAATTGAATTTTAATTAATTATCATTTAATGCTTTAATGATAGGTTTTATTTCTTTCATTTATTAGTCTTAACGGTCTTACTTTTGAGGTTAGGGAGTCTGAGGTAAATTCCTGAGATACATGAAATTTATATACAAATATGGTGTGGTCATTTTAGTAAAAACAGAATTTTTTAATTAGCCCTGCGGGCCCAATTAAATATACAGTGTATTTTATGAGTATCTCAAGAAAAGTTCTCTGAGATCAATCTCAGGATTCTTTTTCTCTTTACTTTTATAATCTTAAATTAGTTATTAATTTCCCTAATTGTAGTTTTGACTTTTGAATTTTCCTAGAATAAATGTTTTAAATTTTTATAAATGCTAATTGATGCTTGCTTAATTTGGTACCAATTTTATTGACTTTATTTGATGACTAAAATCTTCGACCTTAAATGGTTTTTTAAGTTTTTTGTACCATTTTTGGTGGCCATGATTGATGGCGTATATTATGGGACTTAAAGAGGTTATTAGATTTTTTGTACCATTTATGAGCGATCATGATTGAGTGCTTATATTTTGGGCGTTGTAATATTACTCAGTTTGACGTATCTAATCAAAGGGATCTCCTTTGATTATGATATTATTGTTGAATCGTAGATGATCATAATAGAAAATGTTTAATTAGAATATAAAACTTAATGCACTTGTTTTTAATTTCTCAGGTTACGTCACTTTTTTGACATAGAATCAAGGCGTTAAAAGGGAGAGGCAACCAAGAGTAAGAGAAAAAGTAATATAGCAATCAAGAGGAAGAGAAAAAAGCAAGTATGCGTCAATAATTGATGGCAATGGACACTCACAAAAGCAACAAGTAGTTCTGTTTATTTCAACAATTTGTAAAACGATGTATTTTTTGTATTTGGAGGGTACTCTTTTTCCCCCTCGAGTTTTTTCCCATAGGATTTTACTCTTGTGGGGTTTTAACGAGGCCTTTCTATAACGCCTTAGAAATTTCGATTTTTTTTAATTTATTTATTTATTATAAATTATGAATTATATTATGTGAATATTGTTGTAAAGGTGAAATGTGTGTGAGATGCTGTTTATGTGATTATTTGATGATTTGGGTAAGCTGTGAAGATTGGTGTATTTTTTTTTTTTTGAGAATTTAAATATATTTAAATCATGCATTTTTTATCCTCTGTAAATTTTATAAAATTATCGGAGTTGATAAAAATCATGAAATCTTTTGCATTATTATCTTTATAATATTATTTAGTTTTTAAAATTTCTGGGTGGATTAATTTGGAGGTTTTGGTATTTTAAATTGATTTTACGAGTTTTATTGCGTTTAAAGCATCAAAACTTGTAAAATTCATATTTAATTCATTTTTGATCCTAAAAATATTTTAAAAATATGTGGGTGTTCGTAATTTTCTACTTTTCATTTTAAAAATGAAAAGTTTAATTTCCCGAATTTTTATTTAATTTCGATTTATAAAGTTGTTTATTAGTTTTAAAAAAATCGAACAAGTGGAATTGTATTTGGGCCCGGAATAAAGTGTAAGTAGTGATATGTATCTAATGGGCCAAGCCCATTAAGAAAAGAGATAGCAGATAGAAAAGTCGGGGAGAGAGAAACAAATTGGGGGAAAAGAGAAATTAGGGATTTGAAAAGGGAATTGGAGAAAATTGAATTGGGATATATATATATATATATAATCGTGTATAGGGGTGTGTGTGTGTGTGTGTGTGTATGAAGAGATGAGATTGGTGTAGTGGAAAGGGGGAAAGCAGTAGGAACGACGCAAGGGGAGATCGGAGGAGAGGCGGCGGCGCGACAGCTGGTCCGACTGCGGTGGCGGCGTCCGACCGGCGGGATGGTGGTGGCCGGAAATGCGAAAGAGAAGAAAGAGAGGGGGGAGAGGAAGAGAGAGAGAGAGAGAGAGAGAGAGAGAGAGAGAGAGAGAGAGAGAGATTCTCGCGGAGATTGAAACCGAAGGTATAAATTTTTATTTTTATTTTTATTTAATTTATGTTTCCGATGTAATTGTTTAACTCCTCATTTTAGATTAAATATGCGAATTCTTGTAATTAAAGTAGCTTTAAATTTTGATATTATTGTAGTAATTTAATTAGTTAGTTGTTGTAATTTTAATTAGATTTAATTGTGAGTATGTTGTTTAATTTCAGAAATTAAATTTAGAAAGTTTATAGTTGTTAATTATGATTGTGGGATTAATTGTAAATCCGATTATATGTTGTGATTGTTAGTTGTAAATTATTATTGTTGTAACTTGAGTTAGAATAGTTGTTGAATATCATAATTGTTAGTAATAAGTATGAATCATTGTATAATGTGGGAGTCGTATAATGGTACTAAGTCGTGAATGTTTATGTACTAAATGTATAAAGTCAAGTTATAGTATTTGTCAGATATTATGCTTGTCAAGTACTTGGTGGTAAATTATATGTGGTGGTGAGCTATTTGTATGGTTTTAAAAATGTGAATTATATCAAAGATTAATTGTTAGATTTATGATATTATGTGCTTATCTGCGAGGAGTTGCAATGAGGTCACAAGTCCTAAATGTCAATATTTAAAGACTTGTGTAATTTTCTTCAACTAGTTCCTTGGGCTTACGAATATCAATGATTAACTATCACGAGTATAATCAATATACTTGAGTGGTGTGATCATCGATATAGCGTAAGTAATAGTTAGTGCTAGAGGTTGTTCCCTAGGGCTTACGAACATCAATGATTGATTGTCACGTGTATCATTAAAATGCGTGAGAAATACGATCATTGGTGTAGCGTAAGTAGTAGTAGTGTTAATATAAATCATTATGTGCTATGTGCCGCATGTCAGGACGGATACTTTCTTATGTGTTTATTTTATGTTGCTGCAAGTTGAGGCAGCTTTATTTTTGCAAAAACAGGGTTGAATTGTATTTGAGGGGCTGTGCCCATAGTCCGATAAACGAATACTTCATGCCAAAATTTTCTAAAAATCCCCTGCAAATCTATTTAAAAGTCTAATTAAGTTATTTGATTTTAATGTTTGAAAGTATGTTATGATTTCTAAGGATTTAATTATATGTGGCGATGAATTATTTCGAGAATATATCGTTGTTTTAATTATTAAGTGGTTGTATTGTTTTGAAATGGTTATGTGATGTGTTTATGTGACTTAGTTGATTATAGAAAGGCTATTATGTGAATATGAATGAATATGTCTATATGTATTGTGTATGTAAGCGTTATAGGACGCGCATGGGTAGAATAGAGCAAACGATAAGGTTTTGCTTGAATTAGTACTGAAATGGTGATTGACCTTGTAAAGGTTCGAATAGAAGACTTGGTCAAGGTCAGAGCGCGGGTAATCTGAAAGATGAACAGAAGGACGAGTATCAAAGCCGAGAGTGTGAATGGATGTGGAAATTGATGAGTTACGAAGAAGGAAAGGGAAGTAGGGCTAAATAAAAGGCTAACAACTAAGGGCTGTCATAAGTTGAGTTGAGGATCGAGGTGAAAGTCAGGAACTCCGTAAATCGATGCAAGTGTTATTGCTATTCACTTATCATTCAAGTGATGCAGTTTAGTTTATTTGTTGTATGAAATGATTTGGTCAAGTATAGTGAAAGATGATATATATATACTTCTTCAAATTAGCATGATGCTGTTCACTTTTTCCACCCATAATTTAAATGTCGGTTTTACAAAGAATCTTATGAATAACCTTTTCCACACTTTAGCGCCATCTCTTTTATTTCCGTCAAATACTCTTAAGAAGTTTCTAAAGAAGGAAATCCAAGTTTTCTTAACTTTTACGAAAATCCGTTGGCAAAATTCCTGATCTAGCATATTTTCACTAATGGATTTCCATTTGGACAATGTTTTCCCTAAGCTGATCTGAACCTTTTTATAATGAAATTGTTTTGCAATAATTGTCCTAAACTATTTTATCCGCTTATGGAAGCTCAAACTCTTCGGTGTGTATAAGTTTTGATAAATGTTCAATACTTGACTATCTCCTTGATTTAGTCTAGAATTTCAATTGTTGAAAATATTATTGCAATTTATATCTTTATTCCTGTTCAAATGAAATTTCTCTTTGCGTAAGTTGTTGATGTCATAATTCTAGTTATTCATATCGGTCATGTTGATATCCATTCAAATTGACATTCTTTAAAATCCCCACCCTAGTTGGTATCGAACTTGTCGATATCTTTTAAAAAAAAATCTTGATTATTTGTTTGTTCCCTGTAGTGTATCGAACTTGTCGATAGTAAGCGAAGTTGTTGTTTATTATTAACTCTTAATCTTGAGTTATTATTCTGGACGTGAGTTTCCAGTTGTTGGATATCAAGGGTTGTCGATTGTCCCGACACCTGTTATGGATGATATAGAATTGGAAATGTTTTTAAAAAGTGGCCCTTGGGGCGTAAAACCCTACGGGGTGGGACCTTATCATGGTCGGAAGTTAAGGCCAATGTGTGCCATGGATCCAATTAAGGACATTGCTGTGTGCGTTTGTCCGGGGTTAGTGCGTGACTGATCAACAGCCTAACCTTATTGTTTTTTTTAAATATAAATAAAAAATTCCAATTCCAATCTATATTCTGAGATTGAGATGCTAGTTCTTGACTCCTTGGAAGTCTGTTTCAGTAATATTTTGGATATCAGAACTTTTATCAGTTCTAGTTTCTGTTGCAAATTATTAATGGTGAATTGTTGGCCCTCGTGGCAATCTAACAGATGATATCACTGATTCTTTCAAATGATGAAATGAAATTCTTTTGCTTATCAACAATTGTCGTTATTGAAATTGTCATCACTATTTACACTTGCTGAGCATTATTGGCTCACTCTTGCTTCTGTTTATTTCTCCAGTTGTTAGAGGTGATCAGAGAACCTAGTGGTCAGTTGGTATAGCTCTATAGACAGCGAGAGGAGACGTTCGAGTAATGGACTTTTCAAAGAATGGATTGGGAATTGTTAAGGTTGGATATTTAGTTAGACAGTGATTTTGTACATTCATACAATTGTATAATATTCTTTTATTCTGAGATTGGGTTGTAATAATGATATTCGATAGTTGTTTCATACCGTAACCTGTATGCGATCTTGGTTAAGGGGTTTTATTATTAAATGTTGATTATATTCATAGATGTATAATATTGTTTATAGTTAGTGGCCCCATATCTGTACCCCGGATTTTGGGATGCTACACTTTCTTTTGTGGGGTTCTTCCTTTCAGGCTTGAATATTTTATTGTCTAAATGTCCGGGGGCAACATGCGTGCTTTTCGGTTAGATGATGAATTTTCTTGAATGAAAAAATTCCCTATGTACGATTATTGTATTCCGGTACAATTCATGAATGAATAGTTCATTTTCTGACAAAAAAAAAGAAGGAGCTAGCTCATTTACAGAGGCAGACAACGTGTACACAAACCACGCTATCTCAGTATTGGTGTACAAAAATAGATTTGCAACTTGGCGGATGGATATGAATAACAATACACCCAAAAAAGCTCCGCATTAACAGGTAAGTAATCTATTGTCTTCCCTGTTTTACCTTAATCACGAAGGTATTGGTAAATAGAATAACAGTGCCCTTTTCACTACAAAGTGCATCAATATTACAGTTACAAGCTTGTATTCTGCAAACATTTGGGACCAGTCTCTCAATAATACCCGATTATCATAGAAGCAAAATATATATTTCCAATTAAAAAAAAAAAAGAAAATGTAAATTCACTCATGCTGTAAAATAAAGCAAACACCAGGGCCGGCTTAACAGTAAAGCAAAATAAGCGGTGGCTTAGGGCCCCAAATATATTTTGCCTTACTGTGTTTATTAAAAAATGTGCTTTGTATTACATTATATTAATATTTACGTAGTCAAGTTTAAAAATGCAACATACATAAGTAAGAAGTTTGAAAGACAAATATGTGTCATAAATATTTTTATTTTCTTTTGTTCAAGTTTTCTGGTGAGATCTATCCTTTTCTAATCTTTTTCTTTTTGTGATTTGATATTTAGTAGATTTATTTTCAATTTATTTTTTCTTTACAATGTTTAGAAAGTATGAATGTGGTAACGACAAAAGAAAAAAGAAAAAAACTATTGGTACATACTTTCAATCATCTTCAAATCACTTAGTTGCCTCTAAGAAGGATTCAACAGCGATCCCCTTAAGAGTCTGTCCTTTCGATTGTATTTGTAGATGTCGTATGACTTTTGATTAATGAATTGATTCCTTTTTGTTCAAAAAAAACAAGAGAAGAAGAATTAGTACAATCACAAAAGGGAGCACTTGATAATTTTTTGATAAAAGATTCTGCGTCCAGTCAGCAAGAAAATCACCCAAAAATACCAGAAAATATAGTGTCATGATCTGGCGGGAATACTTGATAATTAAATTTACTATACGCTGTCGTTTTGCAAGTTATAAGTTGTTATTTTGTCAGTATTGTTCCTATTAGCTGTTATGGTAGAGGTATGATCTGATTGGGACAGGTGTCCTGTACCATGTGGTCCAAGCACCCTTTATATATACTACCTACCCCCTGTTTGTTGGGACGATTATGGAATGAAATCAAATTTTATTTTCTCTTTACTTTCCTGTCTTCTTTTCTCTGTATTTTTCTTTAGCTGTAGTTGTTAGTGTGACATTTGGTATCAGAGCTTACGAGCTCTCGGCTGTGGAGTTATGGCTGATAAACACACTAGGTCAAAGCAGGATAAGGCCATCACCACCTTGGAATTGGGGGTAGAAGGTTTGAAGGTATCTCTAGATGAAAACAGGGAGAGAATCTCTTCCATCGATGCTTCTGTTCAACAAATGGCTGCAGATAACAAGGGTTTAAGGCAAGATTTTCAAGATCTACTAACCTTCTTAAAAAGAGATACTACAAACATCAACAGGACATTGGAGATGGGAGAAGGGAGTACAACTCAGCACATACCAAGATATACAGACTTAGGTAAACCTGTTACTTTACCTCAAACTCCTACTAGATTTGGTACTCTCAACGATGCTATTATAATAGATGCACAGGGTAGAGTCCTTAATGCTTCTCCCTCTGTTAATCAAGGAGTAACTGTGGGTTTTGATAATATCTATGCTCAGAAAACAACAAATCCGTTGTTAGATACATACCCCCAGGTGACCCAACCATATTACTCTAAACCCTCTTTTACTCAAGCACAATATGTACCAAACACAACAAACCCTGTCATATCTCTTACTGGAAATGCTAATTATAACTTGCCCCCCAACACATTTCAACCTATACCCTCCTATTCTTCTGCTAGACCACAACCCACCTTTTACTCTCCACACCCTCAGACACCGACCTTCAACATAAACCCTCAACAGTCTTATCAGACTTGGTCACCTTATGATAGTGGAATTAATAGAAACACCACTGGCAGTTACTATAAACCCCCTAAGGTAGAGTTTCCCAAGTTTGATGGGAAGGAACCTAGATCTTGGGTAGGGAAATGTGAGAAATATTTTCAACTGAACCCTACACTTGATGCTAGAGCTAAGGTTATTTGTGCTGCATTATACTTAGAGGGGGAGGCTGATGTCTGGTATAGGTCTTTAGAAGAGGAGAAACCCCAAATGTTATGGCCAGAGTTCGTTGATATGGTCTGCAATAGGTTCTCAAGGGTGGGATATGATAACCTAGTAGGCCAATTTAATAAGTTGACACAGAAGGGCAGGGTGGAAGACTATATCACTCAGTTCGATGAATTGAGAGGGCATGTCATGGCTCAAGAAGGATCACAAAGAGAGTCATACTATATTGATACTTTTATTAGTGGACTCAAGGAGGAATTGTCTCAGTCCTTGTATAACAACAGACCAGGAACCTTGCAAGAAGCCAGAAATATGGCAAGGGGGCAGGAATACCTCTTGAATGTGTTGGATAAAAGGTACAAAAGCAATAGCAAGGGCTTCTCTGCTCCTTTTGTACCAAAGGGAGGGAACCCACCATTCAAACCATACAGTGCACATTGGAGTGGTAAGGTGGCTGAGAAAGCAATCAGTAATGAGAGCAAGAAATTAACGATTGCTGAGATTAATGATAAGAAAAAGAAGGGACTCTGCTTTCATTGTGACGAAAGGTTTACACCTGGTCATGTATGTCTTAAGAAAAAACTGTATGTTATTCTTGATGACACTGTGATTGAGGAAGAAGCTTGTGGTGATGAAGAGTTGGCCCTGATTTGGGAAGAAGATGCTACAGAGAGTGAGACTAAGGAGGCTGCTATCTCATTAAATGCAATTACTGGAGCAAGGGGAAACCACACTATAAGGATTGCTGGCAAGTTGAAGAATAAACCTCTCAATGTATTGATAGACAGTGGATCAACACATAATTTCATCTCCCAAGCTTTGGTGAAACAGATGAAACTGCCTATAGTTGAGTGCAAGGAATTCAAGGTCACAGTAGCCAATGGAGAACAGTTGAACTGCAATAGTCAGGTGGAAAAGGTGAACTGGTCTATGGCTGACAGAAGGTTTACAACAAATATGAATGTCATACCACTGGGAGGGTATGACATCATACTGGGGGTACAATGGATGAGTAGTGTGAGTCCTGTAACCTTTGACTTTTCTCAAGGAACTATAACCATTAATTGGGCCAAGGAAAGAATTGTGTTAAAATCTGATGAAAGAATTCCAAAGATGATGACAGTGCCAGAGGTGGACAAGGGGTTCAAGTATAGTGAAGAAGCTGTGTATTTTCTGGTGCAAGTGACCGAGAAGAAGGAAGAGCCAAGTGGCCTGGTTAACACATCCACAGAAGTCCAGCAACTGATTTCTGAGTATCAAGATATTTTCAAACTTCCAACTGAGTTGCCCCCCAAGAGAATCCAGGACCATCAGATTGCTATCAAACCAGGAGCACAGCCAGTTAATTCACAACCTTATAGGTGCCCCTACTTTCAAAAGGAGGAGATAGAGAAAATCACTAAGGAAATGTTGGAAAGTGGAGTCATAAGAAATAGTACTTCACCTTATGCTTCACCAGTATTGCTTGTCAGGAAAAAGGACAGCTCATGGAGATTGGTAATTGATTACAGGGCACTCAACACCATCACCATCAAAAATAAATATCCTATACCTGTGATAGAAGAACTACTGGCAGAGCTTAAGGGCAGTACAGTATTTACTAAACTAGACTTGAGGAGTGGATATCATCAAATCAGGGTCAGAGAAGAAGATATCTATAAAACTGCATTCAAGACTCATCAAGGGCATTTTGAGTTCTTGGTCATGCCCTTTGGGCTAACTAATGCCCCTGCTTCCTTCCAAGGGCTTATGAATGAGGTATTTCAGCAACAACTCAGAAAGTCTGTTCTAGTCTTTTTTGATGATATTTTGATATATAGTAAAAGTGAATCTGAACACTTGAAGCACATTAAGGAAGTATTTGACATTCTGAGAGCTAATAAGCTCTATGTTAAACTCAGCAAATGTGATTTTGCTAGTAGAAAGGTGGAGTACTTGGGGCATTTGATATCTAGTGATGGGGTGGCTGCTGATTATCAAAAGATTAAGTCCATGATTGAATGGCCAAGGCCAACCACTGTGAGGGCATTAAGGGGATTCCTAGGGCTAACTGGCTACTATAGGAGATTTGTCAAAGGCTATGGGGTTATCAGCAAGCCCCTAACACAACTGTTGAAAAAGGGAGGTTACACCTGGAATGATGAAGCTGAGCAAGCCTTTCAACATCTGAAGCAACTAATGACACAGACACCAGTGTTGGCCCTACCTGATTTCTCAAAAACTTTTGTGATTGAGACTGATGCATGTATGAGGGGGATTGGAGCAGTTCTTATGCAAGACTCAAGGCCTATAGCCTATCTGAGCAAGGCATTGGCCCCTAAACATTTAGGCTTATCTACCTATGAAAAGGAGATGTTGGCAGTCATAATGGCAATACAAAAGTGGAGAGCCTACTTGCTTGGCCAACAGTTCATCATTAGAACTGACCACCAGGCCATTAAGCACATTGTGGAACAAAAAATCACTACTAATCTCCAACAGAGATGGTTATCTAAACTCCTGGGATATGACTACATAGTGACCTACAAAAAGGGGAAGGAAAATCTGGCAGCAGATGCACTATCTAGAGTGCATGAAAATGAAGCTGAAAATGCAGTTATGGTCACTGCAATGCCAACTTGGAAGGAGGAGTTACATGAGAGTCTGCAGAATGATACACAAGTGCAGGAAATGCTTTCTAAATTCAGCATAACTGGTACCTTGGATGATGATTTTCAATTGCACAATGGTGAACTGAAGTATAAGGGAAAGTATTATGTGGGGTCTGGGAACCAGCTTAGAAGCAAGATCTGTGCTAATATACATGCTAGTGTGGAGGGTGGCCATTCTGGCATAACTGCCTCAATAAAAAGGGCAGAACTCTACTTTTATTGGCCAGGTCTTAGAAGTGACTTCACTAAATATGTGAGGGAATGTGAAGTATGTCAAAGAAATAAAGGGGAGCATGTGCCTAGTCCAGGACTACTTCAGCCAATCCCTATTCCAGAAGAGGCTTGGAGGGAAATTTCAATGGACTTTGTGGAAGGGTTGCCAAGGTCTAAGGGCAAGGACTCTATTCTGGTCATTGTTGACAGACTTACTAAATACTGTCATCTCATCACACTCTCACATCCCTTCAATGCTCAAAAGGTGGCTCAGGAATTCCTAAATCAAGTTGTTAAGCTCCATGGTGTACCTACAGCAATCATAAGTGACAGAGATTCTATCTTCATTAGTTCCTTTTGGCAAGAGCTTTGTAAGGTATTGGGAACAAAACCTAAGCTCAGCACCTCTTATCACCCTCAAACTGATGGTCAAACAGAGAGGGTGAACCAATGTATTGAGATGTACCTTAGGTGTATGACTGGACACAAGCCAAATGAATGGGCTAATTGGATTCCCATGGCTGAATGGTGGTACAACACCTCGTTTCACAACTCTGCTGGCATGACCCCTTACCAGGCCTTGTATAACCAAGCCCCCCAACAATTAACTACCAAGCTGCTAGAAGTGAGGATCCAGTGGTGACTCAATTTGCTAAAGATAGGCTCAACACTCTCAGAATACTGAAGGATAACCTCACCAAGGCACAAGAAAGGATGAAGTTATATGCTGATAAGAAAAGAACTGACAGAGAATTCAATGAAGGTGATGAAGTGTTTCTTAAATTGCAGCCCTATAAACAGGTAAGTATGGCACTGAGAAGCAACCAGAAGTTAGCTGCAAAGTATTTTGGTCCCTATAGGGTGATCAAAAGAATTGGAAGAGTGGCTTATCAGCTAGCACTGCCCCAAGGATCAAGGGTACACCACACATTTCATGTATCACAACTTAAGAAGAAGGTGGGAAATAATAGGGTTGTACAGGTGAATCCTCCAGGGCTGGAAGATGTCGAAGCTGGTGAAGACAGACCACTCAAGATACTGGATAGGAAGTTGGTCAAAAGAGGCAACATCCCAGCTGTAATGGTGAAGGTGCAGTGGGATAGAGGTACTGAGGATGAGGCTACCTGGGAGGATTGGAAGAAACTGAAGACAAGATTCCCAGAATTTTGTATTCTTGAGGTCAAGAATTTTTAAAGGGATAGGCATTGTCATGATCTGGCGGGAATACTTGATAATTAAATTTACTATACGCTGTCGTTTTGCAAGTTATAAGTTGTTATTTTGTCAGTATTGTTCCTATTAGCTGTTATGGTAGAGGTATGATCTGATTGGGACAGGTGTCCTGTACCATGTGGTCCAAGCACCCTTTATATATACTACCTACCCCCTGTTTGTTGGGACGATTATGGAATGAAATCAAATTTTATTTTCTCTTTACTTTCCTGTCTTCTTTTCTCTGTATTTTTCTTTAGCTGTAGTTGTTAGTGTGACATATAGATAAAAATCTCATGGACGTAGAAGACGTGCTATTCCAGTGGTTCTATTTGAGGATTCTCAGCGGTGCTAGTTGGTAGTGTTTCAAGACTACTCTTTCATCAATTTTTGTAATTTTTTAATGCATCAAGTTGAACAAAGACTTAAGGTCTTTAGTTTTTGTAATACTTTTGTCAAAGTTAGTTTTAGTTATGTTGTTATATAAAGATCTTTTTATAATGAATTTTGATTAATATATGCAAAAAAAAAGTTATATATATAATTAAGGGCCTCATTTCTAAGATTCGCTTAGGGCCTCAAATTTGGTTGAGACGGCCCTGCAAACACCCACAAACTTATTATCAATTAAAAATCTTTCTTAGACACTCTTTTCATGTTAATTAAATCTCAGACATACTGCAGAAGGGTCTGAGTGTGACCAAAAAAAAATATTCCGAGACTGAAACAGAAGTTGCAACTTGGATTTTAAAACTACATTGCTTGCAACATTACTCCTGCAATTTGAAAAAGACACAACAAAATAAGTTCTCTTCAACATCAGTCAAACCAATATGTTAAAATTACAAAAATATCCCTGGAAACAAAACTTAGTTTCAAACAGAACACGAAATGGTAAAGCTCTAGGTACATTTAAATGTCTGCTTTCAGAGCATCTCCAAGCGCAGTAAACCCTTAGCTAAAAAGTGTTGCTGGCAGATGTACAGTATCTAATATAGTTAATCTCTCACAATATTGTTACTCCAACCAGCAATACCCCTTGTTCAAAATTATAGCAATCCACGATCTGTTGGCTATATATAGACAAGCACTACAGATCTGTACGTAAACGAGTACACGTAAGCTGCTGGTTTTGGTTCTCCTGTTTTTCTCCTAGACCACTTGCAAAGCCCAAATGTGTATATTTCATTTCCATCTTTCCTTTATTTATTCTTAATAAAATCAGTTGTATAAATGTTAATTCTTTTCTAATTTTTTATTATTTAAAAATTATTTTTTAGTTGTAATCTATTTTTGATAACACAAATATATTCATCTATTAAAATTTATCCAATTTTTAACAAAATATTTTAGATATAGGAATACTATTAGACAATATTTAAATATATATATATATATGTATATATATATATGGGTGCCCTTCCACAGCCACCGTTGGTTGAAAAAAGGCTCACAACCACCAACTCGTATACTGCCGCAAGTGTTCATTGCGGCAACAAAAAGACCCTTCCGCAATTGTTCATTGCGGCTGCCGCAACGATCGTTGCGGCAGCAAAAAAACCCAAATATATTTGTTAATTTGATAAATTAATAAAAGCTGTTAATTTGAAATATAGAAATAATTAAAAAAAATTCGATTTTTTTTATCTTTTGCTCAAAAAATCAATATTTTATTCTTTTTAAAAATGAAAAATAATTCGTGGCAAAAAAAATATGAAAAATAATTTTTTTTTATTTTTCTGAAATATTAGGATTATGGATTTTTTTTTATCTTTTGCTCATAAAAATCAAATATTTTTTATTCTTTTTAAGAATAAAAATTTGATTTTTATGACCAAAAGATAAAAAAAAAATCAATAATCCTAATATTCCAGAAAAATAGAAAAACTTTAATCCTAATTAGTTTATTTCTTTTTCCAAATATTCCATTTAAAAATTCGGAAAAAAATGAATAAAATATAGTTTCATCCTAAAATTTCAGAAAAATAGAAAAATATTATTTTTCATTTCTAAAAAGAAAAAAAAAATTGATTTTTATGAAAAAAAGATAAAAAAAATCGAATCTTTAAAAAAAAAAGGGCTTCCCAGAAGGTCACCCATCCTAAGATTACTCCAGCTCAAGCACGTTTAACTACAGAGTTCCAATTAGCTTAAATCCACCCGGACAGGAATGACACATCTGCTTGTTATTTACATAAAGTAATATTTAATCTGCAAATCTTAAAAACGAAAAAGTATAATTTATTGGTAATATTTAATTTAAAATTCGAATAAAATGAAAAAAATATTTTTCCAAATTTTGAATTTTAAATTGTCAAGAATAATAATTAATTTATCTTTTTTTCTAAATATTCCATTAAAAATTCGGAAAAATGAATAAAATATAGTTTAATCCTAATATTCCTGAAAAATATATTTTTCATTTTTAAAAAGAATAAAATATAATTTAATCCTAATATTCATTTTTAAAAAGAATAAAATATAGTTTAATATAGGATGTTGTTTTTCGAATATTAGAAAGAAAACAGGGGAGGAGAGAGAAAGGCTACTGCATTCTCTCCTGCCGCAATGAGGCCTTGCGTATAGAGTGTATGGAATTACTGGTTTACCCTTAAATATGCTGCCGCAATGACTCGTTGCGGATGCATAAAAAATCGGAATTACTGTTTTACCCTTAAATATGCTGCCGCAATGATACAATGCGTATACACAAAGTATACAACTACCCATTGCGGTTTCCGCGGCCCAAACAAATGCTAATTAAGCACAAACCTTAGGCGATTTTAGGCGATTTCAAGCAATTTCAGGCGATTTACTTACAAATCTAAGAATGTCAGGCGATCTTCCTCCTCAAGGTATCTTCTAATTGACACTTACACACACATGCACGTAGTTATACATACACACACACACACACACACTACTATATACATTGCTACTCACGATTATATGTACATGGTTTGATTCGTTTTTAACTGTGGGTGGTGTTTATTTGCTTCATTTTAGTTAAAATCATGAATTAAATCGAATTATTAGGGTTCATAGTTCGAATTTTGCCCATTTTTGGTTTGAATTTGTTTGAAATTAGGGCTTTTACCCTCAATTGAGTTGAAATTAGGGTTTCTCATATTTAATTAGGTTGAATTAGCTCGAAATGCCCAATTTAGAATTAGGTTTCGAATTATTATCCGAATTTTTATTAAAACTATGAATTAATTCGAATTATTAGGGTTTATAATTATGAAATTATAATTATAATTTTTTTTATGAATTGTGGAAATTTTAATTCGAATTTCTGAATTTTAATTTGAATTTTTGAGTTTAAAATTCGAATTTATGAATTAATATGATTTATTACTTCGAATTTTGATTAATTAATGTTATTAGTACTGTATTTTATTTGATAAATGATATTCATTGTTAATTTATTCTTGTTTTAAATATGTTTTCATGGAATGATAATTTTAGCCAATTTTGGTACATGTTTATGAAATGTGCCTTATTTCTTTGATTTTGCACATTGCAGATGCTATTGATATGCAGTGCGGGCCTCTCGATAGGTCCCTCTTGACCATGCAGGATGATCATATTAGCAGTCACATATGGCATGGGGGTGAGCGGGAGAAGGTGGATGTCCGCCAGTTGACAGCCAACCTCGACGATTGGGTATTTGATGACACCCAGGTTAGTTTGATGTCAGACTGGGGTTTCCGAGCGTTTACTAACCCACGCTCGATTCCCCAGAACGACATCCGATTGATCACGGCATTGGTGGAGAGGTTTAGGCCAGAGACCAACACCTTTCATTTCCCATTTGGTGAGATTACCATCACTCTAGAAGATGTTTACATGATATTGGGTTTGTCTGTTCGTGGTCGTGCTGTTACTCATACAGAGCTTTCCACACCGAAGCCATATTGGCTAAGACGGTGGCATGGTTTGAGGTTGAATGAGAAGGAACGTAAAGATATGTATAAAAAAGGTTTGCATTTTAGTCCATAAATTCTAATTTCTTGCATTTTAATCCTTTATTTGTTTAATTTTTGCATGTTATACCTTAAATTTTCATTTCTTTGCAATTTAGGTGGGGTGAAGCTTCATAGGTTGAGGGAAATCTATAAAAAGAAACCGGAGAAGCCTTCTCCCGAGTTTATCGAGCATGATGACCTTGTGTACACCCGGGCTTATCTTTTTTACATCATTGGGGGTGTGCTCTTTCCTTCATCGAACAGAGACGTCGTGCATCCTAGGTACTTCTTAACTTCATTTCTCTCTCTAGTCCTTGCAATTTATGCTTAAATTTATCTTATTCTTGCATTTTATACCTTAAATTTCACATTTCTTGCATGTTCATCCTTAATTTCTCCAATTATTGAATTCTTACCTTAATTTGCATTTCCTGAATTTTTTACAGGTATTTACAGTTAATCCAGAATGTGCATGAGATTAAGGACTATGCCTGGGGAGCTGCGGTGTTGAGTTATTTGTTCAGGGGTTTGGCCAAGGCTGCTCAGAAGGGTGCCAAAGCTATTAATGGATGCACCATGCTTTTGCAGCTTTGGTCTTACGAGAGGTTGTTGCCTGGGGCACCGAAGCTAGCACCTCGTACGGATTTTGTTTGGCCGAGGGCATTGGCATGGGCTGAGCCGATAGCTGAGAGGAGGGTTAACCCCCACCACCATACAGGTCTTTATCGGGGGGACTTTGACAGCTTTCAGCTTGGTTGGCTGACATGGCAGCCTTATCAGAGATTTTATGACATCCAGGATGTTTCTGTGGATAATAATATCGATCTGATGGATGCTCACTATATGGCCCTCGGTCGTGTCCCTCTTATTTCCATGGATATTGTTGAGTATGTCATGCCAGACAGAGTCTTGAGACAGTTTGGGATTCTACAGCATATCCCACAGGACCCGGTTGACATGACTTCACTGCGGACGGAGAGAGCATCTCGTTGGGTGCGGGACAATCATACCGTGACCTTGGCAGATTACGTTGAGGAGTGGCATGCTTTTAATGATGGCATGATACCCATTGTTGAGGAGGGTAATTACGTGTCTACAGAGGAGTACATGTATTGGTACAGGCGCGTCAGTAAGCTAAGGATTGCTCCATTTGTGGCTGAGCATCGCGCTAAGATTGTGCCTCGTGACTGGTATCCCCAGCAGGACATGGCTGATGCGGTATGCATTTTATACCGTTATTTCTCTAATTCATGCATTTTAGACCTTTATTTCTCCAATTCATGCATTTTAGACATTTATTTGTATAATTCTGCATTTTAGACCTTTATTTATATACTTTTGCACTTTAGACCTTTATTTCTCTAATTCCTGCATCTTAATACTTCAATGCAGCTGGATTGTGGAATGAGGACATTACATGCCATTTACAAGCGTGATCCCCCCGAGTGGTTCTTTGATTTGATCACTGAGTTTTTGTGTCGTTATGATCGGATCAACACTGAGTGGAGGGGTCCAGGATTTATCAGACCTAGTTTTGATAGACCCTCTCGTGCACATGATATGTATATTGATCCCAGCGGTCCTTCATCTTCACAGCAGCCTCCACTAGCCGTCTCTCAGAAACGTTTGCGTGAGGTAGTAATCTTTTGATACTTGTTATCTTTGAATGTAGTGGATTGAATATATGTATGATTGTTGTATATGTTATTGTAGGTTGAGATTGTTGACTGTCATGCTTCACTTACGCACGATGCCACACCTCATGTCTCTTATAAACGTCCTCGTCAGGTAGTAATCCTTAATGCTATGTTTAATTCGAGTCACTTAGGAGGAATTATATATATAACTATATGATCGGTTCCTTGACATATAATTGCAGGTTGAGACTACAGATGCTCTTGACTCGCCTACCCCGGTATCTGTCCCGCCTATAGTCCAAGTTGAGGTATCAATCCTTAACGCTTGGTTTAATGCAAGAATTATTGAAATAAGTGTCTAAAATGCAAGAATTATAGAAATAAGGGTCTAAAATGAGAAATTATAGAAATAAGGATCTAAAATGCAAGAATTATAGAAATAATGGTCTAAAATGCATGATCGATATATCTTGTAGGTTGAGGCTACAGCAGCTGCTCCTCCTATTACACAGACGACCCCGGTATCTAGCTCTCCTCCTTCACAGTCTACCCCGGTATCTATCCCCCTCATGCTCATATTAATCTCTCCTTACTGTAATTTCCTTCTTATATACCAACTTTTTATATGTTCTTCGTGTATTTATCTCATTGTGGTTGCAGGCTAGCACTATTCCTGCTGTGACAGAGCCTACCCCGGCATCTGTCCCCCATCATGCTCATATTGAGGTACTAATCTCTCCTATTTGTGATTTTCTTCTTATATACCATTGATAATTGTAGTTGTAATTTGATTTTTGTTATCATAATTGTAGGTTGAGACTACAGTTGAGACTACATCAGCTGCTCCTCCTGTTACACAGTCTGTCCCCACTGATGCTCATATTGAGGTAGTAATCTCTCCTCTAAAATGCAAAATTATAGAAATAAGGTTATAAAATGCAATAAATAAAGAAATAAAGGTCTAGAATGCAAGAAATAGAGAAATAAATGTCTAAAATGCATGATCGGTGTATCTTGTAGGTTGAGACTACAGTTGAGACTACAGCAGCTGCTCCTCCTGTTACACAGCCGACCCTGGGATCTAGCCCTCCTCCTTCAAAGTCTGTCCCCCCTGATGCTCATCTTGAGGTACTAATCTGTCCTATTTGTGATTTTCTTTCTTATATACCAATTTTGAATATGTTCTTATCACATTGTGGTTGCAGGTTAGCCCTCCTCCTTCACAGCCGATACAGGTTCATACTACAGTTGATCCTTCTCCTTCTACACCCATGGTAACACCTTTATCAGACCGCCCCATCCCTCCTGGTGTCAACCTTGACGTAATAATTTTTAACTTTGAAATAACCTTGACGTATTGTATTTGAAATGTGTATATGATTTTTGTATCTTCATCGAATGGCAGGTTGAAACCACTACTCTTGGTTCAGAGTTAACCCCAATGGCGGGTGGACTTGTGAAGTTTGGTAGTATCAGTGGTATTATTCCTGATAGGTTAAGAGAAATGCTTGGGGTATGTATCTTGAATCATACATTCGTTTTGGCTTGCTATTTTTCTCATATGCCATGAATATCCATCATGAATAGGGGTATTGACATGTATTTGCAGTTGGACACAAATGAGGATAAATACAAGGATGTGCAGAGGCGGGCTGGTTATGAATCAGGTGATATGAAGAAGCCACTGAAAAATCGGAAAATCAACTGGCTATTTAAGCATTGGTGGGGTGAAAAGCATAATTTTATTAGGAGTGTTGGTGGGATGGTTCCGGAGCTTGCTTGGGAAAATGTCCAATGCCTAAGACGCGATCATGAAATGGAGTCGTCAGTTCTGGATGCATATGTTGAGATGCTAAAGCTTAGGGAGAGCACATATTTTCAGAATAAAGTGCTAGGCCGTCTATGCAAGAGGTTCTTCCTTGGCATGAGTTATTTCACGACTATTACAGCTGGACATTGCACCGACTTGGAGGTAAATCAATTCCAATTTCTTGCATTTTAGTCCTTAATTTGGTTAATTATTGCATTTCATAACTTATTGCCTCATTATAGAATTATAAAATGCAAAATTATAGAAATAAGGTTATAAAATGCAAGAAATATAGAAATAAGGTCTAAAATGCAAGAAATAGAGAAATGAAGGTCTAAAATGCAAAATTATAGAAATAAGGTTCTAAAATGCAAGAAATATAGAAATGAAGGTCTAAAATGCAAGAAATAGAGAAATGAAGGTCTAAAATGCAAAATTATAGAAATAAGGTTATAAAATGCAAGAAATATAGAAATAAGGGTCTAAAATGCAAGAAATAGAGAAATGAAGGTCTAAAAATGCAAAATTATAGAAATAAGGTTCTAAAATGCAAGAAATATAGAAATGAAGGTCTAAAATGCAAGAAATAGAGAAATGAAGGTCTAAAATGCAAAATTATAGAAATAAGGTTATAAAATGCAAGAAATATAGAAATAAGGGTCTAAAATGCAAGAAATAGAGAAATGAAGGTCTCAAATGCAAAATTATAGAAATAAGGTTCTAAAATTCAAGAAATATAGAAATGAAGGTCTAAAATGCAAGAAATAGAGAAATGAAGGTCTAAAATGCAAAATTATAGAAATAAGGTTATAAAATGCAAGAAATATAGAAATAAGGGTCTAAAATGCAAGAAATAGAGAAATGAAGGTCTAAAATGCAAAATTATAGAAATAAGGATATAAAATGCAAGAAATAGAGAAATGAAGGTCTAAAATGCAAAATTATAGAAATAAGGTTATAAAATGCAAGAAATAAAGAAATTGAAATAATTCTTGCATTTCATAACTAATTTTCTCCTATTTGCAGATGCATCCAACTTGTAAAACTCCGGAGGCCATGAAAGACCAGGAACAGTTCTATCTTACCTACCAAGACCAGCACTTTGGGCCACCAATACATTTGTGTGATGTTGCTTTGTTCCCCGTATGCACAGGTAGTCATTGGTTTTTGTTTGTTGTGGACCTTGAAAGAATGAAATTGCTTTTAATTGATCCTCTCCGGGACCATGTCCCTCGACATTGTGACTTACGAAAGGCATACGCCAAGGAGATTTATGTCATGGTAATCTATGCTCTTCATAGTTATCTATTTCTTTCCTACTTATTTCTTTGTTCTTTTTTGAATATGTTTTTAATTTTTTGTGGTAAATTTGTAGGAAAAATTATTGCCGTGCATGCTTCATTTCTTGGAACCTTTTAGATTTGCTGCTGATGGTTTCATGGATGTGAAGTTCATTACGGAACGACCGAAGCAACAAGGCGGCTCTGATTGTGGCGTGTACGTTTGCAAGAATATGGATGCTATACTTGGCGGCATATCATTGAAAGATGCACGGTGGGACCCTGTATATGATGTTATGACTTTCCGATATCGCATAGCTTGGGAGCTTTTTAAAGGGGAAGCGCGGAGAATGACTAATGCCGGGTTACAACAGAGGAATCTAGGACTTTAGTTAATTTTGATCTTGTTTATTTGATTGTATTATTATTTTGTTAATTTTGCTCTGAAAGTAGTTAGTTGTATTGTTGTATTTATATTGGTTGGGATTGTGTTGATATGGTATTGCTGTGTTTATGTGGTTGAAACAGGTTTTAAATATGTATGGAAAGCAGTAAAAACAAACTCCATATTGAAGTTTATTTTGCTGTATGTTTCTTAGTTTATTCCAGTTTTTCGAATATTAGGAAAAAAACAGGGGAAAACAGGGAGGAGAGAGAAAGGCTCCTGCATTCCCTCCTGCCGCAATGAGGCGTTGCGGATAGCATCAAAATTAAAAAAAAAAAACAGCATTCTATTTTTCGGAAATTTTAGGATTAAACTCTATTTTATTATTTTTAAAAATGAAAAATATATTTTTCAGGAATTTTAGGATTAAACTATATTTTATTCGTTTTTTCCGAATATTTAAATGGAATATTTGGAAAAAGAAATAAATTAATTATTATATTTGACAATTTTAAATTCAAAATTTGGAAAAATATTTTTTTTTCAATTTGTTCGAATTTTAAATTAAATATTACGAATAAAAATTACATTTTCGTTTTTAAGATTTGCACATAAAATATTATGAAATTAAAAAAAAAAAAAAAAAGCATTCTGCATCCTATCCGCAATGACTGATTGCGGAAGTGAAGATTTAGTTTCCATATTGTTTTCTGTAACTTAATTGGCAGATGTGGCATTCCTGGCCGGGTGGATTTAAGCTTATTGGAACTCTGTAGTTAAACGTGCTTGAGCTGGAGTAATCTTAGGATGGGTGACCTTCCGGGAAGCCCATCTTTTTTCCTCGATTCTATTTTTTTTTATCTTTTGCTCATAAAATTCAAATTTTTTTTCTTTTTGGAAATAAAAATAGTGTTTTTCTATTTTTCGGAAATTTTAGGATTAAACTCTATTTTATTATTTTTAAAAATGAAAAATATATTTTTCAGGAATTTTAGGATTAAACTATATTTTATTCGTTTTTTCCGAATATTTAAATGGAATATTTGGAAAAAGAAATAAATTAATTATTATGTTTGACAATTTTAAATTCAAAATTTGGAAAAATATTTTTTTTCAATTTGTTCGAATTTTAAATTAAATATTACGAATAAAAATTACATTTTCGTTTTTAAGATTTGCACATAAAATATTATGAAATTAAAAAAAAAAGCATTCTGCATCCTATCCGCAATGACTGATTATATTCTAGTCAAAATTATATTCCCAAAAATGACGCCAGCTGACGTAACCTGTCGCATTGAGGCGTTGCGGCAGGGAATCTACTGCCGCATTGAGTCATTGCGTCTAGCTTTCTCAGCTTTTTACGAGGCGTTCAAATTACATTCCCAAAAATTCAAATGTTATTTTCAAGTTCATTAAATTTTGTTTTGAATTTTAAGATTTTTACTCTCAATTTTTTTCTATAAATACTCACTCTAATTCATTATCAACCACCTAAGTTCATTTTCTTCAATTTTTTCTCCAACCTAAGTTTTTCATTTTCTTTATCAACCTAACTTGTCATGGATGCAAAAAATGAAAAGGAGGCTATTTTACAAAAGAAGTTGAAAGAAGCTAAAGTAAAGATCTTGGTTCTTGAAGATCAAGTTATTGATTTGGAGGTGAAGGTTGAAGATCTCCAAGAAACCTTGGAAGAGGCTAAAATGGAGATTGCATATTTGAAGAAATTGTACGGGCACGAAGATCCGTAGAGGGAGAAGAAGGAGGCTACCAATCTACCACGGGCACGGAAATAAAAAAATTGTATTTTGATGTTTTAGCCCCTCCCAAATTATTTATTAATGAATTAAAATCTTGTTTTGTTGCTTATTCTAAACATTTTGTATTATTAGCTTAAAATGTGTCTCAAATTCAATTAACAAAAATATATCTAACGATATTCCTGAAAAATAAAATATAGTTTAATAAAATATAGTTTCATCCTAAAATTCCAGAAAAATAGAAAAATATTATTTTTCATTTCTAAAAAGATAAAAAAAAATCGAATCTTTAAAAAAATAGGCTTCCCGGAAGGTCACCCATCCTAAGATTACTCCAGCTCAAGCACGTTTAACTACAGAGTTCCAATTAGCTTAAATCCACCCGGCCAGGAATGCCACATCTGCTTATTAAGTTACAGAAAACAATATGGAAACTAACTTTTCAATGCCGCAAGGGCTCAATGCGGATAGAATGCCTTTTTTTTTTCAATTTCATAATATTTTATGTGCAAATCTTAAAAACGAAAAATTAATTTTTATTCGTAATATTTAATTTAAAATTCGAACAAAATGAAAAAAAATATTTTTCCAAATTTTGAATTTAAAATTGTCAAACATAATAATTAATATATCTCTTTTTCCAAATATTCCTTTTAAAAATTCGAAAAAAACGAATAAAATATAGTTTTATCCTAAAATTCCAGAAAAATAGAAAAATATTATTTTTCATTTCTAAAAAGAAAAAAAAATTGATTTTTATGAGAAAAGATAAAAAAAAATCGAATCTTTAAAAAAAAAATGGGCTTCCCGGAAGGTCACCCATCCTAAGATTACTCCAGCTCAAGCACGTTTAACTACAGAGTTCCAATTAGCATAAATCCACCCGGCCAGGAATGCCACATCTGCTTATTAAGTTACAGAAAACAATATGGAAACTAACTTTTCAATGCCGCAAAGGCTCAATGCGGATCGAATGCCTTTTTTTTTTCAATTTCATAATATTTTATGTGCAAATCTTAAAAACGAAAAATTAATTTTTATTCGTAATATTTAATTTAAAATTTGAACAAAATGAAAAAAAATATTTTTCCAAATGATTTTGAATATAGTTTTTTTTTTATGTTTTACTCATAAAAATGATTTTTTTTATATGATAAAAAATATGAAAAAAAATTTAAAAAACAGAACAGGGGAAAACAGGAGAGGAGAGAGAAAAGCTACTGAGTTTAACCCCTCCGCAATGAGGGGTTGCGGCTATCCGCAACTCCCCTGTTTTCCCCTGTTCTGTTTTTTAATTTTTTTTTCATATTTTTTTTCATATAATATAATTCATTTTTAATGAAAATTAAAGACTCAATATTTTATCATATCATATATTTCAATATTTTTAATTATTATTATTACAATTGTATGGATTGCATATTTGTACCTTACATTGAAAATTAAGATTACAATTGCATTGATCAAATATTACATAATAAAATTGAAACTAATTGCCAGTACAATTTCTTCTATCATGGTTTGCTCCTACCAACCCACATTTTCCGCACTTTCGTTGTTTGGTTGTTGAAGTTGACGTTTCAATACCACTTTTATATCTTGCCGCCTTCTTTCGTCCCTTAGTTTGTGACATTGGAGGATCGAATATCGGATCATGATCCCAATCTTCTTGAGGAAACAACTCGTTCATTTTTTCGGTCTTATCTTCTTGTGGAAAAGCATTTTCCACGTGACACCTCTCTCGCTCAATCAAGTTCATCACGTAATTGAAACGTGGGACAGAACAACTACCAACAGCGCCTAAATTTTGAAACGATTTGCACAATGCACTATATCTTGATGCTTGTGATTCACCAACATTACCAAGAACTGGAGGGGTATAAGGTAGAGGTCCGGCAATTTTGTTGCCATTTTTTGTCCACCTAGGCTTGATGTACTCCTTCGGTATACGTGTTTTTTGTTTCTTGTCTAGGTAACGGATCATGTGTTTACAAATCATCCCGGAATGTTCAAATTGCCTACAAACACATTCAATCTTTCCATCAATATGGGCCGTCAACCGATAGCTTCTTCTACCATCCTCCGGCACGGTAGACTTCTCAACCAAGAACATTTTAAATAAATGACACCCACCTTTAGCTTTCGTCACGACATAAGATGTACTTTTCAGAAGCTCCTTTTGAAAACGCCTAAACATCTCTTTCGTGTAAATTTCGGATGCATGAATTTCCAAGGATGATTGCAATACTAGTCTCCTTTCCCTTTCTTCGCTCTCGTAGTCACTTTTAACCTCCCTAAGATATTGTGCCTCCAAAGCCTTTTGGGAATTCTCAATGAATTCTTTCAAACCGGTAGATGCTTGCACATATTCATCAAAAAAGGCATTCATTGATTCACTTCTAGAGGTAGTGGTCATACCGGCGGCAAAATGCGACTTTGTGTAAGCACCAATCCATTGATGTCTAATGCGATACATTTCATTTAACCAAACATGATCCTTAAGTTTGTACTTCTCGACCAATTCCACCCATCTACCTTCAAATTCCGTGGGTGACAACGACTTGTACACACATGCATTAAAATCCGTTTTGAATTCCGGATATATGGTGTACAAACTAGATAACTTCTCGGGAAATTTACTACTTATATGCCATGTACAATATAAGTGTTTTGTTTCGGGCATAACCGTGGCAATAGCATTTCCCAAAGCAATTTCTTGATCGGTAATTATTGTAGTGGGAGGTTTGTTGTCAACGGCTTCCAACCAAGTTTCTAAAACCCATTGATAAGAAGTCTCGGTCTCATCTCTCATGAGTGCAAATCCAAACAAAATATTTTGGTAATGGTGGTTCACTCCCGTAATAGGTATGAAAGGCATACAATACCTATTCGTTCGATAAGTTGAATCGAACGTCACCACATCACCAAAATTCTTGTAAGCATTCATGCATCGAGGATCAACCCACACCAAACCTTTAACACGATTCTCGTTATCCACATCCACTCGATAGAAGAAATGACCAAACGCATTCTCTTGTTGTAACTTTCGTAATAAGACCAAGCCACACTCCGCATCACCGGAATCAAACACTCGGTGCCGAATATCCCGTATGACATTGCGTACATCTTGATTAGAAAACCCTAAATTTTCAGTTCCTCCACATGTCTCACCTAGATATTTGATCACTTTACTCGTCTCGATCCCCGATTTGTTAAACAACTCAATTAATGATCGGGTGATCGGATCGATATTGCGTGATGTTTGAAAAAATTGTCTCTTATCCGGTGTTACCATGGCATGATTGTGTTTCAAATCAACCAAAGTTACCTTCCATTTGTTTACATTTACTAGGTGACATACGTACATTCGAGCACGACAATTCGTTCGTGGATCTACATCCCTAATGCGTCGTTTTCCTTTATCAAGATAATCCGATTCCGGTGCTACTCTTCCACCCTTCTTACAAATAAACAAACGGGATGATGGATCATGACTCTGTTGATGTTTATGAGTATTCCTAATTATTATCTCGAATCCGACATTTCGACCATAATTTCTATAAAAACTTTCTGCCTCATCTAATGTATCGAAAATCATTCCAACACAAGGCACAATCTTATTAACATCCGCAAATGTAAAATCACAATTTTCGTTTCCAATATCCTCATCATCATGATTTTTTCCCATCCTAACATCCTCATCATCAACATTTTTTCCCATCCTAACATCCTCATCATCAACATTTTTTCCCATCCTAACATCCTCCTCATCATCAATTTTTTCCATCCTAATATCCTCATCTCCTTCATCATCATTTTTTCCCATCCCAAATTTCTCATCTTTTTCATCATCACCATCACTAATAATTATCTTGTTTTTACCCTTTCCACCATCATTTTTTTTCCCACCAACATCATCAACATTCATTTTATCTTTATGAACATTGTAATTCACTCTACGTTTACGAACAGTACTATAATAATTATCAATATCTACATCATCAAGAAATAATTTACGAGAAACATGATTTTTTTTAACGGGCGGCGTAACATAATCATCACCATTATGTTCACTAGATGAACTAGAAGAGCTAAATAAAAATGAAGCCATTGAATAGAGCACTAACCTTAATTTTGGATGAATTTTTGAGCTCCAAAACCTTGAAAATCGTTGGTTTTTTCTGCTGTTTGAAAAAAATAAATTGAAGAAGAAGACAAATTCTGTTACCTCAAAGGAAACAGATTTCAAGCCTGCCGCATTGTTTCATTGCGGCAGAAAGCCTTAAATGCCAACTGCCGCGATGAAACATTGCTGCAGGTGGTTCATTTATTACCAACCACCAACCATAATTAATGCCGTAAAATTTTTCTGAGCCACAATGAAACATTGCGGCAGGAAAAACTACCGCAATGAGTCATTGCGGCAGTAATTTATGATTTTTTATTTTTTTTTTGTTTTATTTTTAAATCTTCAAATATGCATCAAAATAATAAACTATATTAATTTTAACTTAAATGTATCTTTAATAATGTATTATGGATATTTTTTACATGTTACGTAGTTTAAATATTGATGGAATGACATGTACATCTCAATCTTAGATAACTGTTGAAAAATGAATCAGGATGGTAACATTTTTTGTTATTTTTTCTATTTAAAATATTCAATATAAATTTTTTCTTAACACTTTCATTCATTTTAACTTACATTAATGTTTTATGTTATTTTTTTCATTTTTTAGATTATAATAATATATATTTCATTATTTTCAAGTTTTGACTTTACATAACATTTTTTTCCTAAATTTGTTTCAAAAATTAATTAATTAATAATTTAAATGTCACGTGGTTGGAAGTCGTTCCCATGTTCATTAACCCGTCTATACACATTTCATATGTTATTATCTATTAATTTACTATTTTTTATTAATTTATAAATATATATATCAAATTACAATAATGTAAAATAATATGTAAGATAATTTTGCTTAAACTTGCAAGAGTAGAAGTTGGTGGTGCGGCAAAATGTTTGTATCATTTGGAAAAGGTCAAGAGTTTGAATCCAAACGAATGGTTTTAATTTTCTATTTTTTTATTAAATTTATAAATAAATATATTTCAAATTAATAATTTTAAATAATAAATAAGATAATACTGTTTACATTGCTATAGTACAAGTTGGTGGAGTGGGAAAAGTTTTGTATAATTTCTAAAAGGTCAAGAGTTCGACTCCAAACTAATGCTATGTATTTTTAATTAAACAACTAATAAATACTCCAACAATGAAAGATTGCGGCTAGTACTGCCGCAATGAACGATTGCGGTCAACTGCCGCATTGAAAGGTTGCGGTACTGCTGGTGGCTAGTCCAACCAACGGTGGTTGTGGACCAAACCTCTATATATATATATATATATATATATATATATATATATATATATATATATATATATATATATAGGGGGCTACTCCAATACAAACCTCCTTAAAATATAAACCTACAAACCAAGCATAATCTAATATTTCAAGCTAATCTAATGACCAAACTAGGGGTACCCCAATACAAAAAACGTTTAAAATACTTGGCTCTATCCAACAAAAAAAAATAAAAAATAAATAAAAAAAATCACTGTTCACGTGATGATGTGGCAGTGGATTTCACTGGTTAACGGTGCTTCGCACCTTCTTGTACGGCGCTTCGCGCCTTTATCATTCTAAAGTTGTAAGGAATGACAATCAATGGTAAAGGAAATAGACGATTGACGGGTGTGTCGAGAGCCTTCGGCCCTCATGACTACCTAACTCATCCGTTTACTGTCTTAAATGCTTCGCATTTCCATGGCAAGATTTTTTTTTTTTGTTGGATAGAGCCAATTATTTTAAGCATTTTTTGTGAAGGTACCCTTGGCGGGAACCTTAGAATAGATGAAATATAATTAATTTAGTGTTGGTTTGTAGGTTTGTATTTTAAAAGTGGTTTGTATTTGAGCACTTACCTATATATATATATATATATATTATAAATATCTAGAATATTATAATATGGTAACACTGGGGTTTATATGTATAACCTCAAACATGTATTATGAGGAAGATTTAAATGATTGAATAATAGAAATCAGTTTTATCAATTTTGTCATGGCATCAGAGCCAGGTCATGTAACCCTTGCTTCCGCAAATATAAATCAATACACAGAATATGTGTTGCCCGGATTTTTGAAAAAACAATCGCAATCATTGATTACAACTTTTGGTAGTCCTAAAAATACATCATATCAATCAAATAGTAAAACTGATGATAAAGGATGGATAATTGATACCGGCGCTTCAAATCATGTTACGGGTGACGTCTTTTCCGGTTGGTTTGCCTAACGGTGAGAAAGTTGCAACAACCAAAGAGGGAATAGTGCAACTTTCGGACAAAATTTGTCTCAATCGGGTTCTTTATGTTCCCAAATTGACTTGCAGTTTAATTTCTGTTTCACAACTTAATGATGATCATAATTGTTTTGTTCAATTTTCTTCTGACACATGTGCTATACAAGATCTTCAATCGAGGGAGGTTATTGGAATAGATGAACGACGAGATGGGCTTTATTATTATCGATGTGTCTCGAATGTTAATTCGGTTTCAACTGTAAGTTCTTCCTTAGAATTGTGGCATAACCGAATGGGACATCCTTCTGAAAAAGTAGTAAAATTGATTCCTCGACTTCGTAAGTCGAGGGAGTGTTTGGATAAAGCATGTGAACTTTGTCATCGTGCAAAGCAGCATAGAGAAACTTTCCTATAAGTGATAATAAATTGGTAAATATAATTGATATGGTTAATATCAGTGTTTAAGTTTTACAGGGAAAAACAGAGTTTAACTTGAAACAGGAAGCAGTCAAAGTTTAGTTAAACTCTGACAATTAGAGGCTGAACAGAGTTTGCTATACGCTGATAGTTGGAAGCTCGACAGAGTTTGTTAAACTCTGTCTGGAGGAAGCGTCTACTTGTCAACAGTGTTTGAAGAATTATTGAAGATAATTATGGAAGCAATATCTTTGAAGATTGGATAGCTGTCAAAGAGATTGAGTTGACTAAGGAGACGTGTAGCAATCGTAATTGATAACAATTATATAGCTAATTTATAGGAGTATCAATTATCGATTGTATAGCAGCTGTATATTTTATAAATACAGTTAGGTTAACCCTAGAAGGGTAATCAATCGTGTAATACAATATCTTTCATTGTAACCTAAGCAGCTCTCGGTGATAATTTACATCACTGAGAGAGAAGTTAATTCAAACAGTTTTTAAAGCTTTTAAAGAACTTATTGTTATTCTCTCATACTTAGTTGATTATAATTGTGTATTCGGCCTAACAATTGGTATCAGAGCTTGATCTATTAATTTATTACAGTTTAAGATCCACACACACAAACAACTATAATCAATGGCAGAAATTCCTCCTCCCACATCAGGCTCTAGTGCTGAGAAGGCTCAACCTGCAACTGTGAGTCGATATGAAACAATCAGGGTTCCTATTCTTAAGCCAGCAGAATACTCAACCTGGAAGGTGAAAATGGCTATGTTTCTGGAAGCTACAGATCCAGAATATCTTGACAGAATTTATGAAGGCCCTCATAAGCCTACAAAATTATCTGTTGTTGCTGCTGGACAGGAAGCTAAATCTATTCCAAAGGAGAAGAAAGATTTGACTCCTGAGGATATTTCATCCATTGGAAAGGATGCAAAGGTTAGACATCTTCTTCATAGTTCATTGGATAATGTTATGTCTAACAAAGTGATCAATTGTAAAACTGCAAAAGAGATTTGGGATGCTCTAGAGGTTAGATGTCAGGGAACTGCTGCAATTAAGAAGAATAGAAGGAACATACTCACACAGGAGTATGAACACTTTGAGGCTAAATCTGAAGAATCAATGACAGAAACCTTTGACAGATTCTGTAAGCTACTTAATGATCTGTCACTGGTTAATAAAGAATATGATCTAGAAGATTCAAATCTCAAGTTTCTTCTTTCTCTACCTGAAAAGTGGGATGTCAAGACAACCACTATTAGAGACAACTATGATCTGGCTGATACTGATATTGATGAGATCTATGGGCTGCTCAAAACTCATGAACTAGAAATGGAACATAGAAGCAGAAGATCAGGTAGAAAGTCAAAATCTGTTGCTCTAAGAGTTGAAGAAAGACCCTCAAAGAAGGAAGCATCAAGGAAGAAGGCAAAAGGAAAAGCCTTGGTCATTCATTCTGAAAGTGAGTCATCAAACTCTGATGTTGACTCAAATGCAGATGAATCATCTGATTCTGAAGATGATGAGGAAATGATGGAAATGGCTGCTTTGATGGTAAAGACTTTCAAGAAGATGGGTTTCAAGAACTTCAAGAAAGGAAAGAGATTCTCCAAGAATATTGATTCAAATTTTGACAGGAAGAATTTCAGAAAATCTGAGAGAAAGGATACCAAATCTGGAAAAAGAGACAAGTCTGAGATTTAATGCTACAAGTGTAAGGAGATGGGTCATTATGCTCCTGAGTGCAAGAAGGGTAAAACTGAGAAGGCACTCTTCACTAAAGGCAGAGATTGGGCAGACACCTCTGACTCAAGTGAGGATGTAAACTATGCTCTCATGGCTACTACTGTTGATGAAGCTGTAGATTCTGAAAACAAGGTACCTCTAACTACCTATGCTTATAACATTGATGATATAACTGAATTAAGAATATATCTTAAGTCTTTGCATATCAGTTATAGGGATCAGACTTTAGAGAATGAGAGAATCAAAACTGAGAATTCTGAACTCAAAGAGAGAAATAAGGTTGTAGAAGAGAAACTTGTTAAGATGCAGCAAGTTCAAAAGGAGAGAGATGATGCTGTCTATCTTGAACAAGAGTTGTTAAGTCAGTATAAACAACTAGAATCTGAGTTGGAAAAGGCAAGTAACATTATTAAAACTTGGACTCACTCAGGAAAAGATACTCAAGAAGTTTTTCAATCTAACACTGTAGGTCTAGGTTATTCTGAGAAAGATGAACTTAGGTTTCAGAATACAGTCAAGATAAGACCACCTCTTCCACCTAAGAAATTTGGAACATTTGTTAATGGAATAAATGAACCTAGATTTGAAGGTGGAAAAGAAGCTGTTAAGAAAGAACCAGTAAAAACTAGTGTTAAACAGGTTAATATTGGTTTAATGACAGATAAACAACTTAAGCATAAGCTTAAGGAGTTAAAATCTGTTAAGAAACAGAAAGTGTCTAGAAAGAACAGAAATGGTAAAGTAGGCATTACTCAAGGCAATTATCCAATGCTTGCTACTTTAGCTCCAAGAAAGACATGTCATAACTGTGGTAGTACTAACCATCTTGCTAGTTTTTGCAGGAAGAACAAAGACATTAATTCTTTACCTTCCAAGTCTGAAGTAAAGAAAGATAATGTTAGAACTAAGCCACAGACTTTATGCAAACACAGTGGAAGCACTTGGCATTCTATTTATACTTGCAGAAATTATCATGCTATTTATCATAATTACTATGAACTGAAACCTAATCTGAAATGGGTTAGAGTTAATTCTGCAAGTGTAAAATCTGATAAAGTTAGTTTAAACTCTGATAATGAAAATTCCGCTGCTAAAGCTAACAGAATTAAGAAAGCCAAAGGATCCAAGCAAGTCTGGATCCTTAAATCTAATCCTCAGTAATTGTTTGTGATTGCAGGGCATCAGGGAAAGCATCCTAGTAGTGGACAGTGGATGTTCAGGACACATGACTGGAAATAAAGCCCTGCTATCAGAGTATGTGGAAAAGGCTGGCCCAAAAGTTTCCTATGGAGATGGCAACATAGGACATACTCTGGGATATGGCAATATTAATCTTGGAAGTGTCATCATCACAAATGTAGCTCTGGTTCCAGGACTCAAGCATGATCTGTTATCTGTGAGTCAAATCTGTGACAGAGGTTTCATGTAGATTTTCAACCTGAATACTGTGAAGTTATCCGCAAAACCACAGGGAAAGTTGTTTTAGTTGGACAAAGGCACAACAATATCTATGAAGCAAGCTTGTTGACAAACTCTGATGGAAAAACAATGTGCCTGTCAACAAGAATGTCCAATGAGGAGAGTTGGAAGTGGCATAAGAAACTCTCTCATTTGAATCTGAACAACATCAATGAGCTAATAAGAAAAGATCTTGTTAGAGGACTTCCAAAGTCTTTACTAAATGTTGATGGTCTGTGTGATTCATGTCAAAAGGCCAAACAGAGGAAGACCTCTTTCAAGAGCAAGTCTGAATCTTCAATTGTTGATCCATATCATTTGTTACATGTTGATCTTTCTGGACCAGTAAATGTCCTGTCAATTGGAAGAAAGAAATATGCTCTAGTTATTGTTGATGAATATACCAGATACACTTGGGTGTATTTTCTAGCAAAGAAGGAAGAAACTGCATTAACTCTGATGGAGCCTGTGAAGCTACTGGACAAAGGATCAAAACACAAAGTCAAAATAATCAGAAGTGATAATGGAACTGAATTCATAAATGCAACAATGGAAGAATTCTGCAAGAACAGAGGAGTGAAGCAAGAATTTTCTGCACCTGGTACACCACAGCAAAATGGTGTAGTTGAGAGGAAGAACAGAACCTTGATAGAAGCTGCCAGAACTATGCTTGATGAAGCAAAATTGCCAACCTATTTCTGGGCAGAAGCAGTTCAAACTGCTTGTTTTACTCAAAATGCAACACTGATCAACAAGCATGGAAAAACACCATATGAGATGGTGAGGGAAAAGAAGCCAAACCTGAAATATTTTCATATTTTTGGGTGCAAATGCTTTGTGTTGAAAACTCATCCTAAACAGTTGACCAAATTTGAGTTGAAAGCAGATGAAAGAATTTTTGTTGGCTATCCAGTGTCAACCAAGGCATTCAGAGTTTATAATCTGAGAACAAGGGTGATTATTGAATCTATTCATGTGTCATTTGATGACAGGAAAATCACTGGACTTGAAGATGTTGATGAACATGATCAGTTGCACTGAAAATGAAGATCTAATCTCTGATGAAATAAACTCTAATGACACTAGTCCAACAAACTCTGTTGATGCAAACTCTGAACCTCTACTGGTTCACACAGAAGAAATAGTACAGTCTGAACAAAGAGGAGAACCAGTTGAGGGGGAGCATGATCATAATGATGACTCAAATTCTGATAGTGAGTCAACTGAAAATTCTGGATCAAATTCAAACTCTGATGACTCAAACTCTGAGAGATCAAATTCAGGGGGAGTCTCAGAGAATGAAGAAAGGCATCAAGATAATCAGGAGAACATTGATCAAGGGGGAGGATCAACTGTTGACAGAAGTCATTTACCTACAGCTAGGAAATGGACAAAATCACATACACCTGATTTAATCATTGGAGATCCAGATGTAAAAGTTAGGACAAGAAGTGCTACAACAAATGAATGTCTGTTCCATGCATTTTTATCCAAATCTGAACCAAAGAAAGTGGAAGAAGCTCTTCAAGATGCTGACTGGATAACAGCAATGCAGGAGGAGTTAAATGAATTTGAGAGAAATGAAGTATGGACCCTTGTACCTAGACCAAAGAATAGATCTGTTGTTGGTACTAGATGGGTTTTCAGAAACAAAACTGACAGTGATGGGGTTGTTACAAGAAACAAGGCCAGACTTGTGGCCAAAGGCTATTCACAGTAAGAAGGAATAGATTATGATGAAACTTTTGCTCCAGTTGCAAGATTGGAGTCAATAAGAATCTTTCTTGCATATGCTTCTCACAAGAAATTCAAGGTTTTTCAGATGGATGTGAAAAGTGCTTTTCTGAATGGAAAACTTGAAGAAGAAGTGTTTGTTGAACAACCACCAGGATTTGTAGATCCCAAGTATCCAGATTATGTCTACAGGCTTGACAAGGCACTCTATGGACTTAAACAGGCACCAAGAGCATGGTATGAAACTCTGGCTCAATTTCTTTTAGAAAGTGGGTTCCACAGAGGTACAATTGATAAAACCTTGTTCTATTTCAATCTTGGTAGTGATCTGTTATTAGTTCAAATATATGTAGATGACATAATCTTTGGACCTACTAATGATAAACTCTGTAAGAAGTTTGCCAAGTTCATGCAGTCTAGGTATCAAATGAGCATGATGGGAGAGCTCAGTTATTTTCTAGGGCTACAGGTAAAGCAAACAGATGATGGAATTTTTATCAGTCAAGCAAAATATACCAGAAATCTTCTTAAGAAATCTGGCATGCTTGACTGCTCATCTGCAACAACTCCTATGGCAACAGCAACAAAGTTGGATAGAGACACAGGTTCACCAGTGGATATGACAAACTATAGAGGAATGATTGGGTCACTTCTTTATCTAACAGCTAGCAGACCTGACATCATGTATGCAACATGTCTTTGTGCAAGATTTCAGGCAGATCCAAGAGAACCACATCTAACAGCTGTGAAGAGAATCTTCAAATATCTTAAGGGAACCATAACTTTAGGTTTGTGGTATCCAAGAGAATCAGACTTCAAGCTTCTTGGTTACTCTGATGCAGACTTTGCAGGCTATAAAATAGACAAAAAAAGTACTAGTGGAAGTTGTCAATTTCTTGGTGATAGAATTGTTTCTTGGTACAGCAAGAAACAGAAATCAATCTCTACATCTACAGCTGAAGCAAAGTATATTGCTGCTGGTAGCTGTTGTGCACAGATTCTGTGGATGAAGAATCAATTACTGGATTATGGATTGAGGTACAGTAAAATACCTATTTACTGTGATAATCAAAGTGCTATTGCTATGACAGGTAATCCAGTACAGCATTCAATGACCAAGCACATCAGCATAAGGTACCATTTTATCAGAGAACATGTAGAAGAAGGGAATATTGAGCTTCATTTTGTGTCTACAGAACAACAGCTTGCAGATATCTTCACCAAGCCATTGAGTGAAGCTGTATTTACAAGGCTGGTAAATGAACTAGGAATGGTCTCTAGTTTTGACTAGAGATATTGGTTAGACTCAAAACTCTACTTATGTACTGTGTTGCTCTTATTTCTGTGGCATGTTAAACTCTGATATGCAAACTCTGCTCAATGACTGTTAAACTCTGTTAGCATGCTTTTTAAGTCATACACTGTCAACTGTTGAATAAACTCTGAGAAACTCTGATAATGTTTCTTTCTGAACATAAACACCGATGAAGATACATGTATGAAACATTATTCTCAGTAATTAGTCATGAATCTTTCTAAGTTATCTGTGATCTAATCTTAAACTGTGTAGAAAGTTATCACAGCATGATACTGTTCTATATTTATAGCATCTCTAAGTTTATTTATCCTAAACTCTGAGTCTGTAAATACTGTGTGCATTGCCTCTCATAAATAATTTCTGATGTTGATGAGCTCTAAACTCTGTTAGTTATACACTGTTGAATTAGATTCTGTTATTAGAATAACCCCAAAGCTAAAATATATAGACTGTTAGAACTCCTTTGAGATCATGTTTGTGACTAGGACGACCCAGGAACTTACTGGTATATAGTAAGGGCTAAAATTCTATAATTTTTGGTGACTAGTCGAAAGCTAGGAAGATCCAAGAACTTATCATATTGATAAGGGCTAAAATTATAGGATTTTTAGTGACTAGTTTTAACCTCTGGTTACTGGAGAAAACCAAAAAAAAAATGGGGGTTATAGATTAGTTAAATATTACTGTATATAAACTGGTTACTACAGAGTTTAGCATTCATCATATATTCAGTGTTTACTATGAGAGTTTGTGCATCCAGTGCTTACGGATTTACTTTATGGATTTTATGAAATAATAGATGTTCTAAATACTGATCTAGTAAACTCTGCTCTACACACACGTATATTCACAACTGTGTAGTATTTGAAAGGATAACAGTAATTAAGTTGGACAATTGATAAACACTGTTGGATTTTGTTGAGTACTCTAAGGTAGTATTTTATTTCAGACAAAACATATACTTGGAGTACACAAAGAATTTTTGAAATTTGCATGTAATATGTGCCAGTTGTTTAATTGTGTCAGACAATTAAAGCTTATTGGAAATAGGAGAGAGAACAGCAGTAATAATAGGCATTATTACTGCGCGTGTAAATAACTGTTCCACTGTTTATGTGACACGTGTCCCACTCACACACTTAACAAGAAATTGGATGTGTGTTTAATGTCTAAAACGATTAGGTTTTGATTTTCAATTACAGATCTAATCAAAATCATTTCATTATTCACTTTTTCATCTTTACATTCACGAACACACAACATCACACATAATTTCTCTGTTACTTTCACTTAAGCATTTTCACAAACACTTTTCCACACACTCTCTTCTCTATTATACTGTTCTAATGGCAACCAAGAATTTTGTGGCTCAGGGATTAACTTTTGTTACAAACAACTATGCTGCAATCCTAGACACTGCTAAAGCCCCAAAATCATTTCATCTGATTCAAAACTTCTTAAGAGACTCTGAAATTGGTAAGGCTCTTGTCCAACCAGAGAAACTCTCGGCCACACAAATCTCTACCTTCTGGAGAAACTCGGTTTATGATGATGGTGGAGAGAATGGGACTCCATCAATTGTGTTTACCTATGAAGATCAAGAGTTTGTCATAACTCCTGCAACTGTTCGTGAGGTTTTGGATTTTGACACTCACACTTCATACTCTGTGGCTGTTGAGGGTCAATTAAAAGAAATGTTACATCAAATAAGGTTTTCTACTCCTTTGGATAAGATTGGGAATGTCAAAAGGCCAGGGCTCAGGAAGGAGTAGAGCTTCTTCTTTGATTGCATTACTCGAGCATTTGGCAAGAAGGTCACCAACTGGGATGCAATTCCTGGTGAAAGTCCTCAAATCGGGTATTCTCTTCTTAATGGGAGTAACATCGATTTTGGTCGTCTTGTACTTATGAATTTGGGTGAAAAACTTGCAGAGTCTAATACAACTGTTTATTTCTCACGTTTCTGTCAATGTTTATTCTCTGCTTGTTTACCTAATTTGGCAATTGCTGATGAGGATGTTATACAACCTTTCCAATGTCATAAGAGAATATTTTCTGATTTTACAAATAAGGATGCTAACAAAGAGCAAGTACCAGAGTTTATCTATCCTCTTGCCCTCAGAAACTTTCTCAACCAACCACAAGAACAACAAGAACCACAACATGAACCAATCATTGAACCTCCACAGTCATCACCTCAACCCACAAACACAGTCACCACCTCAACCCACAAACACTGAATCTTCTCAACCCACAAACACTGACCCACCTCAAACCATAAACACTGAACCAATCACTAAACCTACATCTCCACCCACAATTACTACTACTTCACAACTACAATCTTCATCACACCCTCAACCTCAACCATAATCAAAACCAAAGAAACCAAAGAAAAGCAAGGCTATAAGGCCATCAAGAAAACAGAGGATTGCTGAAGCTTCTAAGCCAAAGAGGGCTAGAAAGGAAAGGGCTAACAAACCTAAGTCTACTTCTATACTTGATGATTCTGTCTCAGAAGAAGAGAGAGCAGAAGTGAATCCTCCAGCTAAGAGAAGGAGATTAATTCTTGAAGAATCTGATGAAGATGTGAATGTTGAAGCTCCAGAGGATATTTCTAAGGAAATACCTGCTATTGAGATAGAAAGAGATGGAAATGCTGATGCTCAAATGGATGAAATTCTTGAACCATTGTTCCCATTCTCTGAGAACATAGACATTCCAATCTCTTCACCTGCTGTATTCTTTGAGGCAACTGATGCAGTAAATCAAACCACCTTGGTACATGAAGAAACAGTGGCTTCTCATACTGAGTTAATCTCTGATGCTCATCAATCTGTTGAACAGGGTGAGGAAATTGATCAACCACCTAAGGAGATAAACTCTGAGCCTATTGTGCAATCTGCAGAGGATATTGTACAGCCTGTTATACAGCCTATTGTTGAACCTACTGCTGAAACTGTTGCAGAGGATGTTGTTGAGACTGTTGAAACTGTTGATGCATCTATTCCAATTCCTGAATCCACTCATCATGTTGAAGCTGAGATTGAAGATGAAACTGAAGGGAATACTGAGTCAAGCTCTTCTCAGAGTTTACCAGTCCAGACTGATGCTAAGGTTAAGGATTTTGCTGGTCCTTCAAATCAGGCAGATGCTGAAGAAGAACATTATGAACAATTTTCAAATGACTGGTACAAGGACACTTGTATCTTTCCTGTTGCAAGAGCAGCTGAATTTGTCAAGAGAACCTCCAGAACAATTAGAAATCCAGAGATTCTATCTTGTCTCAAGGCTACAGTTGTACAAGTGAAGACTCTCAATTCTAGGTTTGATCTGTGTCAAAAGGCAATTTTTGATGTTCGAGGTGATGTTGTTAGAGGAGATGATATGATTAAACTTGAAAACAAGAACAAATTTCATTATCTTTCTCAGAATCAAGAAACTTTGTCTCATAGGCTGAGCAAAGTTGAAGAAAATCAAAATGCTATGTCTTTAAAGATTGATTCTATTGCTACCTCCCTGGTGTTAATCACATCTATTCTTATGCCTGATGATGTCAAAAAGGGGGAGAGAGTTGCTAAAGACAAATGCAAGCAATCTCAAATTCTGATCAGAAAGGATAATGCTGGAGATGGAGGAGCAAGTAATAAAGGCAGAGGCAAAACTGAAGAACTTCAAACTCTGAAAACTAGCAAGTCTTCTAAATCACAGTTTGCTGGGATAAACACTAATACTCAAGGTACTTCAAAGACCAAGAGTTTGGTATTCTCTTCTAATCCACAGACTGATGAGGAGTTGGCTGCTAAGTTGTTCATTGAAGAAAATGAGGAAGGAGCTACAATCGAAGATATTAAAGCTGAAGAAAAGAGTTTACAAGAACAACATCTCAAAGCCTTAAATTCTGGAAAGTTAAAGAAAGGAAAAGCTCCTAGGCCTGTTCTTAAAGGCATTGTGATCAAGGAAAATGTTGATGCTGGTCAAAGATCACATTTATCAAAGAAATCAACAGAAGCAGAAGTCAAACTCAAGCTGAAAGGCATTGAAGGAGAAGTTTCAAAGAAGAAAGATACAACCTCTCTTTCTACACAAGTTGTACAGATTAAAGAAAACACAACCTCTGTTGCTACACAAGTTGTGTCTAGACCTTTATCTTCTCAGTTGCAATCAGTTTTTGGTAAAGGAACACTTCATGATCCAAATCTATTATCTGGAGCCTCTATGGATTTTTCTGATGGAAGAGCTTTGTCTGGTAAGGTTAGAAACAATAAGGCTGGTCTAGGCTCACATAAAGATAAAAGGCAATATACTGGTCCCAGAGATCCTTCTTCACTGGCTGTTCCAGGTCGTGGTGTCACTCAAGAGAGTTTGGACAGACTGGAATCAGTACAGTTAGTTTATCAGAAGAGTTTAAAGAAGGATTTTCTCTTGTACTTCATGGCTGATGGGATAGTATTTAGAATTGGTGAGAATGATATTGGCTTGAAATATTGGGAAGAATTAGAATATGTTCTATATCTTTTCAAGGTGAATAGTCAAAGGACTCAATCAGTTGCAAATGTGCTTAGACAGAAAATGCTCCAGAATTTGGCAATCAGAGGGATGAAGTGCAATAGCAGATATGTTCCTAAGTACAGAGACTGGAATGGAAATCTTATTGAAATGAAGAAGGGTACTGCAAAATTAAAGACTGATTTGGGAATCACAGTACTTGACTTCAATTCACAGTCAGAGGAAGTCAAATTTATTAGGCTGGGAAATGAGATGAGGAGAAACAAAATCTATGATCTTAGATCTGCTATCTATCAGACAGATGATAGTGATCCTCAGCTAAGAGAGATTAAAGAAGCTATGAAGATTGAGCTTGAAAATGCAGAGAGAAGATTGCTTATAGATTATCTCAGAACAACACCAGATCTTGAGGAGATTAGAGATTAAAGTCTGTAAGAATTTTCTTGTTATCTGTAAATTTTTATTAAGTCAAGTTTAAACTCTGCTTATTTTAATAAACACTGTGTTTGTATGAAATTGTTTTGACATCATCAATTATAGTTAACTTGTGAATTTTTACTAATGAACAAGTTGGGGGAGATTGTTAAATATAATTGATATGGTTAATATCAGTATTTAAGTTTTACTGGGAAAAATAGAGTTTAACTTGAAACATGAAGCAGTCAGAGTTTAGTTAAACTCTGACAGTTAGAGGCTGAACAGAGTTTGCTATACGCTGACAGTTGGAAGCTCGACAGAGTTTGTTAAACTCTGTCTGGAGGAAGCGTCTACTTGTCAACAGTGTTTGAAGAATTATTGAAGATAATTATGGAAGCAATATCTTTGAAGATTGGATAGCTGTCAAAGAGATTGAGTTGACTAAGGAGACGTGTAGCAATCGTAATTGATAACAATTGTATAGCTAATTTATAGGAGTATCAATTATCGATTGTATAGCAGCTGTATATTTTATAAATACAGTTAGGTTAACCCTAGAAGGGTAATCAATCATGTAATACAATATCTTTCATTGTAACCTAAGCAGCTCTCGATGATAATTTACATCACTGAGAGAGAAGTTAATTCAAACAGTTTTTAAAGCTTTTAAAGAACTTATTGTTATTCTCTCATACTTAGTTGATTATAAGTGTGTATTCGGCCTAACATAAATCTACACGGATATTTGAGTTAATCAATTGCGATTTATGGGGTCATTACAGTTCACCTTCATTGTAAGAACACTAATTTTTGGTAATATTTCCTTTTATTTAATATCTTGTGACATTATCATTATGGAACCTTTCTAGTCATCCCTGTTGATTAATAGAATTGATTGTCTGAGAAACTGCGTTGTTGCATTTATTATGTAATATAAAAAGGAAGATTGTGAAGGCAAGAGTCTTATTGTTATTAATATTTATAAAACTTGGGATTTGAGAATGGTTAGAGTATTAAAGGATTATTAAGAATTATGACGAGGAACTATGGACATTCGAGGAATTTACACTTAAGGAATTATAAGGGAAATCTTTACGCGACAAAATATTATTACGAGAGAATAATTAAGATACGATACGAAGTAAAGATTAAATAACAAGCATTGGTGGGAGAATAATAATACAAGGAAAGAAATTACATGCAAGTGCCATGTAACTAGCTAGTTAGGAAAAGAAACTAGAAAGCATAAAGTAGAAGTGAATAGTGACATGTGTGATGTGTGTTGTAACCTAGGGGACAATAGGGCATGGGGAGACAACCTAGACCCTAGCTTGGCAACATGTGAACCACATCTAATCCCCACAATAATACATATCATACATATCATTTTATTACCTTTCAAAATAAAACACAAACAAAACACTTTCCCCCCCCCCCGTTTTTGAAGCTCTCGGCCGAACCATCAAGAGAAGGAGGAGAGAGATTTTCTCTCCATCTTTTCCTCACCTACAACCTCAAGCAAAAATCCTAGGGCTTCCTTGCATTATAATAGAGGTATGGTATCAATTTCATAGCATTTCATCCATTGAATCTTGAGATAAAAATTGTTGAAGGTTTAGAGGAGTGTTAACCAAAGTTGTTATCTTTTAGATCTTAAAGGATTAAGGTTTGTGAGGGCTCATCCAAGTGTTCTTGGTTGTTGTAAAGCTCACCCAAGGTCTTTAGCTACTCAAGAAGGTATAAAAATCTTGAACCCTTTTGATTATGTATTGTTTATAAGATATGGTAGTAGATCCATGAGTTTTAGAACTAATCTTGGATGTATATGTATTGGATAGCATGGATCTTGAGTTTTGATGTTGAGATTGTGACTTTTATGACTATGGTTAATATATATATCTCCATGAGTGTTATGAACCATGATCTAAGTGTATTAAGTGTTGATTATGTTATGGAAGTATGAAAAATGATTGATCTAAGTAGTTTGAGCTTAAAGAGTTTTGTCCAGGAACTTTGTTCTGTATTGTAGCACGATTTTGAACCCCCAAATGATGTGACCTGATGTCCTACCATATATTGTTGGAAAGATAATTGAATGTAGTTTCTGGAAATGTAAGGTTCATAGCTAGGTGATGTGTAGATTTTTAGTTATGGCCGGAGGAGTGAATTTTGTTTCTGGACTATGGACTGCATTAAGTGACCCCCTTGTGAACCTTGTTTAAACCCCTTAAAATATATGTGGGATCATGGAAAAATTTGAGAATGTAAGGAATGCAGAGGTGAAGACCACCCAAAAGGAATTGGATTAAAATATGAATGTTTAGATTTTATAAAAATGCTAGAGTAAAATTCGCGCAATGGAAAAAGTCGATTAGTGGAACATGATTCTAGGGTTAGTCGTTATGATTCGAACGTGGTAACTAAATTAAGTCGAGTAAGTGACGAGCGTAATCGAGTGATGACATGGACCTATAGTGGGGCTAGGGAGTCATAAGACGAAGTCGTTAAGTTAATTTCGTACCCCCTTAAAACCCCGTAATTAAAGAGATATTGTTAAGGTACTAACGAACGATTATTGCTTATGTATAGATCGTTCGAATCCGCACGCTCGACCACCCCAACCAAACCAAGGCAAGTTTACTTTTCAAAACTTATCCATATACAAGGACTTTTACTGTTGTGTTTGTAGTTTTCAAATTATATCAAATGCTATGTTTATCGAGGTATTGATGCAATTGAGATTGAACAAGTACATGTATGCTTTTACCCCTTGAACTTAGATTGAAATATTTTCTTCGGACAACGACTCTAGCAATAGAGGTCGTGGCGGTCCGTATATACTATTGACCGGGCAGCGGTATATTATTATATCGTATCTAGATTGCGAAAACCCGAAGGGTCATTCGGGGAGTATCGTATACTCAAACATCATGCTCATATCTTCGTAAATACTCGAAACCCTATCTTGGATTAAAAGTTTATTTTATCGAATAATTATTTATTAATTATTAATATTAAATCTTAAAATATTATTTATTAATTATTGTTCATTCTTTAAAGACAAAGTTAATCCAAGATACTTTTTAATACTTTCAAACTCGAACTCATTCGAACTCAAAACATTTTCGAAAACCCCCGGTCAGATTCTGCTTCTTGTATGATTTCAAGAATCATCGGTCGACTGATGTCGGACCTCAACTACTCTATTTTCAATCAAAATCAAGTTTTAAAAGAAAAAGAAAAAGGGACTCTGGCAGGTGTGGGAACCGTTGACGAACGATTCCCGGGATGTGTAAGCGGCCGTGAGCCAGGCGGTCCATCACTTATTATTCCGGCCCAGGTGTTGCCGAAGGATGATTACGGATGTAGTTTTCATCGAGGGTGATTACGGATGTAGTTTTCACCCGAGGGATAGTTACGGATGTAGTTTCTATCCTTCTACCGGTAGAGAAGACCCGCGGATGATTGGACTTGGATGTGACGACTGATCATCGTCAATCCTTGTCAGGTTTTTGTGTTTTCTTTAAGTCCCATTCCTCCATTTTGGAAAAATGCTTTGACACTGCTTCTTAGGCTTTTGTGCCAAGTTGCTGATAGTGTTCTATTTTGATGAGAAAGATGTTGAATCAATGCAGTATCTAGAACTGCAAGTTTATTTTGAAAACAATGGCACATATTGTTGCACCTTCGAGATTTATCAACTATGACAAGTGATTTTATAACTGATTGATACAAACAAGTATATCAACTGCCAATCATATGAAATGTTATATTGCTTACCTTATATATATATTTCTTGCTGAGCTATAGTTGCTCACTCTTACTTGTTTTCAAATTTTACAAACACAACAGCTAAGCGAAATGGCAAGACCCAGGCAGACTGTTCGAAAGCAGGTGACTAGACCCGAGCCACCACTTGAGATTCCACCGGTAGGCCCCATTAGCCAGATTGGTTGGCAGCTTTTGTTAGTTCGTTTTATTTATCAGTATGACCTGTGCAAGGCAGTGTATCGTAACAAACTTTCAAGCCGCCAACTTCGCTTCATATCGAAGTGTTGCTGGTAGCATAAATACTATTTAATTCGGTCTGTAATAACTCTGATAATTTTAATTCTGCTTAATCAATGTTGTGACGTTTCTGAGGCTCTAACCTGTGTGTGTGTGTGCGGTGTGAGTTGTGGGGTCGATGGTTGTTTTATATATATATTATGTGCGAGAACAGGTATGTTATTAATGGAAAATGGACCGTGAGCGCCTAGATCTTCGACCCCGGATCTGGGGGCGTCACAGAAATGGTATCAGAGCGAGGTTACAGTTCTCAGAAATGATAGTAATTTAAGAAAGCAACCCTAATAATAATAACAATAACGATAACCTTAATTACAACCTTAATAATACTTAGAACTCTCATCGAGTTTGTAGTCGGGTTATCGGATATAGCCCTGACTTTAAGGCCCGTGAGGGAAATACTCCTAAACCCTTCTTTTATGGTTAGTGACCCACCTTATTTCCCTTGTGTAGATGGAGGAGATACCAGACCTTGAGGCTTTCGAGAGAGAGCATGATGAGGCCCTGATGCGAGAGACCGAGGATCCAGAGGAGGATATGGGTGCTGACTCCGAGCTTGGCCCCTGGATTACACTGATAGAGAGTACTGATGATGAGGATCCCGTTGAGGAGCCCTTTGAGCCTGAGCCTGAGCCAGAGCCTGTTACCCCATCTCCTGTAGCTACTGATGAGGAGAGTGTGAGATCCGGCGAGGGTCGTGTTGTGTCACCCCCACCTTCTCCACAGACATCTAGCCCTGTTTCATCGGACGGTGACTCCGAGGATGACACTTCTGGTGAGGAGGAGTTTGACCCTACCCCTGCTACTGCTCCTGCTGCTGCTGCTGCACCTACTCCTGTTCCTGTCATACCACCTCCACCGATGGACCTACCCCTAGTGTCGGGTACTGAGCACGCTTACGTGGTACAGTTCCTGACCTGAGACTTACTATCTGCAGAGGCCCGACTTAACGAGGCGAGGCGGGCACTAGTGGAGGAGCGCGAGGCACGCTTGAGGATCCAGGCTGAGATGAGGATTGCTGTTGCTAGGAGGACTAGGGCTCGACTCCACAGGATTGAGATGAGGAGTCACGATAGGATTCTTGGTTTAGGGATCCGCGGGGGCGGAGTGATCCAGGCTAGGGATGCTAGGCGTGTTGTGCGTCGTGCATTTGCCCGAGTGAGGACCTTGCTCCGTCGCGGCGCGGCCCCGTGATGCGTTACTGATAGCTCAGTCCCCTAGGTTCAGATGACATTAGTGTGTCGATTTTTCGGGATAGTTGACTTGTGCAGTGGTATCCTTTCTGACCAGTGGATGAGTAGACTGACCTACAGATATGTAGAGGTGACTTCGAGTAGTATGTATGGATGTAGCCCTACTTTTGTGTAGCCTGACTATTCGGATGATGTATTTGTATTTGTTCCACTTTTGCTAGACTTTGACATCGGAACTATGTATTTGGCTCTAACATCCAAACTTTATGATAACCCTTGTACCGTACTTATTTAGTTTCAGTTTCCTTAATATTGCCTCAACTGCTTTACTTTCCGATGCCATGCTTTACTATTTTGATATACAACTGTGATTATACAATTGCTACAAGCCACAAATACAACCATGCTGTTTCAAATTTACGATATGCGATTTCAAATTGTTTTCTACGATTTCCAGAGATGTTCCTACAATCTTTAAATAAAAAAAAATTTGTTTTGAAATTTTGAAAAATACTTTTGAGGTTTTGAAATTTTGAAAACTCTTGTAAATGTTTTCGCATCCCAAAGGGATTATTCCCCAAAAATGTTTGACATTTTATCTCCAACACCGGATTATTAAAACTTTTGCACTTCCACCCTTATGAGGAGGAACGATACGCTCCTGACCCGTGCAAACGCTGTCAGGTAATTGGAAAACCCTAAACCCTTTCTTGTTTTATTATCAGAATCATGCCACCCAGAAGAATGAACACTCGAGCTCACCCGATCAGTTCTGAGGGCCAAGGTAGCCACCATGGAACCGGAGGCCACCAGAACCATGAAGGGGATAATGCCCACCTGAGTGAGAATGAGGGCAACGATCATAACTTGTTTGATGACTCTGAGTATGAGGAAGAAGAAGCTGGTGATGACACCCGAGAGGTAGAACATCCTAGGGGAGGCCCTATGGAACAGTTCATGGAGTTACTTAGGCAGAACTTGGACCGTCCCCCAGTTCAGCAACCACCCCAGAATGCTAATGCTAATGCTTTCCGGAACTTCAAATCCCTGAAACCCCCAGAATTTAAAGGAACTGCCGACCCTGTCGAGGCAAGGGCCTGGCTGAAGGAAATGGAAAAATCTTTCGAGATACTAGGTGTCGCTGAGGAGCAGAAGACTGTTTTCGCCACTTACCTTCTGAAGGGTGAGGCGAACTATTGGTGGGAAGCTAAGAAGAATTTGGAAGGAAGAGGTGTGGTAACCTGGGAGAGATTTAACGAGCTGTTCTTGGAGAAGTACTTTCCTAGGTTCATGGAGACACAAATGGAACTGAAGCAAGGAAACATGACGGTGGCCGAGTATGAGGCCAAATTTACTGAGCTGTCGAGGTTTGTGCCGGAATATGTGAACTCTGAGGCAAAGAGGGCCCGAAGGTTTCAATTAGGGCTAAAACAATGGATTCAGAATCGTGTGGCGGTTCTTGAGCTGACAGACTATGCCACCCTGGTACAGAAAGCGTCAATTGTTGAGGCTGGGAGTGAACAGATGCAGAAAGAGAGGGAAGGAAAGAAGAGGAAGTTGGATAGTCGAAAGGGAAACTCTGCTGGTGGGAGCTTTCCGAGCAAATTTAAGCGAGGAACGATGTCCCAACCCAGCGGGAACTTTGGAACCAAGAGAGCTGAAAGTTGGAGTGTGGGCCAGGGCGGCCGACCACAGGGATCGTCTTACTCTACCCCATCCCGAGCCCAACCCCCAGAATGTAATAAATGTGGAAGGAAACATGCGGGCGTGTGTAACCTGCAAGAGGTGAAATGCTTCAAGTGTGGGCTGACAGGGCATTATGCTAACGCCTGTCGCGGAACTAGTAACAACCCGAGTGTCGGAGGTAATTGCTTCAAGTGTGGGAAACCAGGGCACCGAATGAGGGAATGTATGTCCTCTGGGCCAGCTGCATCGAGAGTGAGTGGAACTGCTTCTAACAAGGCCCCTACTGCAAGAACTTTTAACATGACGGTGCAGGATGCCGTGAGGAACACGGATGTGATTGCAGGTACCCTACTACTCAACTTAGTTAAAGCAAATGTTTTATTTGATTCAGGAGCTACCAAGTCCTTCATATCTCTAGATTTTGTATGTTAGTTAGGCCTTAAAACTGAACCATTGAAAGACAGATTGCAAATAGAGATAGCTAATCATGAAATTATTCCCGTTAGCCAAGTATGTCCAGGTTGTGACCTAGAAATAGAAGGGCGACGCTTTCGGCTAGACTTAATACCTTTTAAACTAGGGGAGTTTGACGTAATAGTAGGTATGGATTGGTTAACAACCCACAGAGCCCACATTGATTGTGTCAAGAAGAAAGTAAGTTTGAGACTGCCAGGGGACGAGGAAGTAGTATTTAGTGGGAAACGGCAAAGCCAAAAGTTCCTGACTATGATTTAAGCTAAGAAGTTGTTACGTAAAGGATGCAAAGCCTATTTAGCCTATGTGAAGGATACCAAGAAGGAGGCACCAGACCTGCAGGAAATCCCTGTTGTTAACGAGTTCGCGGACGTATTTCCGGACGATCTTCCCGGACTACCACCCGATAGGGACATCGAGTTTGCTATAGACTTAGTTCCGGGTACGGCCCCAATTTCGAAAGCCCCATATCGGCTAGCCCCAGTGGAGATGAAAGAGCTGGCCACTCAGTTACAAGAGTTGTTGGATAAAGGGATGATAAGACCTAGTGTGTCACCGTGGGGAGCCCCGGTGTTATTCGTGAAAAAGAAGGACGGCAGCATGAGATTATGTATAGACTACAGGGAGTTGAACAAGGTGACTATCAAGAATAAGTATCCCTTGCCCAGGATAGATGACCTGTTTGACCAATTGAAAGATGCAGTTTATTTCTCTAAGATTGATTTGCGGACCGGGTACCACCAGTTAAAGATTAAACCAGAAGATATACCAAAGACGGCCTTTCGCACCCGGTACGGACACTATGAGTTCCTAGTGATGTCATTTGGGCTAACGAATGCCCCTGCAGCTTTCATGGATTTAATGAATCGAGTCTTCAAGAAGTACTTGGACAAGTGTGTTATAGTCTTCATCGATGACATCTTGATTTATTCCAAGACGAAGGAGGAACATGCGGAGCACTTGAGGATTGTATTGGGAGCATTGAGAGAAGAAAAGTTGTACGCTAAGTTCTCGAAGTGTGAATTTCGGTTGAAGGAAGTTCAGTTTTTAGGGCATGTGATTAGCGAACAAGGCATTCTAGTGGACCCAGCCAAAATAGAGGCTGTATCAAATTGGGAGAGGCCAACCACTCCAACAGAGGTGAGAAGTTTCATAGGACTGGCTGGCTACTATAGGAAATTTGTCCAAGACTTTGCAAAAATAGCAGCCCCTTTGACCCGACTAACTCGCAAGACCGAGAAGTTTGTGTGGACTGAAAAATACGAAGAGAGCTTCCAAGAGTTGAAAAAGAGGTTGGTGATAGCACCAGTACTAACCCTACCTGATGATAAGTGAGATTTTGTGATTTATAGCGACGCATCCCATAAAGGTTTAGGGTGTGTGCTTATGCAGCACGGTAAGGTGATTGCGTATGCGTCCAGACAACTTAAGGAGTATGAGATAAGATACCCCACCCATGATTTGGAATTAGCAGCGATAGTTTTTGCTTTGAAGATCTGGAGACATTATCTTTACGGAGAAAAGTGTGAAATCTACTGTTAAATATAATTGATGAGTTTTGATCAGTGTTTAAGTGTTACAGGGAGTTATCAGAGTTTAGCTGGAAGCAGTCAGAGTTTGTGTAAACTCTGACAGTTGGAAGCTCGACAGAGTTTGTTAAACTCTGTCTGGAGGAAGTGCGTCTACTGTTCAACAGTGATTAAAGATTAATTATGGAAGCGATATCTTTGAAGATTGGATAGCTATCAAAGAGATCGAGTTGACATAGGAGACGTGTGACAATCTGTAATTGATATCATTGTATAGCTGATTATTAGGAATATCAATTAGAGATTGTATCGTAGCTGTATGTTATATAAATACAGATAGGTTAACCCTAGAAGGGTATCGATAACGAATTATCATTATTGTAACCTAGCAGCTCTTTGTGATATTTTACATCACGAAGAGGGTTTGAAATACAAGAAGTTTTTTAAGTGCATAAACGCTTTTACTTGTTAATCTCTCATACAAAGTTGATTATTATTTGTGTATTCGGCCTAACAAGTGGTATCAGAGCCAATCTGTTACTTTATTACAGGTTAAGATCCAAACACAACAATAATCATGTCAGAAATTCCTCCACCAACACCTACTGTTTCTGAAAAGGCTCCTACTACTGTGAGTCGTTATGAACCAATCAGGGTTCCTATTCTGAGGCCATTAGAGTATGCTACGTGGAAGGTCAAGATGACTATGTTTCTGGAGGCTACAGATCCAGAATATCTTGACAGGATTTATGAAGGTCCTCACAATCCTACAAAGCTATCTGTTGCAGTTGCTGGTGAAGCAGCAAAAATGGTTCCAAAGGAAAAGAAGGACATGACTCCTGAAGATCTATCATCAATTGCTAAGGATGCAAAAGTTAGGCATTTACTACATAGTGCCTTAGACAATGTCATGTCTAACAAAGTCATTAACTGCACCACTGCAAAAGAGATATGGGATGCACTTGAAGTCAGGTGTCAAGGAACTGCAGCTATTAAGAAGAATAGGAGAAACATACTCACACAAGAGTATGAGCATTTTGAGGCATCAAGAAGGAAAATGAAGGGAAAAGCTTTGGTCATACATTCAGAAAGTGATTCACCAAACTCTGATTATGATTCAAACTCTTCTGAATCATCTGACTCTGAGGATGATGAAGAAGAAATGAGAAAAATGGCTGTGCTGATGGTGAAAACTTTCAAGAAAATGGGCTTCAAGAATTTCAAGAAAGGAAAAAGGTTCTCTAGGGATTCAAATGAAGACAGGAAAAGCTACAGGAAGTCTGATAAGAGAGATTCTAAAGGGAAGAAGGATAAGTCTGAAATTCAATGCTACAAGTGTAAGGAGATGGGTCACTATGCTCCTGAGTGCAAGAAGGGTAAAACTGGAAAGGTACTCTACACTAAAGGCAGAGATTGGGCAGATACTTCAGATTCTGATGAAGAAGTGAACTATGCTCTCATGGCTACTACTGAATCAGAATCCTCTGAAAATCAGGTACCTCCAACTACCTATGCTTATAATATTGATGACATTGCTCAATTAAGAATTTTTCTTAAGTCATTGCATATAAGTTATAGGGATCAGACTTTAGAAAATGAGAGGATAAAAGCTGAAAATTCTGAACTTAAAGAGAGAAATAAACTTGTTGAAGAGAAACTTGAAAACATGCAACAAGTTCAGAAAGAGAGAGATGATGCTGTTTGCAAAGAACAGATTTTGCTTCAAAAATATAAACAACTAGAATCTGAGTTGGAGGAAGCAAATAAGAAAATTAGGACTTGGACTAATTCTGGAAAGGACACTCAACAGATTTTTCAAACAGACACTGTTGGTCTAGGTTATAATGAGGAAGATGAACTTAGATTTCAAAATCAAGTTAAAGTCAGAACTAAATTTGTTCATGGAACCAGTAAATTTTTGTCTGAGAATGAAAAAGAAGCTGTCAAAAGAGAACCAGTAAAAACTAGTGTTAATCAGGTTAATATTGGTTCAATGACAGATAAACAACTCAAACATAAATTGAAGGAGTTAAAATCTGTTGAGAAAAAGAAAGTGTCAAACAAGAACAGAAATGGAAAAGTAGGCATTACTTCAGGAAATAAACCAATGCTTGCTAGTTATGCTCCAAGAAAGACATGTCATAACTGTGGTAGTACTAAGCATCTTGCAAATTTCTGCAAGAAAAATAAAAATATAAATTCTTTACCTACAAAATCTGAGGTAAAGAAGGATTCTGCTAGAACTAAGCCACAGACTCTATGCACACACTGTGGAAGCACTTGGCATTCCATCTATACTTGCAGAAAATATCATGCTATCTATCATAATTACTATGAACTGAAACCCAATCTAAAATGGGTTAAAGTTGATACTGCAAGTGCAAACACTGATACTGTTAGCTCAAACTCTGATAATGTTAATTCCGCTGCAAAAGCTAACAAAGTTAAGAATGCCAAAGGATCCAAGCAAGTCTGGATCCTTAAAACTAATCCTCAGTAATTGTTTGTGATTGCAGGGTAACAGGGAGGCAACCCTAGTCGTGGACAGTGGATGTTCAGGACACATGACTGGAAATAAAGCCCTGCTATCAGAATATGAGGAGAAGGCTGGCCCAAAAGTTTCCTATGGTGATGGCAATATAGGAAGAACATTGGGATATGGCAATATCAATCTTGGAAATGTCATCATCAACAATGTAGCTCATGTCCCAGGACTCAAGCATGACTTGCTATCTGTGAGTCAAATCTGTGACAAGGGATATCATGTAGATTTCCAACCTGAATATTGTGAAGTTATCAGCAAATCTACAGGAAAGGTTGTTCTAGTTGGTCACAGGCAAAACAACATTTATGAAATTAAGCTTTTGATAGACTCTGTTGGAAAAGCTGTTTGCCTGTCTACAAGAATGTCTAGTGAAGAGAGTTGGAAGTGGCACAAGAAACTCTCACATTTGAACTTGAACAACATCAATGAACTGATCAGAAAGGATCTTGTAAGAGGACTCCCAAAGACCCTGTTAAATGTTGATGGCCTATGTGACTCATGTCAGAAGGCTAAACAAAGGAAGTCATCTTTCAAGAGCAAAACAGAATCTTCTATCACTGATCCCCATCATCTTCTTCATGTTGATCTATTTGGTCCAGTAAATGTTATGTCTATTGCAAGGAAGAAATATGCTTTAGTCATTGTTGATGAATACACTAGATTCACCTGGGTGTATTTTCTAGCAAAGAAGGATGAAACTGCATCAACTCTGATGGAGCATGTGAAGCTTCTGGACAAAGGATCAAGCAACAAAGTGAGAATCATCAGAAGTGATAATGGAACTGAATTCAGAAATGCAACAATGGAAGAATTCTGCAAGGACAATGGAGTGAAACAAGAATTTTCAGCACCTGGTACACCACAACAAAATGGTGTAGTTGAAAGGAAAAATAGAACATTAATTGAAGCTGCCAGAACTATGCTTGATGAAGCAAAATTGCCAACTTATTTCTGGGCAGAAGCTGTTCAAACTGCTTGTTTTACTCAAAATGCAACACTGATCAATAAGCATGGAAAGACACCATATGAGATGGTGAAGAAAAAGAAGCCTAACCTGAAATACTTTCATATTTTCGGGTGCAAATGTTTCGTTTTGAAGACTCATCCAGAACAGTTGACTAAGTTTGAGTTAAAGGCAGATGAAGGAATTTTTGTTGGCTATCCACTGTCAACAAAGGCATTCAGAGTTTACAATCTGAGAACTAAAGTGATCATGGAATCAATACATGTTTCTTTTGATGATAAGAAGATAACTGGACTTGAAGACAAAGACGAATATGATCAACTGAACTTTGAAAATGAAGTTTTAAACTCTGATGAAGGAAACACTGATGAAACAATTCTGACAGACTCTGTTGAAACAAACTTTGAACCTCTACTGGTAAATTCTGGAGAAACTTCTCAGTCACAACAAAGAGGAGAACCAGTTGAGGGGGAGCATAATCAAGATGAAGACTCAAACACTGATACTGAGTCAACCGAAAAATCTGGATCAAACTCTGATGCTTCAAACTCTGAAAATTCAAATTCTGACTCTGGACAGTCAAGTTCAGGGGGAGTCTCAGAAAACGAAAATAGATCACAACAGAATCAGGAGAGCATGGATCAAGGGGGAGGATCACATGCTGATAGAAGTCATTTGCCTTCTGCTAGGAAATGGACTAAATCACATACACCTGATTTGATAATTGGTGATCCAGATGCAAAAGTAAAGACAAGAAGTGCTACTGCAAGTGAATGTCTATTTCATGCATTCTTGTCTAAAAATGAACCAAAGAAAGTGGAAGAAGCTCTTCAAGATGCAGACTGGATAACAGCAATGCAGGAAGAGTTAAATGAATTTGAAAGAAATGAAGTTTGGACCCTTGTACCAAGGCCAAAGAACAGATCTATTGTTGGTACTAAATGGGTTTTCAGAAACAAGACTGACAGTGAAGGTGTTATCACAAGGAACAAGGCTAGACTGGTAGCAAAAGGTTATTCACAGCAGGAAGGAATAGATTATGATGAAACATTTGCTCCAGTAGCAATATTGGAGGCAATCAGAATTTTTCTAGCATATGCCTCTCACAAGAAATTCAAAGTGTTCCAGATGGATGTGAAAAGTGCTTTTCTGAATGGAAAGCTTGAAGAAGAAGTGTTTGTTGAACAACCACCAGGATTTGTGGACCCCAAATTTCCAGATTATGTCTACAGGCTAGATAAGGCACTATATGGACTTAAGCAGGCACCAAGAGCATGGTATGAGACACTTGCTCAGTTTCTTCTAGAAAGTGGATTCAACAGAGGTACAATTGACAAAACTCTGTTTTATTTCAACCAAGGAAGTGACCTCCTTTTAGTTCAAATTTATGTTGATGACATCATCTTTGGGTCTACTAATGATAAACTCTGTAAGAAGTTTGCCAAGCTCATGCAATCCAGATATCAAATGAGCATGATGGGAGAGCTTAGTTACTTTCTAGGCCTACAGGTGAAACAAACAGAAGATGGAATTTTCATTAATCAAGAAAAATACACCAGAAATCTTCTCAAGAAATTTGGTATGCTTGACTGTTCATCTGCATCAACTCCCATGGCAACAGCAACTAAACTGGACAAAGACACAGGAGTTTCAGTGGATATGACAAACTTCAGGGGAATGATAGGATCTCTTCTATACTTGACAGCTAGTAGGCCTGACATCATGTATGCAACCTGTCTTTGTGCAAGGTTTCAGGCAGATCCTAGAGAGCCACATCTGACAGCTGTGAAAAGAATCTTCAAGTATCTCAAGGGCACCATATCATTAGGTCTGTGGTACCCCAGAGAATCAGATTTTAAGCTACTTGGATATTCTGATGCAGACTTTGCAGGCTGTAAGGTAGACAGAAAGAGCACTAGTGGAAGTTGTCAATTTCTTGGTGACAGACTTGTTTCCTGGTACAGCAAGAAACAGAAATCAATCTCCACATCTACAGCTGAAGCAGAGTATATTGCAGCTGGTAGCTGTTGTGCACAGATCTTATGGATGAAGAATCAATTGCTGGATTATGGATTGAGGTACAGTAATATACCTATTTACTGTGATAACCAAAGTGCTATTGCTATGACAGGTAATCCAGTACAGCATTCAATGACCAAGCACATCAGCATAAGGTACCACTTCATCAGAGAACATGTGGAAGAAGGAAATATTGAACTACATTTTGTCTCTACAGAACAACAGCTTGCAGATATCTTCACTAAACCATTGAGTGAAGTTACATTTACAAGGCTGGTTAATGAACTAGGAATGATCTCTGGTTCTGACTAGAAATGTTGGTTAGATTCAAACTTTACTTATGTGATGTATTAATCATATTTCCTGATTGGTTAAATACTAAGTGAACTCTGTTGATTAAACTCTGTTATGCATAATCTGTTAAACTCTGTCATATTTTGTCCTCAAGAATGTATTCGAGAAGTGACTAAGTGAGTGATTCGAGAACTGAAGTTGACTTGATCGATAACTCTGAGTTCTCGAATAGTGTTATCTTGACATATCGAATCACTTCTCGAATAGCTCTTTTCTCTAGGACTCCTTGAGATATCGAATAGAGCATTTTGACATATCGAATCCCTGAGATATCGAATAGCATATTGAGTCTTTGAGATATCGAATGTATATATGTCTTACACTGTTAATAAGTTTGATAAACTCTGTGAACTTTGAGTTGATTTTTGTCTGAATGAAAACACCAATGAAGAAATATGTATGAAGCATGATTCTCAGCAATTAATCATGAATCTTTCTGAGTTATTGAGATCTAATCTTAGATTGTGCGGAAAGTTAACACAGCATGATACTGGCTCATATTTATAGCATCTCTTAGTTTATTTTGTCCTAAACTCTGAGTCTATAAATAGTGTGTGCATTACCTTTCATGAAGAACTACTGATGTTGATGAACTCTAAACTCTGTTAGTTATACTCTGATAAAATAAAATGTTTACTGCAATACCCCAAAGAAAGTGTATATAGGTTGTTATACTCCTTTGAGATTATGTTGGATACTAGGATGACCCAGGAACTTATTGGTATATAATATGTGCTAAAATTCTCTGATTTTTGGTGACTAGTTAAATACTGGGATGACCCAGGAACTTATCAAAATGATAAGGGCTAAAATTTTTGAATTTTTGGTGACTGGTTCCAACCTCTGATTACTGGAATGAAAAATAAAAAAAAAAAAAAAAAAAATTGAAAAAAAAATAATAAAAAAAATGAAAAAATGTGTATATAAAGAGGGTATAAAATAAAAATTACTGTATAAAGTTCGAATACTTCAGAGTTTAGCTTTCATCATACAATCAGTGTTTACTATGACAGTTTGTGCATCCAGTGTTTATTGATTTACTTTATGGATTTTATGAAAAATTAGATGCTCTAAAAATTGACTTAGTAAACTCTGCTTCACACACACATATTTTCACAACTGTGCAATTTATGAAAGGGTTTCGGTGATAAAGTTGGAGAATTGACAAACACTGTTGATTCATGGTTTGTACTCTAAGGTAAATTTTCATTTGGATAATTTGAAAATTTTGGAGTAAATAGGGCTTTTGACAACTGTTAATAAGTGTATTGTTGATTTGTGGTTTGTAATCTGAGTTCTTGAGTTCTCGAATAGAGTAATAGACATGTCGAATCTCTGAGTTATCGAATGACACTTTGACTTGTTGACTCTCAGAGATGTCGAATAGTGTTTTAACAAATATCGCCCCGACTTGTCGAATGCTAGACTTCTCGAATAGAACACAACACTTCTCGAATTGGTACTTTGTTCTGTTCCTGATTTAATTGTGATTATTGTTGATGAATGTGTTCTTTATATGATTACTTTAATTAGTTTTCATATTCTTTTCTTGATGCATTTTCTTGAAGAACAGTTCATATAATTCAAATAACAGTTGCAGAACACAATGAATATGATTAGAAAAGCAAAATTTTCATTGATAATAAGAAAGAGATTACAAGCAAATATTACATATTTTTGTTCTCTCTATCTGCTAATCTATTCAACAGGAAAGTAAAAGGTCCGTCCACACCACTCCATTGTTAGCAAAAATTCCCAGATCCCATCTTTGCCACTTTATTTGGGTGGAAGTTGAAGGGATAAGGTTATTTTTGCTGACATATTCATTAACAATGGTTGGTGGTGGTGGATGAGGATGCCTTCGAGGAGAGCCATGCCAATGTTGCTTGGAGGGCAGCATCGATGTCGATCACCCTTGCAGGTTTCTCTCTCTCGAGCTCTTCCAGACCAGCATCCATTTGCAGCTACAGCGTCTCAAGCTGTCTTTCCCACTCAAACGCTTCAAACTCTTCACGAGTATAGCTGAAGATGTCTCTATTTTCGACAAGATGAAGGTTTTTCTCTTTGATGGTAAGGTTTTTCTCTGGATAGACGATTTGATGATACTAATTTGGCCATCACTTCTTTGTGAAATGAGGTTGTAGCTAGAGAGATGAAGATGGAAACACATTCAAAACTAGTGACTACAAAATTCTCTAAAGCTCAAGACAATATCCTTGCCAGACTGAGTAAAGTTGAAGAGAATCAGTTTGATTTATCTGCTAAAATTGATTCTATTGCTACCTCTCTGGAGTTAATTACTTCTATCCTTATGCCTGATGATGTCAAAAAGGGGGAGAGAGTTGTCAGAAGGGATAGTTCTGGAGATGGAGGGGCAAGTAACAAAGACAAAGGAAAGAAAAAGGCTGAGGAGGTTCAAACTCTGAGAACTAGTAAGTCATTCAAATCACAGTCTGTTGGGAGAAATACTGATACTCAAGGAACTTCAAGGACCAAGAGTTTACTGTTATCTCCAAATCCACAAACTGATGAAGAGTTGGCTGCTAAGTTGTTCATTGAAGAGAATGAGGAAGGAGTAACGATTGAAGACATTGAAGCTGAGGAAAAGAGTTTACATGAAGAACATCTTAAAGCTTTAAAGTCTGATAAGGTACAAAAAGAAAAAGCTCCTAGGCCTGTTCTTAAAGGCGTTGTGATCAAGGAAAATGTTGATGTTGATCAAAGATCACATTTATCTAAGAAATCAACAGAAGCTGAAGCTAAACACAAGCTGAAAGGCATTGCTATGGAAGGAGAAGATTCAAAGAAGAAAGATACAACCTCTGTTGCTACACAAGTTGTGTTTAAACCTCTATCTTCTCAGTTGAAATCAGTTTTTGGTAGAGGAACACTTCATGATCCAGATGTGTTATCTGGAGTCTCAATGAATATTTCTGATGGAAAAGCTTTATCTGGTAAGATTGGAAATAATAAGGCTGGATTAGGCTCACATAGAGACAGAAGGCAATATACTGGTCCTAGAGATCCTTCTTCACTGGCTGTTCCAGGTCGTGGTGTACCTCAAGAGAGTCTGGATAGACTGGAATCAGTGCAGTTGGTTCATCAGAAGAGTTTAGACAAAGATTTTCTTCTTTACTTCATGGCTGATGGGACAGTATTCAAAGTTGGTGAGGATGATATCGGCTTGAAATATTGGGAAGAACTAGAGTATGTTTTATATCTTCTCAAGGTGAATAGTCGAAGGACTCAATCTGTTGCTAATGTACTAAGACAGAAGATGACTCAGAATCTGGCTATTAGAGGACAGAAATACAACAGCAGATACATTCCTAAGTACAGGGATTACCAAGGCAATCTCATTGAAATGAAGAAAGGTACTGCAAAGTTAAAAACTGATTTGGGAATCACAGTACTTGACTTCAATACTCAGGCAGAAAAAGACAGATTTATCAGACTGGGTAATGAAATGAGAAGAAACAAGATTTATGATCTTAGGGCTGCTATTTACCAAACAGATGAAAGTGATCCTCAACTCAGAGAAATCAAAGAAGCAATGAAGACTGAACTTGAAAATGCAGAAAGAAGATTGCTGATTGATTATCTCAGAACCATGCCAGATCTTGAAATGATTAGAGATTAAAGTTCTGTAAGAATTTTCTTATTCTCTATAGTCTTTAAGCTTAAACTCTGAATCTGTATAAACACTGTATTTATCATTTGTTTTGACATCATAAATTATTGTCATTAACTTGTACATTTTTGATAATGAACAAGTTGGGGGAGATTGTTAAATATAATTGATGAGTTTTGATCAGTGTTTAAGTGTTACAGGGAGTTATCAGAGTTTAGCTGGAAGCAGTCAGAGTTTGTGTAAACTCTGACAGTTGGAAGCTCGACAGAGTTTGTTAAACTCTGTCTGGAGGAAGTGCGTCTACTGTTCAACAGTGATTAAAGATTAATTATGGAAGCGATATCTTTGAAGATTGGATAGCTATCAAAGAGATCGAGTTGACATAGGAGACGTGTGACAATCTGTAATTGATATCATTGTATAGCTGATTATTAGGAATATCAATTAGAGATTGTATCGTAGCTGTATGTTATATAAATACAGATAGGTTAACCCTAGAAGGGTATCGATAACGAATTATCATTATTGTAACCTAGCAGCTCTTTGTGATATTTTACATCACGAAGAGGGTTTGAAATACAAGAAGTTTTTTAAGTGCATAAACGCTTTTACTTGTTAATCTCTCATACAAAGTTGATTATTATTTGTGTATTCGGCCTAACAAGTGGTATCAGAGCCAATCTGTTACTTTATTACAGGTTAAGATCCAAACACAACAATAATCATGTCAGAAATTCCTCCACCAACACCTACTGTTTCTGAAAAGGCTCCTACTACTGTGAGTCGTTATGAACCAATCAGGGTTCCTATTCTGAGGCCATTAGAGTATGCTACGTGGAAGGTCAAGATGACTATGTTTCTGGAGGCTACAGATCCAGAATATCTTGACAGGATTTATGAAGGTCCTCACAATCCTACAAAGCTATCTGTTGCAGTTGCTGGTGAAGCAGCAAAAATGGTTCCAAAGGAAAAGAAGGACATGACTCCTGAAGATCTATCATCAATTGCTAAGGATGCAAAAGTTAGGCATTTACTACATAGTGCCTTAGACAATGTCATGTCTAACAAAGTCATTAACTGCACCACTGCAAAAGAGATATGGGATGCACTTGAAGTCAGGTGTCAAGGAACTGCAGCTATTAAGAAGAATAGGAGAAACATACTCACACAAGAGTATGAGCATTTTGAGGCATCAAGAAGGAAAATGAAGGGAAAAGCTTTGGTCATACATTCAGAAAGTGATTCACCAAACTCTGATTATGATTCAAACTCTTCTGAATCATCTGACTCTGAGGATGATGAAGAAGAAATGAGAAAAATGGCTGTGCTGATGGTGAAAACTTTCAAGAAAATGGGCTTCAAGAATTTCAAGAAAGGAAAAAGGTTCTCTAGGGATTCAAATGAAGACAGGAAAAGCTACAGGAAGTCTGATAAGAGAGATTCTAAAGGGAAGAAGGATAAGTCTGAAATTCAATGCTACAAGTGTAAGGAGATGGGTCACTATGCTCCTGAGTGCAAGAAGGGTAAAACTGGAAAGGTACTCTACACTAAAGGCAGAGATTGGGCAGATACTTCAGATTCTGATGAAGAAGTGAACTATGCTCTCATGGCTACTACTGAATCAGAATCCTCTGAAAATCAGGTACCTCCAACTACCTATGCTTATAATATTGATGACATTGCTCAATTAAGAATTTTTCTTAAGTCATTGCATATAAGTTATAGGGATCAGACTTTAGAAAATGAGAGGATAAAAGCTGAAAATTCTGAACTTAAAGAGAGAAATAAACTTGTTGAAGAGAAACTTGAAAACATGCAACAAGTTCAGAAAGAGAGAGATGATGCTGTTTGCAAAGAACAGATTTTGCTTCAAAAATATAAACAACTAGAATCTGAGTTGGAGGAAGCAAATAAGAAAATTAGGACTTGGACTAATTCTGGAAAGGACACTCAACAGATTTTTCAAACAGACACTGTTGGTCTAGGTTATAATGAGGAAGATGAACTTAGATTTCAAAATCAAGTTAAAGTCAGAACTAAATTTGTTCATGGAACCAGTAAATTTTTGTCTGAGAATGAAAAAGAAGCTGTCAAAAGAGAACCAGTAAAAACTAGTGTTAATCAGGTTAATATTGGTTCAATGACAGATAAACAACTCAAACATAAATTGAAGGAGTTAAAATCTGTTGAGAAAAAGAAAGTGTCAAACAAGAACAGAAATGGAAAAGTAGGCATTACTTCAGGAAATAAACCAATGCTTGCTAGTTATGCTCCAAGAAAGACATGTCATAACTGTGGTAGTACTAAGCATCTTGCAAATTTCTGCAAGAAAAATAAAAATATAAATTCTTTACCTACAAAATCTGAGGTAAAGAAGGATTCTGCTAGAACTAAGCCACAGACTCTATGCACACACTGTGGAAGCACTTGGCATTCCATCTATACTTGCAGAAAATATCATGCTATCTATCATAATTACTATGAACTGAAACCCAATCTAAAATGGGTTAAAGTTGATACTGCAAGTGCAAACACTGATACTGTTAGCTCAAACTCTGATAATGTTAATTCCGCTGCAAAAGCTAACAAAGTTAAGAATGCCAAAGGATCCAAGCAAGTCTGGATCCTTAAAACTAATCCTCAGTAATTGTTTGTGATTGCAGGGTAACAGGGAGGCAACCCTAGTCGTGGACAGTGGATGTTCAGGACACATGACTGGAAATAAAGCCCTGCTATCAGAATATGAGGAGAAGGCTGGCCCAAAAGTTTCCTATGGTGATGGCAATATAGGAAGAACATTGGGATATGGCAATATCAATCTTGGAAATGTCATCATCAACAATGTAGCTCATGTCCCAGGACTCAAGCATGACTTGCTATCTGTGAGTCAAATCTGTGACAAGGGATATCATGTAGATTTCCAACCTGAATATTGTGAAGTTATCAGCAAATCTACAGGAAAGGTTGTTCTAGTTGGTCACAGGCAAAACAACATTTATGAAATTAAGCTTTTGATAGACTCTGTTGGAAAAGCTGTTTGCCTGTCTACAAGAATGTCTAGTGAAGAGAGTTGGAAGTGGCACAAGAAACTCTCACATTTGAACTTGAACAACATCAATGAACTGATCAGAAAGGATCTTGTAAGAGGACTCCCAAAGACCCTGTTAAATGTTGATGGCCTATGTGACTCATGTCAGAAGGCTAAACAAAGGAAGTCATCTTTCAAGAGCAAAACAGAATCTTCTATCACTGATCCCCATCATCTTCTTCATGTTGATCTATTTGGTCCAGTAAATGTTATGTCTATTGCAAGGAAGAAATATGCTTTAGTCATTGTTGATGAATACACTAGATTCACCTGGGTGTATTTTCTAGCAAAGAAGGATGAAACTGCATCAACTCTGATGGAGCATGTGAAGCTTCTGGACAAAGGATCAAGCAACAAAGTGAGAATCATCAGAAGTGATAATGGAACTGAATTCAGAAATGCAACAATGGAAGAATTCTGCAAGGACAATGGAGTGAAACAAGAATTTTCAGCACCTGGTACACCACAACAAAATGGTGTAGTTGAAAGGAAAAATAGAACATTAATTGAAGCTGCCAGAACTATGCTTGATGAAGCAAAATTGCCAACTTATTTCTGGGCAGAAGCTGTTCAAACTGCTTGTTTTACTCAAAATGCAACACTGATCAATAAGCATGGAAAGACACCATATGAGATGGTGAAGAAAAAGAAGCCTAACCTGAAATACTTTCATATTTTCGGGTGCAAATGTTTCGTTTTGAAGACTCATCCAGAACAGTTGACTAAGTTTGAGTTAAAGGCAGATGAAGGAATTTTTGTTGGCTATCCACTGTCAACAAAGGCATTCAGAGTTTACAATCTGAGAACTAAAGTGATCATGGAATCAATACATGTTTCTTTTGATGATAAGAAGATAACTGGACTTGAAGACAAAGACGAATATGATCAACTGAACTTTGAAAATGAAGTTTTAAACTCTGATGAAGGAAACACTGATGAAACAATTCTGACAGACTCTGTTGAAACAAACTTTGAACCTCTACTGGTAAATTCTGGAGAAACTTCTCAGTCACAACAAAGAGGAGAACCAGTTGAGGGGGAGCATAATCAAGATGAAGACTCAAACACTGATACTGAGTCAACCGAAAAATCTGGATCAAACTCTGATGCTTCAAACTCTGAAAATTCAAATTCTGACTCTGGACAGTCAAGTTCAGGGGGAGTCTCAGAAAACGAAAATAGATCACAACAGAATCAGGAGAGCATGGATCAAGGGGGAGGATCACATGCTGATAGAAGTCATTTGCCTTCTGCTAGGAAATGGACTAAATCACATACACCTGATTTGATAATTGGTGATCCAGATGCAAAAGTAAAGACAAGAAGTGCTACTGCAAGTGAATGTCTATTTCATGCATTCTTGTCTAAAAATGAACCAAAGAAAGTGGAAGAAGCTCTTCAAGATGCAGACTGGATAACAGCAATGCAGGAAGAGTTAAATGAATTTGAAAGAAATGAAGTTTGGACCCTTGTACCAAGGCCAAAGAACAGATCTATTGTTGGTACTAAATGGGTTTTCAGAAACAAGACTGACAGTGAAGGTGTTATCACAAGGAACAAGGCTAGACTGGTAGCAAAAGGTTATTCACAGCAGGAAGGAATAGATTATGATGAAACATTTGCTCCAGTAGCAAGATTGGAGGCAATCAGAATTTTTCTAGCATATGCCTCTCACAAGAAATTCAAAGTGTTCCAGATGGATGTGAAAAGTGCTTTTCTGAATGGAAAGCTTGAAGAAGAAGTGTTTGTTGAACAACCACCAGGATTTGTGGACCCCAAATTTCCAGATTATGTCTACAGGCTAGATAAGGCACTATATGGACTTAAGCAGGCACCAAGAGCATGGTATGAGACACTTGCTCAGTTTCTTCTAGAAAGTGGATTCAACAGAGGTACAATTGACAAAACTCTGTTTTATTTCAACCAAGGAAGTGACCTCCTTTTAGTTCAAATTTATGTTGATGACATCATCTTTGGGTCTACTAATGATAAACTCTGTAAGAAGTTTGCCAAGCTCATGCAATCCAGATATCAAATGAGCATGATGGGAGAGCTTAGTTACTTTCTAGGCCTACAGGTGAAACAAACAGAAGATGGAATTTTCATTAATCAAGAAAAATACACCAGAAATCTTCTCAAGAAATTTGGTATGCTTGACTGTTCATCTGCATCAACTCCCATGGCAACAGCAACTAAACTGGACAAAGACACAGGAGTTTCAGTGGATATGACAAACTTCAGGGGAATGATAGGATCTCTTCTATACTTGACAGCTAGTAGGCCTGACATCATGTATGCAACCTGTCTTTGTGCAAGGTTTCAGGCAGATCCTAGAGAGCCACATCTGACAGCTGTGAAAAGAATCTTCAAGTATCTCAAGGGCACCATATCATTAGGTCTGTGGTACCCCAGAGAATCAGATTTTAAGCTACTTGGATATTCTGATGCAGACTTTGCAGGCTGTAAGGTAGACAGAAAGAGCACTAGTGGAAGTTGTCAATTTCTTGGTGACAGACTTGTTTCCTGGTACAGCAAGAAACAGAAATCAATCTCCACATCTACAGCTGAAGCAGAGTATATTGCAGCTGGTAGCTGTTGTGCACAGATCTTATGGATGAAGAATCAATTGCTGGATTATGGATTGAGGTACAGTAATATACCTATTTACTGTGATAACCAAAGTGCTATTGCTATGACAGGTAATCCAGTACAGCATTCAATGACCAAGCACATCAGCATAAGGTACCACTTCATCAGAGAACATGTGGAAGAAGGAAATATTGAACTACATTTTGTCTCTACAGAACAACAGCTTGCAGATATCTTCACTAAACCATTGAGTGAAGTTACATTTACAAGGCTGGTTAATGAACTAGGAATGATCTCTGGTTCTGACTAGAAATGTTGGTTAGATTCAAACTTTACTTATGTGATGTATTAATCATATTTCCTGATTGGTTAAATACTAAGTGAACTCTGTTGATTAAACTCTGTTATGCATAATCTGTTAAACTCTGTCATATTTTGTCCTCAAGAATGTATTCGAGAAGTGACTAAGTGAGTGATTCGAGAACTGAAGTTGACTTGATCGATAACTCTGAGTTCTCGAATAGTGTTATCTTGACATATCGAATCACTTCTCGAATAGCTCTTTTCTCTAGGACTCCTTGAGATATCGAATAGAGCATTTTGACATATCGAATCCCTGAGATATCGAATAGCATATTGAGTCTTTGAGATATCGAATGTATATATGTCTTACACTGTTAATAAGTTTGATAAACTCTGTGAACTTTGAGTTGATTTTTGTCTGAATGAAAACACCAATGAAGAAATATGTATGAAGCATGATTCTCAGCAATTAATCATGAATCTTTCTGAGTTATTGAGATCTGGCTCATATTTATAGCATCTCTTAGTTTATTTTGTCCTAAACTCTGAGTCTATAAATACTGTGTGCATTACCTTTCATGAAGAACTACTGATGTTGATGAACTCTAAACTCTGTTAGTTATACTCTGATAAAATAAAATGTTTACTGCAATACCCCAAAGAAAGTGTATATAGGTTGTTATACTCCTTTGAGATTATGTTGGATACTAGGATGACCCAGGAACTTATTGGTATATAATATGTGCTAAAATTCTCTGATTTTTGGTGACTAGTTAAATACTGGGATGACCCAGGAACTTATCAAAATGATAAGGGCTAAAATTTTTGAATTTTTGGTGACTGGTTCCAACCTCTGATTACTGGAATGAAAAATAAAAAAAAAAAAAAAAAAAATTGAAAAAAAAATAATAAAAAAATTGAAAAAATGTGTATATAAAGAGGGTATAAAATAAAAATTACTGTATAAAGTTCGAATACTTCAGAGTTTAGCTTTCATCATACAATCAGTGTTTACTATGACAGTTTGTGCATCCAGTGTTTATTGATTTACTTTATGGATTTTATGAAAAATTAGATGCTCTAAAAATTGACTTAGTAAACTCTGCTTCACACACACATATTTTCACAACTGTGCAATTTATGAAAGGGTTTCGGTGATAAAGTTGGAGAATTGACAAACACTGTTGATTCATGGTTTGTACTCTAAGGTAAATTTTCATTTGGATAATTTGAAAATTTTGGAGTAAATAGTGCTTTTAACAACTGTTAATAAGTGTATTGTGTTAAAGTGTCTTGGAAATAGGAAAGAGAATACAGCGGTGATAATTGCTATTTTTACTGTGCGTGATTAATTGATCCACTGCATGTATGACACGTGTCCCACTCACTCATTATTGTGTCCTACTCATACATTAATCTAGGAACTGTTGAGTGTTTGAATACACAAACGATTGAGTTTTAATTTTTAATTACAACTCTAATTACTTTTGTGTACAACGTTTCATTTTTACTTTCACCCACTCACTTTTACATCTCACAGTTCTCTCAGTTTTCACTTGCGCATTTTCGCAAACACTTTTCCTAATATAATTGATGAGTTTTGATCAGTGTTTAAGTGTTACAGGGAGTTATCAGAGTTTAGCTGGAAGCAGTCAGAGTTTGTGTAAACTCTGACAGTTGGAAGCTCGACAGAGTTTGTTAAACTCTGTCTGGAGGAAGTGCGTCTACTGTTCAACAGTGATTAAAGATTAATTATGGAAGCGATATCTTTGAAGATTGGATAGCTATCAAAGAGATCGAGTTGACATAGGAGACGTGTGACAATCTGTAATTGATATCATTGTATAGCTGATTATTAGGAATATCAATTAGAGATTGTATCGTAGCTGTATGTTATATAAATACAGATAGGTTAACCCTAGAAGGGTATCGATAACGAATTATCATTATTGTAACCTAGCAGCTCTTTGTGATATTTTACATCACGAAGAGGGTTTGAAATACAAGAAGTTTTTTAAGTGCATAAACGCTTTTACTTGTTAATCTCTCATACAAAGTTGATTATTATTTGTGTATTCGGCCTAACATCTACACAGATCACAAGAGCTTAAAGTACATATTCACTCAGAAAGAGTTAAACATGAGGCAGAGGAGATGTTTAGAGCTAATCAAGGATTATGATTGTGAGATTCATTATCACCCAGGGAAGGCCAACGTAGTGGCCGATGCACTTAGCCGAAAGGAGAAGTTTAAGATGATAACGTCAGTGGACGAATTGATCAAGGACCTTGAGAAACTGGAGATTGAAGTGAGGTTACCAGGAATTGGACAAGAGAGTCTAATGGAAATAAAAGTCCAACCACCGCTATTGGAAAAGATTAAGTTATGCCAGGAAAAGAAGATAGAAGAAGAAAAGAATTCGATGGAGAAAATTTTGACTGGCGAGGAAATTAAGTGTGAGAAGGACGGGAATGGAATTATGAGGTACGCATCTAGGACATGGATCCCGAACGTTCAGGAGTTAAAAGATGAGATTTTGCAAGAGGCTCATAGTTCAAGGTACTCAATTCACCCTGGAGGCACTAAGATGTATAGAGATCTGAGAGAGTACTATTGGTGGCCAAATATGAAGAAGGACGTGGCAGAGTGGGTAAGTAAATGCTTGACATGTCAAAGAGTGAAAGCCGAACACCAGAGGCCCAGTGGATTGTTGCAACCCTTAGAGATACCCGAGTGGAAGTGGGAGCAAATTGCGATGGACTTTGTGGTCGGATTACCAAGGACCAAGACTAATCATGATGCCATTTGGGTAATTATCGATAGGTTGACCAAGGCAGCACATTTTCTTCCAATCAACGAGAGATATACTGTCGACAAGCTGGTAGATATTTACTTAAAGGAGATCGTGGTAAGGCATGGGGTTCCTGTGAGCATTGTATCAGATAGAGACCCAAGATTCAACTCCAGGTTCTGGAGGAGTTTTCAGGATTGTGTGGGGACCAAGTTAAACATGAGTACTGCATACCATCCCCAAACAGACGGACAGAGTGAGAGAACCATCCAGACCATCGAGGACATGTTGAGGGTATGTGCCATTGATTTTAAGGGAAGTTGGGATGACCACTTGCCGTTGATCGAATTTTCCTACAACAACAGTTACCATGCGAGTATAGGCATGCCCCCATATGAAGCTTTATACGGACGAAGATGTCGGTCTCCCTTGTGTTGGGAAGAAGTTGGAGAGCGGAAGATTTTAGGGCCTGAACTGGTCCAACAGACAAGAGAAACTATCGAGCTTATAAGAGGACGGCTGGTAGCGGCCCAAGACAGACAGAAGAAGTATGCGAACCAGACCCGCAAGGACAAAGAATATGAGGTAGGAGAGTTTGTGATGTTGAAGGTATCACCGTGGAAAGGATTGATGAGATTTGGTAAGAAGGGAAAACTAAGCCCGAGATTTATTGGACCTTTGGAGATCTTGAAACGAGTTGGGAAGTTAGCCTACGAGTTGGCCTTACCCCCGAGCTTACAGCAAGTGCATAATGTGTTCCATGTGTCCATGCTACGACCATACCATACCGACTTCCGACATGTGATAGAACATGATCAAGTGGATTTGCAACCAGACTTAACATATGTCGAGCAACCCGTAGAAATCATGGATAGAAAAGAACAGGTGCTGAGGAACAAGGTTGTCAAGTTAGTGAGAGTTTTGTGGAGGAATCAGAATGTCGAAGAATCAACATGGGAACTAGAGAGCGCGATGCGTGAAAAGCACCCCCAACTATTTTCAACCTGATTCCGGGACGGAATCCTTTTAAGGAGGGGAGGCTATAAGAACCCTAATTTTTGGTAATATTTCCCTTTATTTAATATCTTGTGACATTATCATTATGGAACCTTTCTAGTCATCTCTGTTGATTAATAGAATTGATTGTCTGAGAAACTGCGTTGTTGCATTTATTATGTAATATAAAAAGGAAGATTGTGAAGGCAAGAGTCTTATTGTAAGTAATATTTATAAAACTTGGGATTTGAGAATGGTTAGAGTATTAAAGGATTATTAAGAATTATGACGAGGAACAATGGACATTCGAGGAATTTACACTTAAGGAATTATAAGGGAAATCTTTACGCGACAAAATATTATTACGAGAGAATAATTAAGATACGATACGAAGTAAAGATTAAATAACAAGCATTGGTGGGAGAATAATAATACAAGGAAAGAAATTACATGCAAGTGCCATGTAACTAGCTAGTTAGGAAAAGAAACTAGAAAGCATAAAGTAGAAGTGAATAGTGACATGTGTGATGGGTGTTGTAACCTAGGGGACAATAGGGCATGGGGAGACAACCTAGACCCTAGCTTGGCAACATGTGAACCACATCTAATCCCCACAATAATACATATCATACATATCATTTTATTACCTTTCAAAATAAAACACAAACAAAACACTTTCCCCCCCCCCCCCCCCCGTTTTTGAAGCTCTCGGCCGAACCATCAAGAGAAGGAGGAGAGAGATTTTCTCTCCATCTTTTCCTCACCTACAACCTCAAGCAAAAATCCTAGGGCTTCCTTGCATTATAATAGAGGTATGGTATCAATTTCATAGCATTTCATCCATTGAATCTTGAGATAAAAATTGTTGAAGGTTTAGAGGAGTGTTAACCAAAGTTGTTATCTTTTAGATCTTGAAGGATTAAGGTTTGTGAGGGCTCATCCAAGTGTTCTTGGTTGTTGTAAAGCTCACCCAAGGTCTTTAGCTACTCAAGAAGGTATAAAAATCTTGAACCCTTTTGATTATGTATTGTTTATAAGATATGGTAGTAGATCCATGAGTTTTAGAACTAATCTTGGATGTATATGTATTGGATAGCATGGATCTTGAGTTTTGATGTTGAGATTGTGACTTTTATGACTATGGTTAATATATATATCTCCATGAGTGTTATGAACCATGATCTAAGTGTATTAAGTGTTGATTATGTTATGGAAGTATGAAAAATGATTGATCTAAGTAGTTTGAGCTTAAAGAGTTTTGTCCAGGAACTTTGTTCTGTATTGTAGCACGATTTTGAACCCCCAAATGATGTGACCTGATGTCCTACCATATATTGTTGGAAAGATAATTGAATGTAGTTTCTGGAAATGTAAGGTTCATAGCTAGGTGATGTGTAGATTTTTAGTTATGGCCGGAGGAGTGAATTTTGTTTCTGGACTATGGACTGCATTAAGTGACCCCTTTGTGAACCTTGTTTAAACCCCATAAAATATATGTGGGATCATGGAAAAATTTGAGAATGTAAGGAATGCAGTGGTGAAGACCACCCAAAAGGAATTGGATTAAAATATGAATTTTTGGATTTTATAAAAATGCTAGAGTAAAATTCGCGCAATGGAAAAAGTCGATTAGTGGAACATGATTCCAGGGTTAGTGGTTATGATTCGAACGTGGTAACTAAATTAAGTCGAGTAAGTGACGAGCGTAATCGAGTGATGACATGGACCTATAGTGGGGCTAGGGAGTCATAAGACGAAGTCGTTAAGTTAATTTCGTACCCCCTTAAAACCCCGTAATTAAAGAGATATTGTTAAGGTACTAACGAACGATTATTGCTTATGTATAGATCGTTCGAATCCGCACGCTCGACCACCCCAACCAAACCAAGGCAAGTTTACTTTTCAAAACTTATCCATATACAAGGACTTTTACTGTTGTGTTTGTAGTTTTCAAATTATATCAAATGCTATGTTTATCGAGGTATTGATGCAATTGAGATTGAACAAGTACATGTATGCTTTTACCCCTTGAACTTAGATTGAAATATTTTCTTCGGACAACGACTCTAGCAATAGAGGTCGTGGCGGTCCGTATATACTATTGACCGGGGAGCGGTATATTATTATATCGTATCTAGATTGCGAAAACCCGAAGGGTCATTCGGGGAGTATCGTATACTCAAACATCATGCTCATATCTTCGTAAATACTCGAAACCCTATCTTGGATTAAAAGTTTATTTTATCGAATAATTATTTATTAATTTTTAATATTAAATCTTAAAATATTATTTATTAATTATTGTTCATTCTTTAAAGACAAAGTTAATCCAAGATACTTTTTAATACTTTCAAACTCGAACTCATTCGAACTCAAAACATTTTCGAAAACCCCCGGTCAGATTCTGCTTCTTGTATGATTTCAAGAATCATCGGTCGACTGATGTCGGACCTCAACTACTCTGTTTTCAATCAAAATCAAGTTTTAAAAGAAAAAGAAAAAGTGACTCTGGCAGGTGTGGGAACCGTTGACGAACGATTCCCGGGATGTGTAAGCGGCCGTGAGCCAGGCGGTCCATCACTTATTATTCCGGCCCAGGTGTTGCCGAAGGATGATTACGGATGTAGTTTTCATCGAGGGTGATTACGGATGTAGTTTTCACCCGAGGGATAGTTACGGATGTAGTTTCTATCCTTCTACCGGTAGAGAAGACCCGCGGATGATTGGACTTGGATGTGGCGACTGATCATCGTCAATCCTTGTCAGGTTTTTGTGTTTTCTTTAAGTCCCATTCCTCCATTTTGGAAAAATGCTTTGACACTGCTTCTTAGGCTTTTGTGCCAAGTTGCTGATAGTGTTCTATTTTGATGAGAAAGATGTTGAATCAATGCAGTATCAAGAACTGCAAGTTTATTTTGAAAACAAGGGCACATATTGTTGCACCTTCGAGATTTATCAACTATGACAAGTGATTTTATAACTGATTGATACAAACAAGTATATCAACTGCCAATCATATGAAATGTTATATTGCTTACCTTATATATATATTTCTTGCTGAGCTATAGTTGCTCACTCTTGCTTGTTTTCAAATTTTACAAACACAACAGCTAAGCGAAATGGCAAGACCCAGGCAGACTGTTCGAAAGCAGGTGACTAGACCCGAGCCACCACTTGAGATTCCACCGGTAGGCCCCATTAGCCAGATTGGTTGGCAGCTTTTGTTAGTTCGTTTTATTTATTAGTATGACCTGTGCAAGGCAGTGTATCGTAACAAACTTTCAAGCCGCCAACTTCGCTTCATATCGAAGTGTTGCTGGTAGCATAAATACTATTTAATTCGGTCTGTAATAACTCTGATAATTTTAATTCTGCTTAATCAATGTTGTGACGTTTCTGAGGCTCTAACCTGTGTGTGCGTGTGCGGTGTGAGTTGTGGGGTCGATGGTTGTTTTATATATATATATTATGTGCGAGAACAGGTATGTTATTAATGGAAAATGGACCGTGAGCGCCTAGATCTTCGACCCCGGATCTGGGGGCGTCACATTCATCTTGTGGTGCTCGTTATTTTTTGACATTGGTTGATGATTTTTCTCGTGCCGTATGGGTTTTGTTGATTGATAAGACAGAGGTATTTAAATACTTTATGTGGTTCATTGCTATGGTTGATCGTCAGTTCTCTCAAAAAGTAAAAATTGTACGCGGTGATAATGGTACAGAATTTAACAGTTTGAAAAAATATTTTTTGGCGAATGGTATCTTGTTTCAAACTAGCTATGTGGGTACTCCCCAACAGAATGAACGAGTAGAGAGAAAACATCAACATATTTTGAATGTTGCACGCGCATTAAGATTTCAAGGAAATTTGCCTATCATGTTTTGAGGTGAATGTGTCTTAACTACAGCTAATTTGATAAATCGAACACCCTCTAGAATTTTACAAAATAAAATTCCGAATGAAATTTTGTTTGATTCTCCACCCTCATATGATATTTTGCGAGTATTTGGTTGTTTGTGTTTTGCTCATAATCAACGAGAAAGGGGTGATAAATTTGCAAGTCGTAGTAGAAAGTGCATATTTGTAGGTTACCCTTATGACAAAAAGGGATGGATGTTATATGATTTTGAGAATAAAGATTTTTTTGTGTCTCGTGATGTGAAATTTTATGAGGACAATTTTCCTTACATGGGTAATGATTCGTTGAAAGATAAATTGCTCCCTCCGATGGAAAATAAAGTGTATACATATGATTTCGAGAATTTTGAGTATTATGGTACGTCAAAGGGAACAACTGAAGAAGAAACCTCAAACATGGATACTCCTAAACAGACTGTCATTCCACCAACTACAGAGATAATTGATCCAGAAATCACTGATATGCAAGCGAATGAGAGCTCAATAATGGATAAACCGGTAACAACTACTACTGTGGATAATTCGTTGGGTCATGGAATGAGAACAAAATTTCCATCGACTACCCTAAAGGATTTTGTGACACATACAGTATTACAGAAAGCTCCATCGAAAGTTCCCCCTGCTTCAACTTCTCCTTCAAATACACGTTTTCCTATAGCACATTACGTAAGTTGTGACAAGTTTTCTGTTAAACATCAAAATTTCCTTGCAGCTATTACTACAGGTGTGGAGCCACAGTCTTTTAAGGAGGCTGTGAAAGACCCGGGATGGTGCAGTGGTATGCAAAAAGAAATTCAGGCTTTATAAGATAATGGTACATGGACAATGGAGTATCTTCCTCCAGGAAAGAAAGCTCTTGGTAGTAAATGGGTGTACAAGATTAAGTACAAATCAGATGGCACGGTTGAGAGATTGAAGGAAAGATTGGTTGTTTTTGGTAATCACCAAGTGGAAGGTATTGATTATAATGAAACTTTTGCTCCTGTAGCAAAGATGGTGACTGTTCGGGCTTTCTTAGCCATAGCAGCATCGAAAAATTGGGAATTGCATCAAATGGTTGTCTAAAACGCTTTCTTACACGGTGATCTTGATCAAGAAGTATATATAAAACTTCCACCTGGCTTTAAATCTTTGAAACCAGGTATGGTTTGTCGTCTTCGTAAGTCAATATATGGATTAAGACAGTCACCTCATTGTTGGTCTGATAAACTTGTTACAGCTTTAAAGGAGTATGGATTCATGCAATCTTATTCTGATTATTCACTTTTTACTTATACGAAAGGTGGTGTGCAAATAAATGTGCTTGTCTATGTTGACGACTTGATTATTTTTGGAAGTGATTCCCATGCATTAAAGAAGTTTAAAGATTATCTTTTTTCTTGTTTTCCTATGAAAGATCTTGGGGTATTAAAGTATTTTTTGGTTATTGAGGTGGCTCGTAGTCCGCAAGGATTATTCTTATGTCAACGAAAGTATGCTCTTGATATTATTTCTGAAGCAGGTTTGTTGGGTGCTAAGCCTGCAACTTTACCAATTGAACAAAATCATAAACTTGGTCATGCTACCGGTGTATATATTGAAAATCCTGAAAAATATCGTAGTCTTGTTGGACGCCTAATCTATTTGGCGGTTACACGCTCAGATTTGTCATACACGGTTCATATTCTTTCTCAATTTTTAAAACATCCTCGACAAGAGCATTGGGATGCAGCATTACATACAGTTCGTTATTTAAAGGGGGCTCCAGGTCAAGGAATTTTGCTTCGTTCGGATAGTGAGTTATCTTTGACTGGTTGGTGTGACTCAGATTAGGGCGCATGTCCACTTACTCGACGATCTCTAACAGGTTGGTTGGTATTTCTTGGGCAGTCCCCAATTTCTTGGAAGACTAAAAAGCAGCATACAGTTTCTCGTTGAAGCCGAGTATCATTCAATGGCATCTATCACTTATGAGTTAAAATGGTTGAAGGCATTATTATTGAGTCTTGGTGTTCATCACAAGAAAGCTATTCCTCTATTTTGTGACAGTCAGTCGGCACTGCACATTGCTAAAAATCCCATTTTTTATGAGAGAACGAAGCATATTGAGGTGGATTGTCATTTTGTGCGAGATGCAATTCAAGATGGTCTTATCTCCCCGTTTTATGTTCCTACAACTGAACAATTGGTGGACATATTTACAAAGGCTCTTAGAAAGAGACAATTTGATTTTTACTTTAGAAAGTCGGGCATCTCAAACTTACATGCTCCAACTTTAGGGGGGTATTAGACAATATTTAAATATATATATATATATTATAAATATCTAGAATATTATAATATGGTAACACTGGGGTTTATATGTATAACCTCAAACATGTATTATGAGGAAGATTTGAATGATTGAATAAAGTTTTATCAATTTTGTCAAATACAGTTTAAGATCAATTAATGTTAATATTAATTTATTAAAATTTAGTTTTCATTGAAAAAGTTTTATTCGAAATAAAAAATATTACTTTCAAAAATTTAGCCAACCCCTATAAGAGCATCTCCAATGGTGTTTTGTAAAATGGTTGGCTAAATATTGATTATGTAAAATTTGCTGAACCTGTAAGGAATTATATTCCAATGGAGTTGGCTATATTGGTTAGTTATAATTTAAAAATAGCATGTTATTATTATTTTAGGTTATTATAAGTATCATATATTATTTAAGTGTGGTAATAGATGACGTGTAATTTTTCTACAGGTCTCTAGCGGTTCAGCATATATAGCCAATATGAGGAGGTTGGCTATATTTTTAGCAAAGGGTAACCTCCCATTGGAATGACAAAATTTTTAGACATTCTCTATAATTTCTATTTAAGGCATGCCACATAGATTTTTAACTAAGGTCTTGTGACGATTGGAGATGCTCTAACCAACAACATTGTAACACAAAGCCTTACAGATTTAGTAAATTTTAGCCAATCATTATTTTATATTTTAGCAAATTAATATACATAACCCCATTGAAGATGCTCAGAGACCAATATCATTTTGAACATAAATTTAAACATATAAAACAAATTGTTACCAAATATCTATATCAAATATCAAACCATTTTAATTTTTTGGTACAACACAAAACATTTTTACCACAAATAAAATCAATTAATTTTTTTAAACCCAAAATTTTTAAACACATTTATCTTGTTCAAAACAATACTATGAACAATGTTTTAGAAATCGCTAGGCATCGCTAGGCAGGTTTAGCCGGAAAGCCTACCTTCTAGTGATTAATCGACTAGGCGGCGATTAATCGGAGTATTAATCGGATTTATTTTAATATTTTTTTATAATAAAATATAATAATTTTCATAACAACAAATAATTTTTATACAAGTAAAATATAGAAGGCCTTTAGATTTCCAAGGCTTTAGATTCTGGAAGGAGGATTTGCTTAGGAGTGTAAGTTGTGTCGTTGAGGCTAACTTGCCATTTCCATTGTAAAGCTATTGCTTTGTTGAAGTTTCAAAAAAAAAATATAAAAAAATATTGAAGGCCATATCTTAATATAACCTTGTTTTGACCGCTTAATTTTAATGTCAATAAATAATTTTTATACACGTAAAGTATTCATATTTTTTTATTGTTTCTTTTTTATTAAAAAAATGTATATTTACCTTAACATCCTTACTTTGATTGATTAATTACCGCTCAATCGATTACTCTCATCTAATTCATTAAATCGCCAAATGACTGATTTTTGCAAATTTTAGATATTTAATAACCGCTTAATACCTAGATACCTATTAATCGACCACCTATAAACAATATATATCAACACATCCCCAGAATTTATAGCCCGCAAGGGTTGTATCAGTTGGTTAAAGAGAGGTCATCTCACCTCTTGGTCACAGGTTCAACTCCCATGGGAGGCGGATTTGTGATTATGCTATCTTGGGGCAGAGCTTGTCGCACTTATGCGGTTTGCCTTGGATCACGTGATTTGCAGGCTATTGCGTGAGCCCATGGGTTTACCCAGAGCGCACCCGAAGGGTAGCGGCTGCGGGTTCCCATGTTAAAAAAAAAAGAAGCAATATTTATATATGTGTCTATGCATGTGTCTGTCATCAATTCATGTATGATTAAAAAATAATAAAACTAATAAATCGTGTGCAATCATTTTAGGCCCAATCTAAACATTTCGCACCAATAAAAATTTAACTTAGTAAAACACATGATAAAATAACATAAATAAAAATCACAAACGACGTAAATAAATAATCAAACAGTAGATCTATTAACATAACCACAAATTCAACAGAAAAAATAATTACCCAAAAATCGTAATTAAAACAACACAAATATATAAAAATACTGAAGAGTTAAATAAGAATGAGGTCATCCTCAAACTGAATCTAAGGATGTAAAATTATAAGTATACATTTATAATTTTAAACTTCAGTTGTGTATATACAAAACTACCATAATGTATTGTATGAAAAAATAACCTCAGGAGGAACTCTGGAGATTTCTTAAATGAATAAATCTTAGAGCAAGTCTAACAGCCTCCTTGTATTTTCTTTATAAATATTACTCTATAAAATATTAGGTTCTTAGTGATTTAGGATATTATAAGGTATTACAACTCCAACAAACTATCCTTATCATTATTAAATAATAAATAAAAGGAAGGAAGCAAGAACAAAAAAGAAGGAAACAATTGGAAAGAGGAGAGAAAATAATATTTTATTGATAAAAGTGAAATAAGGGAGTCCTTACAGATAAGGGATTACATAATGCTCTTAACTTTTTAAGAAAAAGTTAAGAGACTGTTGGAGCACAATTTTAGACATAATTGCTTATAATTTAAGTTAAAAGGTCATATAAGTGCTTTATTGGACTTGCTCTTACATTACAAAATCACTACCCCAATTTTTGGAGTTATAATGGCCCACTTCTTCTAATCAACTATCAGTTACAATTCTACAATTCTTTCTGTTACTAGTACATTTTTTTCTTAAAGTTAAAAAAAAACAAAGTTAACAACATTTTATTATTTTCTTTATTTAGTAATGTTATTTGATATTTTGTTTACAATCAGCTCTTTATTGTAAAATGAATGTCCTAGAATGTTCTTGTACATAAATGTCCTAGAAAGTTCATTTGACCTTTCAATTCTTAAGACCTTTGGCTTTTCATTTTTGTAGACTCTTGACCTTTTGATTCCTTGTATCCTACAACTTGTAAGCCTATAAATACGCTCCATATGTAAACTTGTGAACTTACTTGAAGTAATAGAAATTCTCTTCTTGATCTCTCTCTAAATATCTAATATATATTACTAGTTATAATATATTCATAACACGTTATCAGCACGATTTGCTTAAAAGATTTTTGAAGTTAGTTTGCTGGGAGGTTTGAAGGTTCGCACAAAAAGGTCACTAGTTTTCTTATCTTCTAAATCCAACTCTAAGGTACACGTCTTTATTAATGGATTTGTTTTTGCCTTTTACATATGTTTTGTGCACTAAATGTATAAAATTTTAAGCATGTATGTTAAGCTCCCATATAAAATATTGAAGTCTTATGAATGAAGTGGTTTATGAGATATTGGTTGCATAATATTAAAGATCTACATGACACCATGTACCATCACGTTAATGTATATAATAATCAGTATATATGCAATTCTTAATAATTTGTTTTCGTACATATAGACCGAGACATCCTTTAAGTTTTCTTTAGAATATAGGAAACAATGAGTTTCTTGTTTGTTTATCTATTTGTCTATCTACATATTTTCGCATTATATCCATGTTTGGAATTTATTATTGTTATGATTTATTATTTTAACTTTGTGATTATCTTTTCTTAAGAATGTCAAACTTTACCAAACTTGAATTTGAGGCTCTTGATATTACCGGAAAGAACTATTTGTCATGGATATTGGATATCGAAATTCATTTAGCCGCACAAGGTCTTGGAGACACAATCAAAGAGGGAAATAAAGAATCTGAATCAAACCGCACAAAGGCAATGATTTTTCTTCGCCGCCACCTCCACGAAGGACTCAAAACCGAATATCTTACGGTGAGAGATCCACTTGAACTTTGGAAAAATTTGAAAGATAGATATGATCATCAAAAGACTGTGATTCTTCCAAAAGCTCGTTATGATTGGATGCATTTGAGACTTCAAGATTTTAAAACCGTTAGTGAATATAACTCCGCACTTTTCAAAATAACTTCTCAACTAAAATTATGTGGAGAAAATATTACTGACGCGGACATGTTAGAAAAAACTTATTCAACTTTTCATGCCTCAAATATACTCCTCCAGCAACAATATCGTGAAAAAGGTTTTACAAAATATTCAGATTTAATATCATGTCTTCTTGTTGCTGAGCAAAATAATAAGCTTTTGATGAAGAATCAAGAGTCTCGCCCTACTGGATCTAGCCCTTTCCCTGAAGTGAATGTGGCATCTTATAATTTTGGGCGTGGACGCGGTGGTGGACCCAAATTCCAACCCGAAGTTGGAGATAGTGGAGAAGGATAAAAGAGTACAAAAGAATGTTGAGAATATTTGTTTTCGATGTGGAATGAAGGGTCATAGGTCGCGTAACTGTCGTGCGCCCAAACACTTGGTTGACCTATACCAAGCATCCCAGAAGGAGAAAGAAAAATCTGTTGAAGCAAATTTTGCTTTTCAAGGTGATGGACCCGAGTACAACCCCTCTGATATGACACATTTGGAAGTGTCTGATTTTTATGAAATCCCTGAAGGAAGCGGCAATGAATGATACATATATTATTATACTTAGTTGGTTGAAAGACTGTTTATCTTAATTTAATTATTATGTGTAAGACTTTATGTGCTTAATTATTATGAAATTTCTAATTATGTATGCTTTTATTTGAAGTGATATGGATATCTCTCATTCTCGCACTGCTCATAAAATAGATGAAGATATTTTTCTCGTTGATAGCGCAACTACGCACACTATCCTTAGAAATGAAAAATATTTTACTTCTTTACACAAGTACGAAGGCAATGTTAACACTATATCCGGAAGTATTAATTTGATTGAAGGCTCTGGAATAGCTAACTTGTTATTACCTGGAGGAACAAAATTTGTTATAACTGATGCATTGTTCTCTCCAAAATCACAAAGAAACTTGTTGAGTTTCAAAGATATTCGCAGAAATGGATATCATATTGAAACAATCAGTAAAGAAAATAAAGAATTTCTTTGTATAACATTCATCACTTCGGGTAAGAAATATATGAAGGAACAACTACCCGCTTTTTCTTCCGGATTATATTATACAAATATACGTGAAATTGAGGCAAATGCAATCGTAAACCAGAAGTTTACTGATACAAGCAATTTTATTGTTTGGCATGACCGGTTGGGACATCCGGGATCAACTATGATGCGGAGAATTAGTGTAAACTCACATGGGCATCCATTGAAAAACAAGAAGATTTTTCAATTGAATGAATCCTCCTGTGCTGCTTGTTCTCAAGGAAAATTAATAATCAGGCCTTCTTTGGCAAAAGTTGGAACAGAATCTCCTAGATTTTTAGAACGGATACAGGGTGATATATGTGGGCCCATTCACCCATCATGTGGACCATTTCAATACTTTATGGTATTAATTGATGCATCAACTCGATCGTCACATGTGTGCTTATTATCGTCTCGTAACCTGGCGTTTGCGAGACTACTTGCGCAAATAATTCGATTAAGAGCACAATTTTCTGATTTTAATATCAGTACAATCCGTTTAGACAATGTAGGAGAATTCACATCTAGAGCCTTCAATGAGTACTGTGTGTCAATTGGAATCAATATTGAACATCCTGTTGCTCATGTTCATACACAGAATGGTCTCGCAGAATCATTCATCAAACGACTCCAATTGATTGCCAGACCATTGATTATGAGAACAAATATCCCCACTTCAGTTTGGGGGCATGCTATTTTGCATGCAGCAGCACTTGTACGCATCAGACCTACAAGTTATCATAAATTTTCTCCGCTACAATTGGATTCCGGAAGAGAGCCTAATATTTCCCATCTGAGAACTTTTGGATGTGCGGTATATGTCCCAATTGCTCCGCCGCAACGAACAAAGATGGGTCCCCAAAGAAGATTGGGAATATATATATCGGTTATGAATCTCCCTCTATAATAAAATATCTTGAACCATTGATAGGGGATATGTTTACTTCAAGATTTGCAGACTGTCATTTTGATGAAACTATTTTTCCAAGATTAGGGGGAGAGAACAAGATTGTCCTTAAATCAGGGGGAGAAAATAAACAGCTGGAAAAAGAAATTACATGGAATGCATCAACATTGAATACTTATGATCCTCGAACAAATCAATGTGAACTGGAAGTTCAGAAAATTATTCATTTACAAGGCATTGCAAATCAATTACCTGATGCATTCACTGATTTAAATAGAGTAACAAAGTCACACGTTCCAGCTGAAAATGCTCCTGCAAAAATAGAAGTCCCTGAAGGACAATTAATTAGAGCAAGTGAATCAAAACCTCGCATGAAGCGTGGTAGACCGATCGGTTCCAAAGATAAAAATCCTCGAAAAAAAAAGGAGCAAAGAGTGAGGATGCCCAAATAGAGGAAATAAAATCTCCAGAAGAGACTCTAGAAGAGTCCTATGACATGAAAGATGAAACCCCAGAAGAGGATCAGGTACCTGAAAAGAAAAATGAAGAGATCTCAATCAATTATGTTGTCACGGGAAAAAGATGGAACCGAAATGATATCATCGTCGACGAAAATTTTGCATATAATGTAGCGCTTGATATAATGATTGAAAATGAGGATCTTGAACCAAAATCTGTCGATGAATGTCGACGTAGAGATGATTGGCCAAAATGGAAAGAAGCAATCGAAAAAGAATTGAGCTCACTTAATAAACATAAGGTTTTTGGACCTGTAGTCCGAACCCCTGAAGGGATGAAACCCGTTGGTTATAAATGGGTATTTGTACGAAAGAGAAATGACAAAAATGAAATTGTGAGATACAAAGCACGTCTAGTTGCACAAGGATTTACACAAAGGCCAGGCATTGATTATGAGGGAAACATATTCCCCTGTAATGGATGCTACGACTTTTCGTTACCTTATTAGCCTGGCCGTTATTGAAAAATTAGATATGCGCTTAATGGATGTTGTGACAGCATACTTGTATGGTTCCCTCGAAAAAGATATTTATATGAGGATCCCTGAAGGATTTCGAATGCCTGAAGTATCTATATCACATTCATGTGACCTTTATTCGATTAAGTTACAAAGATCCATATACGAATTGAAACAGTCTGGTCGAATGTGGTATAAAAGATTAAGTGATTATTTATTAAGGGAACAGTACAAGAATGATCCTATTTGTCCATGTGTTTTTATAAAGAAGACAAAATCTTCATTTGCTATAGTTGCTGTATATGTTGATGATATAAATATTATCGGAACTCCTGAAGAGCTCCAAAAGAGAGTCGATTATTTAAAGGCAGAATTTGAAATGAAAGACCTTGGAAAAACAAAACTCTGCCTTGGATTGCAAATTGAGCATCTATCTGGTGGAATATTTGTGCACCAGTCAACATATACCGAAAAAATCTTAAAACGTTTTTACATGGACAAATTACATCCATTTAGCTCTCCAATGGTTGTACGGACACTTGATAAGAAAAGGGATGTGTTTCGACCGAGAGAGGAAAACGAAGAAGTAGTTGGTCCTGAAGTACCATATCTTAGTGCTATCGGTGCATTGATGTATCTGGCTAATAACACACGGCTCGACATAGCATTTTCTGTAAATTTTTTAGCAAGGCATAGTTGTGCTCCAACACGGAGACATTGGTATGGAGTTAAACATATTTTTCGATATCTCCGGGGCACAACTGATATGGGATTATTTTATTCTAATAAATCCAAAGCAGTACTAACGGGTTATGCAGATGCAGGATATTTATCAGATCCAGCTAAAGCTCGATCACAAACAGGTTATTTGTTTACTTATGGCGATACAGCCATCTCATGGCGTTCTGTGAAACAGTCTTTGGCTGTTACATCTTCTAACCATGCAGAAATTCTTGCCATCCATGAAGCCAGCCGAGAATGTGTTTTGCTAAGGTCAATATGTCAACATATTCGTGAATCATGCGGCATGCATCATAATAGGACAACCCCGACAGTAATGTTTGAGGACAACACAACATGTATTGAACAGTTAAAAGGAGGTTACATTAAAGGCAACAAAACTAAGCATATTTCCCCCAAGTTTTTCTTCACACACGACTTACAAGAAAATGGAGAGATTGAAGTTCAACAGATTCGTTCAAGTGAAAATCTTGCAGATCTATTTACCAAGTCATTACCACCAACAATTTATGAAAAATTAGTACACAAGATTGGGATACGTCGGCTTAAAGATCTCAAATAAATTTTCAATAATTGATGTACTCTTTTTCCTTTACTAGGATTTTTTTCCCAAAGGGTTTTTTCCTAGAAAGGTTTTAACGAGGCACAATTATTGGAATTAGGACATTCAAGGGGGAGTATTGTAAAATGAATGTCCTAGAATGTTCTTGTACATGAATGTCCTAGAAAGTTCATTTGGCCTTTCAATTCTTAAGACCTTTGGCTTTTCATTTTTGTAGACTCTTGGCCTTTTGATTCCTTGTATCCTACAACTTGTAAGCCTATAAATAGGCTCCATATGTAAACTTGTGAACTTACTTGAAGTAAGAGAAATTCTCTTCTTGATCTCTCTCTAAATATCTATTATATATTACTAGTTATAATATATTCATAACACTCTTTTACTTTTTTACATATTAATAGAGTTTCATTCTTTTTCTAGTTCTTTTTGAAATGAGCAAGCAAAGAATTGTACTCCCTCCGTCTCATATTAAATTTCTCGTTTCATATGTCGGGACTGTTCATAACATGAGACAAATTACTAATTTACGTCTAATCTATAAGACCAAATATAGTCATGAGTGATCTTGTTGGATTCGTATTTATGAGTACTTTAATACAGTGAAGTTTTTATATTTAATACTAATACGAAATTAAAGATATTAACGATCAAAAGTGTGCGTTGACAAATGTGTTCGGTCAAAACAGGAAAAGTATTTAGAGACCGAGGGAGTACCAATTTTTAAAACTTTTCCCCAACATATTTTAGGATATTTGGATAAAATGTCCCAAATTAATGAGCAGTTTATAAATATGTCCCATCATGTTAATATATTAATTATATGTTCCATTATCAGTTTTTAAGTTAAATAGAGACCAATATACCCTTGTTATATTAATTAAATACTATTATAAATATAGTACAATTTTTTAATTTTAACCACTAAAAAAGTTTTTTTTTCTTAGAACTTGGATGGGGCAATTTTTTAATTTTGACCACTAAAAATGTTTTTTTTTTTACTTTACTTAGAACAGGCCCCGCCAGGGGCATCCTTACGCAAATAAATATTAAAATTTATAATTTAAATTTTAGAGGCATGTTTAATATTATAATTAAATTTAATATTACATAGTTTGGGAGAGTTTCAAGGTATTATAATTAATTTAATATTACATAGCTTGGGAGATGTTAAGTGAATTGAATTAATCATGTTAACATAGAAATGAGAAATTCAATAATACAAATAGAACCGAGTATTCTTACATAAATGTGAATAAATTTACAATCATGGGCCAAATACCCCAATGGTAGCAGATACAAGCACTTCTTTACAGCCACTAACTAAAGTTGTTCTGCGCCTCAGTAAGTAGACACATTTTTTTCTTTAAATTAATTAAATCATGTTTTTATCAGATATTATATCTTAAAATAAACATTTATAAAAAAACCCCATATTTTATTCTATGACTAGAGCAAAAAATTAATACTCACATACTTTTGGACTTTTAATGTTTACATATTTTGATGCTCAAATTTTATTAAACTAATATATTTAAAACTGATAGTTACAAAGATAAAATCAAGATATAAGGAAAAACAAAACTAGTATATGGAGTATAGGGATCAAATTATATCCTTATTCTTATCCATAATTTTGGTCACTGTACTACCAAATTAATCTCAACCGTCGAATATAATATTTTTAAAAATAGATGATCAAGATTATATCATATTAAAAGGAAAATTATAATCTAGAAAGGATAAAATTAAAAAATGTTGTATTATAATTGAATTTTAAAAAGAAAATTATAATATGAAAAGGATATAATTAAAAAAATGATACAATTGAATTTTATTTATTTTTATATCAATAGTAAAAAAAGTTCATATTTACTATTTGGCCTTTATCTAGAAATCAGATTTGAATGATTTTATAGCCCACGCGAAGGTCATAAAATTATCTTTAATTTATTGATGATTTAACAAATATTATCGAAATGAAAACACTCAGAATCTCAATAGAAAAATAATATAGCTAAATATTTTTATACTTTTGTACAAAAAATGCAAGTTAAACAATATATTAAATGCAAAAAGTGACATCATTTTATAACAAGAAATTATGACATGTATCAGATTTTGCTATTTACTTTAAAAATTTGCCCACTGAAAATAAAAGTAAAAAATAAAAGAGTTGGTTGCAATAAAATATGAAATAGAAATATTGAAAACATTGTTTAAATTGTACAAATAATAAAATATTGTTAACATTGGTTTTTTACTTTAAAAAATTGATCCCGGTATAACAAAAGAAAACATATAAAGAAGTTGTGACTATGATTTAAACTAAATTAGAAGAATAAAATGAATACAAGGATGTGGATAGTTGTAACTCTCAAGATTACGGTAATGACTTAGTAGTGAATACATATGTACGCCAAGATTTGTTGTTCTCATATGGTGAAATATAAGCACAAAAAATGTGATTGTGTGCTGAGTAGGGTTTATACTCTCTGTGGTTGCATGCATTTTAAGGTGTAAATAAAGTATTATTCCGTAATTTCTTTTCAAATTTTTTTTTTTGAATAAAAGTTTAGATACTGAACTTTTATTTAAGAAAAGAAAATTTGAAAAATAATTTATGGAGTTATGGTTTATTAGCTCCTTAAAATGCATGCAAAAAACATATGAACAATAAAATTGGGACGAAAGGAATATATATTATTATTATAATCATGTTTATATATGCAAGAGTGAATTCGGCTCAAACTCCTGCCGCCATCAATGTGTGTATATCCTACCTCGTTTCTCCATCTTATGTTTGGGCTGCGCCCAATTTGCTTTTCTTTTTATATTTCATTTCCTTCTAATGACATGTACACGTATTTATACTACTAAAATCGAAAAATTAAAAAAATTTGGTATTTGATTTTTCGTATGATTATCCTAATTTTTAAATTAATAAAATATAAATAATGGTAATTAGCTAAATACCGTTTTAACTAAAAGATGCCTACTTTAATTGAAGATACATTACAATTACCCTTTATAAGTACCTAAAATATCAAATCTTCTAATCATCAATATTTCTTTTGTAATGAAAACACGTTATAAGGTACTTTTATGGAGGTTTGGATGGCTAAAGGCAGATGATAGGGGATGGAAGGAGGACCTCGAAGCATAAGTTAGTTTAGCTACAATTATTGATGGCAGCAGGGACTTTGTTATAGCTACCAGAAGCTATGAATTTTTACTTTTAGCCTCTTTGTAAACGATGTATTTCTTTTGGAGGGCACTCTTTTTCCCCCTTGAATTTTTTCCCATAGGGTTTTACTCTCGCGGGGTTTTAACGAGGCCTTCTTTTGTGGGTTATTTTTTCAGACATTAAAGGCGTTATTGTCTAAATGTCCGGGAGTACTTGCCTTACTTTCGGTTAGATGATATCATTTTTTGAATGAGGGAAACTCTTTTATTTGAACATTGTATTTTGATGGAATTCGGTAATGAAAATGTTGCTTTAGTCAAAAAAAAAACACGTTACCTTTTAATTATTTTATTTTTTCAAAATGAATCGATTTCGTTAGTAAATGATAAAATTTACACAATCCAAAAAGGAAAGGAATTTTGAGACGTTCTTTCATCCACAAAAGTTTATCATCTAACCGAAAGGTATGCTTAACCAATCCATGGGTCGTTACTTAAATTAGGACTGACATGAGAAAGAGATTCCTCAGGAGTTTAGACAATAAAACCTTTATATAAAAGAAGAACACTCCTAACACAAGTAGGTCTCGTTAAAACCCCGCAAGAGCAAACCCATATGGGAAAAAACTCAAGTAGGGGTGAAAACGAGTCAATTATGTGTGAACAGTAATATGATTGGATTCGGCTCGAATTTATAATTACTCGTTCGGATTCAGTCTGGATTCGAATTGATATGTTTATATAATGCTCAAATTCGACTCGAATTCGAATAGGAATGTTCGTATTTGATTCGATTGGGCTCGATTGAGTACCAAACTATTCGTTTTTGTATATTCAAATTCGTTCAAAATAATCTTAAAATAGTAAGAATATTCGTATAATTATTTACAATTAACTAAATATGCCACTTTATTGACTATTACTTTAACAAATATTTTATATTATATATAAAATATATACATAACGAATTATAATCGAATACGTATAATTAACACATATTCGAGTACTCTGAATTTATTTGAGCTACTCTAAATAAATATGATCGAATACTGAAGTGGTGAGATTCGTCTCGATATTCGTTCAAATTATATACTAGGATTTGAATTCGCTCGTTTTTTATACGAATACGAACAATATTCGTTATTAACGAGTCGAATCTGAATTCGAACTCGAATTACTCGGATTCATTTTCAACCCTAAACTCAAGGGGGAAAAAGAGTGCCCCAGCTAATGTAACAATACATCGATTTACATAAAGACTAAAAGCAAAATGATCGGGACTTCTTGTTGTTTCCACTACAAAACCCAAGCTTCTGCCTCCATCCATCTTCTCTTTAACACTTCTTCCCACCCAAAAAAAATAACATCCATCTTCTCTTTACACTTCTTCCCACCCAAGAAAACCCCAAAGATCACCAAAACAACCACGACAAATAAAACTCAATGAACCATTAATGACTTTATATATTTATTTTATGCAATATATTTAATAAAATTGAACAGTTTTATATATCTAACCAAAGGGGTCCCAATTGGTTAGGCATGTAAAACACCAAGTTTTCATAAAAATAAAAAAAATGATCTAAAATGACAAAATGGATTCATCAACTGACGATAGATCACAAAACACCAATAAATGGTCCAAAAGCAAAAAAATATGGCACGCCCTTTATAGGCAATAAAATCCATATAATATTGCACAATATGTATTTATCTTAAAAAGTTTAAATAGTACAAAAAATCATCATATATGACACTGTTTCTTTTATTTTCTTTTCTTAAAAAAGAAACTTAATCGATTGACTAGTATTGCTTATTAAAAGTATAGACGTAAAAAAATCAAAAAAATAAAAAATAAACAACTTTGTAAAGTTACCTAGTAAAACATAAAACTAATAACTAAATTAATGAAAAAGTAAATACATATTTAATATTATGAAACAAAGTCAAAAGCAACTAAGAACTATAATAAAATCTCACCAACTTATTTAAGAACCTTTATTGTTACGAACCAAACTCATAAACAAATTAACCTAACACGAAAGATTCCTAGAAAAGGTAACACAATTAAGGAACCTTAAATAATAATCAAAATTAAAACACACATTTCAAAGTCAAATCACAATCAACAAAATAGCACTTGAGTGCCTTCTACAATGCCAAAAATTTGCCATAAATCCTGGTCACCAATAAATTCAAATTGTTTAAAACATATCAATTATGACAAGACGAATTCAAATTTAAAAACATAAAAGTGTAAAACTCAATCACAAATTAAACTGATAAGTACAAAATATGTATTTATTATAATTAAAGTATTGAGGGAAAAATTAAAAGTAGTCATTAAAAGTAATCACAGAATTAATTACAATCCTAATCCATAAATTAAAATGTAAAATAATACCTAAAGATCAGCCAATCACATTAAATTATTGTTCAAAAAAAAAATTAATCGAAAATAAGTCTTTCTAGTTTAATGAGAGTCGACCCCTCTCTCTCCCCCATCTCTTTCCTCACACGCCGCCTCCTCTCCCCCTCTACTCCTTACCTTTTTTTTTTACGGAAATCGTACTTGCATATCTTATAAAGCTTCAGAACAGATTACATGATGAATAAAATTCGGGGCATTTACATGCCACTCTCGAAAGTCTGGCGTAGAATGAGCCGCTTTTGCTAAAGCATGTGCAACCCCATTCGCAGACCTATGAACGAAATAAACTAACACTTCATCAAAGTGTTGGAACATATCAATACAATCTCTAACAATTGTATGAAAAAAGGATCCTCCATCTGCCCCCTTGCAAGTTCGGGCGAGGACCTGTGAATCAGTTTCAATAACACACTTTTGGATACCCTTAGCTTGAAGCCATATCAGCGTCTGTTTGAGGCACCTTGCTTCAGCTTCTCTTGGCGTTATCAAGACGTCTTCTCTGCTGCTCATGGCCATAATAAATTGGCCCTCCTCTCCTCGAACAATGCTGCCCAAGCCAATGCAGCCAATATCTTCAAACAAAGCAGCGTCGATGTTAACTTTAACCCAAGATGCCTGAGGCTTCTCCCATTTTCTAACTGCAATTGGTACGCCTGTGCTTGAATTCGGTGTTCCAGGTTGGTCATGTGCCTTTTTCCAGTCATGAAGCAGGTTCAAAGCAGCTGCTTTGATTCCAAACGCAGACATATTAAGCTTCTCCCAAACCCACTTGTTTCTCCTACTCCAAATGCTCCAACAGACCATTGCTATTAAGGTACATTGATGTCTATTTCCTTTATCGAACCCCCTACAGAGCACATCAAGTACACTGTCTTCTTGTACGATAGTAATATTATCTTGGAGTCCCACTTCCCTCCAAACTGCAAGTGCTATTTGGCATTCAAAGAAGGCATGAATATCTGTTTCTGGGCCCATACGACACCATTGGCATATCGTATCCAGCTGAACATGTTTTGCTGCTAGTCGAACTGAAGTTGGCAGACACGAAGAGCACACTCGCCATAGGAAATGGACGACCTTTCCTGGGAGTTTTAGACCCCAAAGTTTCCTTCAGAAGTGTTCGATTGGAGTTCGTACTTCCCCTTGTAACATTCTATAGCAGGTCTTCACTGTAAAATTCCCTTTGTCATCAGGGAGCCAATACCAGTCATCACTGCCTCCCCTTGTTGGTACAGGAATTTTTTTAATGAGCTTCTTATCCCTTTCGTTGCAAATGTCGTTCAAGATATCTTCATCCCATTTCTTCTGCTCTATCTGCATAAAGCCATAAACTTTACTTCCTTCCAGGTGAGGTGGCATTTCCGTAGTCATGTATCCGTTCTCTGCACAGGGAAGCCATGGAACTTTCCATATTTCGATTTGTTTACCATCTCCAATCCGCTTTCTACACCCTCTTTTAACCACCTCTTGAGCGGCCAAGATACTCCTCCACATATAACTCGGGTTTGGCCCCAGTTTTGCTGTTAGAAAGTCACCACCAGGGAAATATCTAGCCTTCATACACGCTGTGACTAAAGGATTTTCATTTTTTTGTAATCGCCAACCTTGTTTAGCAAGCATGGAGATGTTGAATTTTTTGAGTTCTTTGAATCCCAAACCACCAGCCTCTTTTGGAACACACAGTTTTCCCCAGGATTTCCACCTAATGCCTTTACTCTCTTGCCCGTGCCCCCACCAAAACCCATTCATTAGAACTTCATTGCTATCACAGACTTCATTTGGTAAGAGAAATAGGTTCATCCAGAAATTAGGGATACATTGTGTAGCCGTTTTCAATAACGTACATTTGCCCGCCTTTGATATAGACTTGTGACCCCAGTTCTGCAGCTTCTTCTTAATTTTATCGGTTAAGAATTGGAAGACTGAGACCTTTTTTCTTCCTACATTCATCGGCATACCCAGGTACCTTCCAGGTTCCTTAACTTCCCCTACTTGAAGCCTCTGACAAACTGCTTGTCGCTCCTATGTCCCTGTATTTGGACTAAAGATGATATTTGACTTACTAAAATTAATGGTTTGCCCAGACAATCTCTCATATCGACTCAGAACATTTTTGACCGTTGTTGCTTCAGACTCTTCTGCCCTGAAAAACATGTAGCAGTCGTCTGCAAATAGAAGGTGCGAAATGTGGGGCGCCCCTCTTGCGATTGCCACACCATGAATTAATCCAACCTCTTCGTGTCTCCTAATGATGGAGCTTAGACCCTCTGCACTTAGAATATAGATATACGGGGAGATGGGATCCCCCTGCCGTATACCTCTCTGAGGTCGAACTTCCCCAAACACTTGGCCATTGTTTACAAAACTATAGCTCACAGTTTGGATACATGTCATTACTCTTTGAATCCAAATATGGTGAAAGCCAAATTTTTGAAGCATATCTTCCACGTACCTCCATTCTAGCCTGTCGTATGCTTTGGATATATCTAATTTGAGCCCTGCAATCCCCCGTTTCCCTTGAGTACGCCTTTTGATGCAATGGTTGATCTCATAGGCCAATAGGGCATTATCACTCAACAACCGTCCTTCGATAAATGCACTTTGCTTGTCGGATACTATCGTTTTCAGACAAGGTTTGATTCTATTTGCAAGGACCTTGGACACAATTCTCACTAGTATATTGCATAATGAAATCGGTCTTAGCTCTGTCATTTGCTTTGGTTTTTTTACCTTGGGAATTAGGCATACCAACGTACGATTGACCTCCCTTGGCATTTCCCCTGTACTAAAGAATTTATGACAAAATTCTGTTACATCAGCCCCAACAATGTTCCAAAAAACTTGAAAGAAACCAGGGTTTAGTCCATCCATTCCGGGTGACTTCTCCGGGTGCATAGAGAAAGTTGCTTCTTTTACCTCTTCGTACGACACGCTCTTTATCAGCTCTGCATTCTGGTTCGCTGTTACCTGTTGTACTACTTCACGTGGTGTCAAGGTTACCTCTGTTGTCGTTGAAGATTTGAATAGACTTTCAAAGTAATCAACCACAATCTATTGAATCTGGTTTTCCTCCTCCTTCCAGTTCCCGTGCTTGTCTTTAAGCCCATTTAGACGATTATTAGTTCGTCTTGTGGATGCGTACTTGTGAAAGAAGCGAGTGTTCTGGTCTCCATTCAACAACCAAAACTGTTTAGCTCGCTGAGCCCAATAGATTTCTTGCTTTTCTAACAGGTTTAAGTAAGCCCACCTGACTTCATTGTATTGGCTAATTCCCTGAACATCACGCCTTGATCTAAGACTTTTAAGCCTCTGTTTATACTCCTGCTTTTTGACTTTGATCTCTTTTATCATGTCGCCACCCCATTCTTCCAATCTAAGGCAGCAGTAATGAATCTTATCTGTTATATTTAGACTAGCCATCTCTAGCCAGCATCGTTGGATAATGTTCAGACAATCTTTCTCTTTCAGCCACATATTTTCGAAACGGAATATATGCGTTTTAGGCACGTACATCTTTCTATTCAACTGCAGGTTTAGGGGTAAGTGGTCTGATGTTGAAACATCAAGAACTGTCACCTCCGCCCAAGGGAACATATCCCTCCAACGACTATTTGCTAAACCTCGATCAAGTCTCTCCTGAATCCATCGATGAGTACCCCTCGATCTTTCCCACGTAAACTTATTACCATTAAACCCCAGGTCCCTCAACTGGCAATCATTAACCGCCTCCGTAAAACCCTGAAGGAGCCTCCTAGGCTGTAAACACCCTCCCTACTTTTCCTCTGCCAGCATAATGTCATTAAAGTCACCTATAATACACCATGGTAAGTTCGATCTTGAGTACAAATCCCTTAACATATCCCAAGATTGTTGTCTTCGCTCCCTCTCCGGGCATCCATAAAATCCCGTATATCTCCATCTTCCAACCTGCTCTATATTCACTTCGAAGTCGATATAATGATGAGATCTATCTTTAATCACTATATCGCATTCAGTTTTCCACATTAAAGCTAAGCCTCCTCCCCTACCTCGAGAGTCCACACTGAAATACCCTACATAACCGAGCTGCTTGCAAACTTTAACTACTACTTTTTCTTTTACTTTTGTTTCGGACAAAAAGATAAAACTGGGCCTTATTTGTGTTGTGGAACCACCTTTTGTCCCCCCACGTCTCCTTGTTTTTCGAGAATATTCCCATCAACTTCCATGAAGTTTGTCTCCACCCTCACTTCACCGTGCACGGTGGTTTGCTTGCTGATATTTGATGGGCCTTCTTCCCATATTCTATTACTATCTCCACCGTTTCGTAACCATTTTGCACCGAGGTTCAGATTGTTAGCATTCTTTGTTGGTGCCCTCAGCCATCCACCATACGCACGAGGTATCTCTTTACCATGATTTGCATAGACAATAGCACAGTCCCTCTCCTGGTGACCGAGCAAACCACATACAAAGCAAAAGGAGCTTAGTCTTTCGTATTTAAAATTAATCCAGCTCCATTCGCCTCCCTCCCTCTTAACTTTCATTCTTCTCTTGATAGGTTTTTCCAGGTCCATTGTGACGCGAATACGTGCATATAATCTCCAACTGCTGGTTACATTTATCGGGTCTGATTTGATGAACACCCCAATATAATTACCAATACTTTGGAAGAGCTTTTCAGACGCGAAACCATTTGGGATATCATACACTTGGACCCAGATGTCCATGTTGTTTAGTTTTACTGAGTGTGGGTCTTCCCTATCCTTCAGACACTGATATACCAATAGACTTTGTTCGAAGGTCCATGGACCTCCCTCCAACACCTTCTGCATATCCAGGACATGGTAAAACACGAATGAATATCGCTGTCCGCCCAGGTCCATTATCTCCATGCCCTCCTTTGGACGCCACAGTGAAGCAATAACGTTCTGCATTGCATTAAAGTTGATGTTCTTTTCTGTGAGAAAGCGACCTACGAGGACATATGTTGTACGTGTTTTGATCTCCCCATCCGCAACCACAACTCCGTCTTGATCTTCTTCCTCTAGCGCTAGCCGTGCATACAGATCTTCCAATGTTGGATTTGATGTTGCCATGGTGACTCAAACAAAACTTATGAATACTACTAATGACAAGCTAATTTGAGAGCAGATTTAAACGAAACTTATGACAACAAACTTGCAAATATGCAAGACAAAACTTGTAACTATGCAAGACGTGAAAAACTGTGATGTACACCTTAATTAAACCAATGCGTCTCCCCACATATTTTCACATCAAGTTTCAAATTCTTGACCTTCTTTTCCCCCTCTACTCCTTACCTACATACAATCAATCTAAGTAATCATAGCCACCGTAGGAGATCCATCTTCTTCTTTCTCTTGTTTTCATTTTTGTTTTTTTCTTCAATAATTTTCAATAATCTTCATTTTTGGGTGAGATTTTTTATTTTTGCATCCACTTTTGTGGGTATTTTTGTCTCTCCTTTTGGAGTGATTTGTGTCTCTCCTTTTGGAGTGTTTTTGTTGCGTTTTGGTTCGTTGTCGTGTTGTTTTGAGAATAATTTCTATGGTGTATTGAGAGATCTGGGAAGCACGCTTCGAATATGAAACGGTGGAGATTATCGCGAGAGCTCACCTTGCACAACGAAAGATTGTTCAATATATGGGGGCATCTATACCCCCAACCTCATTTGGTGTAACTGATGGGTATGAACACTAGACTATCACCGGTTTTTTATGTGCGCAGGTCAATTGTGATGCTACTATATTCAGGGACGTTAGTGTCGACTGGATTGTTCGGGAAACCTTTGTAATCCTTTTTATTGTCAAGAATATTTATATTCTAGGTGTTAAGCAATCTGAAAACAAAATGGCTATTTGTTTAGCTCATTTTTTGTTTCACAATCAGGTTGTAGTTGATAGTTCGGGAGTTTGTCCCGGCTGAGTTCCAATGTTTTAGTATTAATAAAATCTTCTTGTTCGTCAAAAAAAAAATTGTTCAAAAAACGTAAGTGATTTAGTCACCACATCACTACCATTAACCACTGCTCCACCACCACCACCCACGGTGAAATTATCCGGTGAAAATATCACATAAATCTTTTAATTCCTAATTCATATATTATTTAACTAAAAATAAAACAAAAGAAGCAAATGGAATAATTAATTAATAAAGAAGTAGCAGATCCTTCTTCATTTTTTAAATCACTGTCATCAAACATGAATTACAAGAAATCAGATCAAGGTTGTAAAATAAAAACACATATAATGCATTTATATCAAAAACGTATAAAGCAAAAGTAAAACGATAAATCAAACTCTAATTCTAATTCATTTGCACATACAGACATACATAATCTCAAGCTCTCAATCATTATTAATCACCTCTAATCTATGAATCTATCATTCTATGTATATAAAATTATACAATTAAATCAAACATAAAAATTAATAAATAAAATAACCGAACCTGACATGATTTAACTCAGATAGATTGATTATAGCAAATCGAATACAATTTTAACGGGTTAAATATCAAATTGGTTAAAAAGTTTGTTACTATTTATTTTTAATTAAAACAAGGAAAATAACTATAAAATTAAAAATAAATAGTAAATAAATTTTTAAAAATCTAAATATATTAGCTAAAATACTAGAATGTAACAACTTTTCATTTGGTTGCGGTAGCATTCAAGAAAACTGTGTAAAATCAACAAAAAATTACTTTTATTTTTTTAACACATATTTACAGTTATCTGTTTGATATTTATTATGACTTTAGTGATTCAAATGATACCCCGTTGAGATCTGTGAGTAAATTGATATATGGGTTTCACTTTAGTGATCACTTTGATATTTAACCCCAATTTTAACATCTAAAAAAATCAATCAACAAATTAACCTAAGAATCAAACTGTGGTTTTTGCATCAATGGGCACACAATGATCGATATATGATAATATAACTATCCAAGAAAACTCACCTTCTGAAGAGAATTGAAGAAAACTGATCTCTCGCCTTTGAGTATTAGATATGAGAATTAGTACCTGTTCCGGATGATCCTCGTAGGTACTGCACTACTTAAGTGAACCTTTAACAAAACATTGTTTTGTGACGTTGATTCTTGATTCCCTTGTTTTCCTTTCTTATTTGTTTAATTTTACATACGGTACTTTGTGTATTAACTTAATTACTCTTACTTAGTTTTTCTTTACTTATTTTTTTTTATTTTGGTACATATTAATTTTGTAGTTATGGGTAATCCTATTTTATAAAATAAAATAACGATATTATAATTCTTAATAACTAACCAATTACATTTTTCAGCTATTACCTCTTCAAACTTTTCTAACTAAAATCTCTTCTTTCCAAAAATATCATGGGCCGTTCTATTTAATAAAATAAACTAATAAAATTATAATTAGTACTAACTAACTGATTACTTTTTTCAACTACACTACAAGAATCAAGAATCTGGGCCATTTACGACGGTTTTTTTGAACTGAAACCGTCGTAAATGGGGTCAATTACGACGGAACATTTCCGTCGCTTTTGCTCAAGTAGAAAGTTAAGATTTCCGTCACAAATTATGATTTTCGTCGCAAATTCAATTTTTCGTCACAAATTCAATTTTTCGTCGTAAGTTTGAGTAAGGGGTCCCACAATCTACAATGAATTATTAAGCAACTTACGACGGAGCTATTCATCATTTTTTTGTTTCTTACGACAGGAAAACCGTCGTAACTTAAAATGTGGGACCCACCAACAATAAAATACTCAACCAACTTACGACGGAATATGAATGATGAACATTCGTCATAAGTTTAGTTTTCCAGAAAACACAATTTGCTATTTTTTTTTAATTTCAAGCCATTTTTGGCTTCCAAAATTAAATCCTAAACCTGCCTAATCATGTGTGGCACAATCCAAACTTGATTTTTAAATAAAAATCAAACTTGATATTGGTAATATCTCCTACATTTTTTAAATAAAATATCTCCTTTTCAAACTTGATTTTTTTACTTAATTATCCTTACTTAAATATTTAATATTGGTAAAAACATGTAATTCTATTTTATAAAATAAAATAACGATATTGTAGTTCCTAATAACTAACCAATTACATTTTCCAGCTAAAACACATTACCATTTTTAACTTTTTCAACTACAACCTCTCCTTTCCAAAAATATCACGAGTCGTTCTATTTAATGAAATAAACTAATAACACTATAATTACTAATAACTAAATAATTACCTATTTTAGCTAAAACATTATATCTTTTCTATATTTTCGAATCATTAAAAGTTTGGTTGGATTTACTTAAATAACCTTCCTTAGTTATTCTTTACTTATTTTCTTTTATTTTGGTACATATTAATTTGTAGTTACGAGCAAACCAATTTTATAAAATAAAATAACGCCATTATAGATCTTAATAACTAACCAATTACCATTTTCAGCAATTACCTTTTCTAACTTTTCCAACTAAAATATCTTCTTTCCAAAAACGTAATGGGTCGTTCGATTTAATGAAATAAACTAATAATATTATAATTACTAATAACTAACGGATTACCTTTTTCAGCTAAAGGTTAATATCTTTTCTATAATTTTTAACTAAAATATCTTCTTTCCAAACTTTTTTTTAACTTGATTATCCTTACTTAAATAATTATTTTTGGTAAAAATATGTAGTTCTATTTTATACAATAAAATAACGATATTGTAGTTTCTAATAACTAACCAATTACCTTTTAAAGGTAAAACACATTATTTTTTCTAACTTTTCAAACTAGAAACTTTCTGATAAGTGGATTTCATATCCACTTAGAATGCTTCGTATCAGCTTAAATTGATTAACTTGACCTCAAGTATGTCATGTTTTTGATGTGTTTTTAGTGAGTTGTTCAGGTCTACTAGCGTGAGGCGGGGAGTTGCTTTTCCATGATAAGATGGTGGTTTTGAGCTTAGGAAGTTGAAGGACGGAACGTGCGAAAAAAGGGAAGCAGAAATGAAGAAAAATTAGAGAAATCAGCAAAGTGTTCCAGTAGAAGAGGCGCGACCGCGCCAATGAGGAGAGTGGGTACGCTTGGTGATATTTAGATGGGCGCGGGGGCACCATATCAAGCGCCGGGGCATTGCAATTCGCTGTCAGAATCCTGATTGAACTCTATTTTGGTATTTTCTTGCTGGACAAGGCAATGGGGGCTATAAAAACACATGCTATGAACATAAGAAGGACGTTTTTTTATCAGAGAGAGCCAGGAGAACAAGATTAGGAGAAGGATTCACTGAAGCACGTGACAAGCAACGAAGATTTAGATCTACTTCTTTTGTATTCTTCTAATTAGGCGATACTTTGGATCTCATTTTGTATTTGTTTTCTAAACCTTATTACTCTATCACTATTGTTTTTATTCAGATCTTGTTTACTATCAAGTTTTCAGTTGAACCCATGATGACGAGCCGTTCGATTATGAACTAATTGTTGTCATGGGATTCTGACTGATTTATTTATGGAGTTTAGAAGTTTGATTGCTTAAAAGAGTTGTGTGTGATGAATTTGCGATTCCCTGGTTTGGTTGTACTTAATGCTTTTGGATGCGTAGCTAACATCTAAATTGTATTATTAATCTCTATTGAATGCGAAAGTGGATATAGAGATTTAGAACTTGCCATGCTAGCATTGGTTTATGGATGTTTTGACATGCATGATTCATAGTGTAATTTTAACCATCTTATACTGCCCTATGTAATCTCGATGGATAACTTGAACTTAAACCATTATGTTTTCAAATCTTATAGACATATAGGGTCTAAACATAATTGGTTTCTGCCCAGCTTCTATCTATTTTGTGGATGTTGAGTGGTTTGGTATACGTATGTCGAAAGGTAGCGTGTACTAATTTCGTGTTGTCCGATTAGTTGTCATAACCATCACATACATTGATTAAAGGCATCAACTCTAAACGAAGTATATAATGAAGTTAGGATCCCATGTTTAATCACTCATAAGTAATTCGGTTTTAATCTCATTAGTTAATTAATTCTTAGTTAGTTAAATTGCTCATTGTTAGTTAATATAGATAGCAAACACACCTTTGATATTTGTCTTAGCAGTGAATAATAATCATACATTGTTGCATAAGTGCATATTCTGAATTATACCGTTCTCTGTGGGAATGAACTTAACTTAAGCTTATATTACTTGTGACCACGTACGCTTGCGTGATTTAGTGCGAACAAGTTTTTAGCATATTTCATGATTCCGTAGGACTTGGCAATTTCTGTTCGGTAGGTCGATGTTGATTTGGGTGTGGTAATGATGAATAGAGGGTTGGATTAAGTTTTTATGAATTGACTTGCATGTTTCAGAAACAAAATCTTTACACAGTCTCATCGTTTGCTTTTGGACTAGATTAGGTCATACTTGTTTGAGATTTAATCACCTGTTTATATTTAGAATGTTCTTTATTCACTTGATGATATAGGAGCACTAAAATATAAGTTTGGGGAAAACCAGGGATTTCATGCTAGTTGTTAATAAAGGTTAGGCGTCAAAAGGCTACTAGCCGCTCATATTATATGAGTAGTCTAGGGTTGGATGAGATGGAGCGAAACACACTCATTCCAAATTGATAAGTGGATTTTATATCCACTATTTACCTTCCGTTTGGACTTTAAAACGTTTGCAAGTTCTCGAGTTTCGTTGCCATTTGATATATACTTGTGTAAATTGTGTAGGTTGAGTCGTTGAAGGCGTTATGGTGCTAAAATGGTGTTATGGGTGATGTGAAATTAATTTGAAGCTTGTGATAGGAATTTGGAGCGGGAAAGCGAGTCATGTAGTAGAAGAAATTGAGGCTTTCTAGGGGTGTAAAGGCGCCGCAGCGCGAGTCTAGGTGCTACAGCGCGCAGTTGGGCTTTTCCAGGAGCAACCAAGCGCTCTAGCACGCATTTGGGGCGCCATAGCGCTTCACAATCTAGGCCCCCATTGTGTGAAGCTTGGGAGCGTTATAAGGAGATGCTAAGAAAATGCCCCCATCACGGGATGCCCGACTGGATGGTTATTAATTGCTTCTATAATGGACTGGGAGGCCAATCTAGGCCTATGGTAGATGCTGCTTCTGGTGGAGCGTTGTGGGCTAAAAGCTACAAGGAAGCCTATGATCTGATTGAAATGATGGCTGCGAATGAGTACCAAAATCCTTCGCAGAGATTGCAACAAAACAAAGTAGCAGGAGTTCTTCAAGTTGATACCGCTACTGCTCTGTCAGCTCAGTTAAAAGCTCTAAACATGAAGGTGGATTCTTTGGCTAATCTTGGAATGCAACAGGTCGCTAGCATCTGTGAGCTATGTGCAGGTGGACATGACACTCGTCAATGTGCCATTTCTAATGAGTCAGCTCAGTTCGTTAGCAACTTTCAAAGACCACAACATCCAGTTCCTAACACATATCATCCAAACAACAGGAACCACCCTAACTTTAGCTGGGGGAACAGTCAGAACAACATGCAGCAACCATCTTATCCTCCTCCTAACCAGCAGTTTGGGGGTAGACCGTCCAACCCTTCGGGAATGCAGCAGCAATTTGCACCTAGGCAGCAATATCAACCACCGGGATTTCAGCAGCAGTTGAATGAAAAATTTGAATTAGAAGAATTGAGATCGATGGTCAAGAGTCAAGCGGTATCACTCCAGAGTCAAGCATCATCTCTCAAGACTTTGGAAAATCAGATTGGACAACTCGCAAATGCTCTACTCCATAGGCAACAAGGAAGTCTACCTAGCAACATAGAACCTAATCCAGGTAAAAAGGATGGCAAGGAACAGGTACAAGCTATTACTTTGCGGTCAGGAAAAGTCACAGGGGACTCAAAATCTGAACAGAATTCGAAACAGGCAGAACCAGAGGAAGTTGCAGAAAAGGAAAAGCAGCCACTCCATGACTCAGCCAAGTATGTGGTTCCTTTAGGGACCAATCTTCCAGACTATCCACCTCCACCATTTCCTCAAAGGATGCAGAAACAGAAACTGGATCAGCAATTTGGCAAATTTCTAGAGGTATTTAAAAAGTTGCACATTAACATCCCATTTGCTGAAGCTCTGGAACAAATGCCTAGTTATGCCAAGTTTATGAAGGGAATTCTCTCGAAGAAGTTAAAGCTAGCCGATTTTGAGACGGTTGCATTGACGGAGGAATGTAGTGCAATCTTGCAACAAAAACTACCCCCAAAGCTTAAGGATCCAGGGAGCTTCACAATTCCCTGCACTATTGGTAACGTGTCATTCAACAAATGCTTATGTGATCTTGGTGCAAGCATTAATCTAATGCCTCTCTCAGTCTTCATGACACTTGGACTCCCCGATCCAAAACCAACCAATATATCTTTGCAGCTAGTTGACAGGTCGGTTACATATCCTCGTGGAATAGTGGAAGACGTTTTAGTCAAAGTGGATAAACTCTTTTTTCCCGCCGACTTCGTCATCTTGGATTTTGAGGAAGATAAGAACATCCCGATCATCTTGGGAAGGCCATTCTTGGCAACGGGTAAAACATTGATCGATGTTCAAAAGGGGGAGCTGACGATGAGAGTGCTTGATCAAAATGTCACATTCAATGTGTTTAAAGCAATGCAACTCCCAACTGAAGAGGAAGAATGTTTCAGACTTGATATGGTTAAGTCACTGCAACATGAGGAAATGAATCAGTTGTTGAAGTCAAATGCCTTGGAAAGTACCTTACAAGGGGAATCTGATTCTGAGGATGAAGAAATTGCAGAGTGTGTGCAACTGTTGAATGCTAACCCGTACCAAAGGAAGTTTACTACTCTACCGGAATCTCTTGGCTTAGATGAGCTTCAAAAATCACAGATTCGTCTAAAGCCATCTATTGAAGAAGCGCCTGAACTTGAACTTGAACCACTGCCGGATCATTTAAGGTATGCATTTTTAGGTGACGCTTCTACATTACCTGTTATTATTGCTTCTAACCTGTCAGGTAGTGAGGAAGAAAAGCTCTTGCAGATTCTGAGAGAGTTCAAGTCAGCCATAGGGTGGACCATAGCAGACATCAAGGGAATCAGCCCCTCTTACTATATGCACAAAATTCCGATGGAGGAAGGGAGCAAACCTTCCGTGGAACATCAGAGAAGGCTAAACCCCATCATGAAAGAGGTTGTCAAGAAGGAAATACTCAAATGGATAGATGCAGGCATCATCTATCCCATCTCGGATAGTTCTTGGGTGAGCCCAGTTCAGTGTGTACCAAAGAAAGGGGGTATGACAGTGGTAGCCAATGAGAAGAATGAGCTTATTCCAACTCGGACAGTCACAGGTTGGAGAGTGTGTATGGACTACAGAAAATTGAACAAGGCTACTAGGAAGGATCACTTCCCTCTACCGTTCATTGACCAGATGCTGGACAGACTAGCTGGTCACGAGTACTATTGCTTGATAGATGGGTATTCGGGCTATAATCAGATTGCCATAGCTCCAGAAGATCAGGAGAAGACTACCTTCACATGTCCCTTTGGAACTTTTGCATTCCGACGAGTTTCTTTCGGACTTTGTGGTGCTCCAGCCACTTTTCAGAGATGCATGATGGCTATCTTTTTTGACATGATTGGAATTAATGTGGAAGTCTTCATGGATGATTTCTCAGTTTTTGGGTCTTCTTATGATGAATGTTTACATAATCTGAGCATGGTATTGAAACGGTGTGTTGAGACAAATCTAGTGCTCAACTAGGAGAAGTGCCACTTCATGGTACAGGAAGGCATCATTCTTGGTCACAAGGTGTCTAGAAAGGGTTTAGAAGTGGACAAGGCCAAGCTGGAGACAATCGAGAAACTTCCTCCTCCTATCTCAGTCAAAGGAGTTCGCAGCTTTCTGGGACACGCCGGTTTCTATAGGCGTTTCATAAAGGACTTCTCTAAAATCACAAAGCCACTCTGCAGTCTACTAGAGAAGGACACGCCTTTTAAATTCACTGAGGAATGTTTGCAGGCATTCGAGCACTTGAAAAAGAAGCTAACAACTACTCCAGTCATTACGGCTCCTAACTGGAATGAGCCTTTTGAGATGATGTGTGACGCAAGTGATTTCGCCGTGGGCGTGGTGTTGGGGCAAAGGAAGATGAACGTGTTTCATGTGGTTTACTATGCTAGTAAAACCCTTAATGATGCCCAACTGAATTACACCACCACTGAAAAAGAGCTGTTAGCAGTTGTTTAAGGATTTGAGAAATTCAGATCTTACTTGCTTGGTGAAAAAGTCAAAGTCTACACAGACCACGCAGCCATCAGATATCTGCTCGCTAAAAAGGATGCTAAACCCCGACTGATTCGATGGGTACTCTTACTTCAGGAGTTTGAGCTTGAAATCAAGGACCGCAAGGGGACGGAAAATCAGGTAGCTGATCATCTTTCAAGATTGGAGCGGGGCGAGGTAACTAAAAAGAATGAAACTCTAATCAATGAACACTTCCCGGATGAGCAGTTGTTTCTGGTGCAAGGGGAAGTACCTTGGTTTGCTGACTTTGTGAATTATCTGGTGAGCAATGTCATCCCATCTGATATTTCTTTCGCTCAGAAAAAGAAGTTTCTTCATGATGTGAAGTGGTACCGTTGGGACGAACCTTACTTATTCAAGCAAGGACCAGATCAGCTTCTCAGACGGTGTATTCCATATAGTGAGACAGAGGGGATTTTGCGAGATTGTCATGACACTATCTATGGTGGTCATTATGGTGGAGATAAGACCGCTGCTCGAGTGCTTCAAGCAGGATTCTTCTGGCCAAATCTATTCAAAGATGCTCATCAGTTCGTGATGAGATGTGATCGATGCCAAAGAGTTGGTAATATTTCGAGGAGAAACGAGATGCCTCTAAATAATATGCTTGAAGTGGAGATTTTTGATGTTTGGGGAATCGATTTCATGGGACCTTTTATTTCATCGTGCAATAATCAGTATATTCTTTTGGCAGTGGATTATGTATCCAAATGGGTTGAGGTGAAAGCTCTACCGACGAATGATGCTAAGGTAGTGCTTAACTTTCTACACAAACAAATCTTCACTCGTTTTGGAACCCCTCGTGCTATTATCAGTGATGAAGGAACTCATTTTTGCAATCGCCAGTTCACGGCTTTATTAGCCAAGTATCGAGTATCTCACCACGTTGCAACAGCCTATCATCCTCAGACAAATGGTCAAGCCGAGGTATCTAATCGAGAAATCAAAAGAATCTTGGAAAAGGTAGTGAATCCTTCGAGGAAGGATTGGTCCTTGAAATTAGATGAAGCTGTATGGGCCTATAGGACAGCGTATAAAACTCCATTGGGAATGTCACCCTTCCAGTTGGTCTATGGGAAAACATGTCATTTGCCAGCAGAGCTTGAGCATAAGGCATACTGGGCCTTGCAAAAGCTAAACTTTGACATGAAGTTAGCTGGTGAGAAGCGGTTGTTGCAAATAAATGAATTGGAAGAATTCCGTTCTCAAGCCTATGAGAACTCGAAGATGTACAAGGAGAAAGTGAAAAAGTGGCACGACAGAAAATTGGTGCCCAAAACCTTTGAACCAGGCCAACTAGTACTTCTTTTCAATTCCCGGCTCAAACTCATTCCGGGAAAGCTTAAATCAAGGTGATCCGATCCTTTCAAGGTAAAGACAGTGTTCTCACATGGTGCAGTGGAAATTTTCAGTGAATCTCCAGATAAGTCGTTCAAAGTGAACGGACAAAGATTAAAGCATTACTACGGTGTCACGGTGAATAGAGAGGCATTCACCATCAGTCTTGCTTCTACATGAGCCTCATTAGTAATGTCAAGCTAATGATAGTAAAGAAGCGCTTCGTGGGAGGCAACCCACGCGTTGTTCGTGTTGTGTAAAAAAAAATGAAGAAGAAAAAAAAAATAATAATAAAAATTTGCAAGTTCAGAATTCCAGGGGCCATGCCGCGCAACAGCGCTTCTCTTGCGCAGGAGCGCCTGTGTTACCAGGGTCTGCTACGCGCTAGAGCGCCTAAACCAAGCGCAAGAGCGCCGCGCTCACACTGCCAGTCCAAAAACCAACGCGCGCAGGAGCGCTCCCCTCATGCGCAACAACACGTATGTTATAAAAAAAAAGATCAAAAACAAAAATCACCCCCAAAACTACAGCAGTTGCCCCGAACCCAAACACAAGTCCTATACCTAATTCCTTCTCACCTTTAAATCATAAACCCTCCTAATTCTATCTCATCTTATCTCCTAACCCAATAATAATCCATATACTCCACCTATATATGCACCTATACACACAAATCCCCTCTCTATTCCAAATCACTCAACCTCCATTAAAGCTTCAAGGGATCTCTAATTCAAGTTTGGGAGAGTGATTGCAAGGTTCTCATCTTCAATTCATGGGGTAACTTTCTTCCTAGTTTAATTATTTACATTGAATTGAATTTTTGGAATTGGGATATTGTGTGTGGTGGATTATTTTGGGGTTGTTGCTATTTGTTGAATTTGTGTTGTTAAAGAGTGTTATGGCTCCAAAGAGATTACGTGTGGCGAGTAGTAGTAGTTCGGAGGAGGAGGTGGAGGTGGATTATGATGTAGATAAATTTGTTTCTAAGGCGGCACAACTAGAGTTTGATAATTTATTGACGAAAGCCGTAATCAAGGAAAGGGGTTTCATTCCTTCGTCCGAGGATGGAGAATTGGGAGCTATGGTTAGAGAGTTGGGGTGGTCGGTTTTTTGTACAAAGCCCGTGGCGGTTCCATTATGCATTGTAAGGGAATTCTATGCCAATGCCAAGGTAGACAAAAATGGGATCACTATGGTGAGGGGTCAGGCAGTGGCTTACAAGCCTGGGTATATACGTCGCATTTTGCATCAATTGGCAAAGCCTAGTGATGTTGAGGATTGGACACGGAAAACCAGGGATGATGTCGACTTAGACGTTATTATAGCGGGGATGTGTATACCGGGCACGGTTTGGAAGTGCAAGGTAGGATCGACTGAGCCGAGTACTTTTCCTGCAGCTACATTGACTAGGTATGCTCGAGCTTGGTTCCTATTTCTGTGTGCCCGAATAATGCCAACTTCACATGTCACTGATGTTACTGTTGATCGTGCTATCATTTTGTGGGGTATTCTGAACGGGAAATACATTGATCTTGGGTATCTAATCTATCAGAATATCATGAAATTTTTGGGGGGTGGCACTACAGGCGGGATTCCACATGCTGTTATTATTGCGGAGTTGTGTGTTAATGTTGGTGTTACTTGGCATAATGATGAGACTTTGCACAGGCCGATTGGTTCTATTGACCATCATGCGATTCGTAGGTTGGCGGAGTGGCCGGGCGGCACTCCTCACCCTAGGGGCCTTGGTTATGTTGTTGTTGCTGAGGGAGGTGGTAATCCGCCACCGGTGGAGAGAGTGCCTCGACAGACATATAGAGCGGGACCTTCCCACACACAAACGAGCCAGGGGAATGTGGTTTTCAGTGATGCTCAGTTCAGGCGCATGATGAGGCGTTATGATACTACACATGATATGATTCACAGATTTGCTACAGACTTGACTCAGTCATTAGATGGAGTATACCAGCAGCAGGGTATTCATGTCACATGGCCCACTTTCGGAGCTCACCATGTTTATCCTCCACCAGACACACCACCCGAGGAGGGTGGAGATGCCGACGACTAGGGGAGTATCTCTTGTACCCTTTAATTTACCTTCAATGAGGACATTGAAATTAATAAGTTTGGGGGTGATTTTAGGGTATCAAGAGTCATTGCATTGCATATAGCTGCATATTCATGATAGTTCATATTAGTAATTTTACATTTAGTTTTGCCATGCCATTTAGTTGCATTTAGGATACCATGCCATATAGATTTATTTACGATTATTAATATCATTTTGTTCATGCATATCACATGATTCCATATGAGTGTCTGTTTCTGACTCAATAGGTCGATGTTAATTTGAGTGTGATGACAATGAATAGAGGGTTGATTTAAGTACTTATGAAATTGACTTACGTGTGTCGGGAACACAATCTTTTCACGGTCTCACTGTTTGCTCTTGGGCTAGATCGAGTCATACCTGGTTTGGCTGTTGGGATTTAATCACCTATTTATATCTAGAATTTTCGTTATTCCCTTGATGGCATAGGAGCACTTAAGTATAAGTTTGGGGGAAGACAGGGATGTCATGCTAAGTGTTGTGTCGTAGTGTAATAATGGCTAGGCGTCAAATGGCTAGTAGCCGCTCATATTTAATATGAGTAGTCTAGGGGGGTGAGATAGTGCACCCATGTGTGAAAAAAAAATTGAAAGAAAAAAAAAAGGAGTTGTAAGTATAAAAAAAAATGAGCGTTTGTGAGAGTGTGTGTATGCGAATTGGCTAGGGTGGGCTCTTTAGTACTCGAGCAAGTAAGTTCTAGGGGATTTTAATGCCTAGTGACTTAAGACTTTTCCGGTCTAGGATCCACTAACCTAACGCTCGCTACATGAGTGCTATTGTATAAGCCTTTAGGGGTCTCACCCATTGCACGGTCAATAAGCATGTATATGTGATGTTTTGTGTCGTTTTGTATAGTAAAGCATGAAACCTTGTCTACCTTGAATGATGATGGCGGTGTCTTTGAGTCATGGAGTGTCTAAAGTTCATTCTGTTTATAAACATGTGATTGTCTTGGCGAAGAATTGGTTATGCCTTTTATCTAGTTTCGAGAGTATATCTAGTGAGAAATGCACACACCACGTTTTCGAGCATGTATTGTTAGTATACGCGGCCTTAGTCGAGCTCTGTTTGGAGTTGTTGCATTCGTTGAGGCGTTTGCTTGTTGAGTTGGTTTCGGATAATTTGTGTGGGATCATTGCATTAGGACACGTTCGCATTATCATGACATTTAGTTATTAGTTGCATTCATTCATCATTTAAGGTTGAGTTTGCATTGCTTGAGGAGAAGCAACGGTTTAAGTTTGGGGGTTTGATAAGTGGATTTTATATCCACTATTTACCTTCCTTTTGGACTTTAAAACGTTTGCAAGTTCTCGAGTTTCGTTGCCATTTGATATGTTCTTGTGTAAATTGTGTAGGTTGAGTCGTTGAAGGCGTTATGGTGCTAAAATGGTGTTATGGGTGATGTGAAATTAATTTGAAGCTTGTGATAGGAATTTGGAGCGGGAAGAAATTGAGGCTTTCCAGGGGTGTAAAGGCGCCGCAGCGCGAGTCTAGGTGCTACAACGCGCAGTTGGGCTTTTCCAGGAGCAACCAAGCGCTCTAGCACGCATTTGGGGCGCCATAGCGCTTCACCAAGGGAGGCAGTGCAAGGAGCAAGGGCTGTAGCGCTTGAGGGAAGGAAATCCAGGGTCTAGGAGGCGCTGCAGCGCTCTAAACAGGTGCTGCAGCGCTCTAAACAGGCGCTGTAGCACTTGGATGGGTTTGGACAGATTTTTATTTCATTAATTCGGGTCAAAACTGTGTTGGGCCTATTTTTAGTAGGGTAAAGAACTGATCTTTTTATGTAATATCTAGACCTAAAAACATATCTATCTATGAGAGTGAGAGGTTTATTATTATCATCGACATTTTTATTCTTGTAACAGATTCTAGGGTTCTTCAAGCCATAAGCAAGGAGGCCAATTTCTGTATTTTCTCTTCTACATTGGGGATAAATTTTCTATTCCATTTCTCTTCTACTGTTAATTGTTTTTCTCTTCCATTACTTAATTGTTTTCTTTAGAATCATGTTTAAGTTAGAACCCATGATGGTGACTAGTTTTATTATGAACTAAATCATTATCATGGGGTTCCAATGGATTTGAATACGTAATTATTGTGTTTGACATATAATTGATTAATGGGTGATTTAATTGCGGTAATCTGATATGGTTGAATTAATTGATGGATGTGTAGCTTGCATCTAATTTATTAATCCTTGATGAATGCGAAAGTGGATTCTAGGATTGAGATATCGCCATATTAGCATGGGTTCTTGATTTAATTTATTTATTCATGATTAGTGGTATGATTTAACCAATGCATATTGCCCCATGTAATTTTAAAGATAACCTGTGCTTAAACCAATTGTGTTTCCAGACTATATAGACATATATAATTTGAATATAATTTGGTGTCCTCTTAATTTCTATCTTTTGTGGATATTAAGTGGTTTGATACGAGTGTATTGAAAGGTAGCTCGTATTATTGTCGTGTTATCTGATTAATTATCAATTTTTATCACCTGTATCGATTCTATGTGTCAACCTTTAGTGAAATATTCAATGAAATTGGAACTCCATGTTTTCTCATTTATAAGAAATCTTATTTGTTAGTTTAATCTTGCTTAGTTAATTAAAATAGTTAAATCAAAACTCAATTTGATAATTGTCAAGCGTTAAGAAGTAACCAAACACTGTTGCATACGTATTAAACTGGCATTTACACCTAGTCCCTGCGGAACGAATCTTATTTATCACTTGCTATTTGTGATCGCGTATACTTGCATGTTTACGAGTCAACAATTATTAGTGTGTGTTTAAAAAAAAGAGAAAAAGAAAAAAAAAGAGTTTTGTGAGTATGCAGAATTGATCACAGGTGAGCTCTTTAATACTCGAGCAATTAAGTTCTAGGGGACTTTGTGCCTAGTGACCTAAGGCTTTCCGGTCTGGGATCCACTAACCTAACGCTCGCTACATGGGTATTATTGCATAAGTCTTTAGGGGCCTCATCCATTGCACGGTCAAAAAAGCATGTGTGTTGTGTTATGTGTCGTTGTTTGTTTGGTAGTTAAGCATGAATCTTTGTCTAACTCAAATGATGATGGAGGTGTCTCTAAGTTATGAAGTGTTTAGCGTTCATTCTATTAATAAACCTGTGATTGTTTTGGCGAAGAATAGGTATGGTTTTGATCTAGTGTTGGGAGTACATATATCTGATGAACATAGCACACACTCATGTTTCTGTTCATGTAATGTTAGTATACGGAGATTTAGTCGAGCTCTGTTTGGAGTTGTTGCATTCTTTGAGATATTTGCTTGTTGAATTGGTTATGGTTAATCCGAGGGGATCTTTGTATTTTCATTCAGTTGCATTCATGCATTGCATTTGTATGTGTCGAGTCTGTTTATGCTTGAGGATAAGCATCGGTTTAAGTTTGGGGGTGTGATAAGTGAAATTCATATCCACTTAAAATGCTTCGCATCGGCTTAAATTGATTAACTTGACCTCAAGTATGTCGTGTTTTTGATGTGTTTTTAGTGAGTTGTTCAGGTCTACTAGCGTGAGGCGGGGAGTTGCTTTTCCATGATAAGATGGTGGTTTTGATCTTAGGAAGTTGAAGGACGGAACGTGCGAGAAAAGGGAAGCAGATATGAAGAAAAATTAGAAAAATCAGCAAAGTGTTCCAGTAGAAGGGGCGCGGGTGCGCCACTGAGGAGAGTGGGCACGGTTGGTGATATTCAGATGGGCGCGGGCGTGCCATATCAAGTGCGGGGCGCTATAATTCGCTGTCAGAATCCTGATTGAACTCTGTTTTGGTATTTTCTTGCTGGACAAGGCAATGGGGCCTATAAAAACACATGCTATGAACATAAGAAGGATATTTTTTATCAGAGAGAGCCAGGAGAACAAGATTAGGAGAAGGATTCACCGAAGCACGTGACAAGCAACGGAGATCTAGATCTACTTCTTTTGTATTCTTTTAATTAGGCAATACTTTGGATCTCGTTTTGGATTTGTTTTCTAAATCTTATTACTCTGTCACTATTGTTTTTATTCAGATCTTGTTTACTATCATGTTTTCAATTGAACCTATGATGACGAACCGTTCGATTATGAACTAATTGTTGTTATGGGATTCTAACAGATTTATTTATGGAGTTTAGAAGTTTGATTGCTTAAAAGAGTTGTGTGTGATGAATTTGCGATTCCCTGGTTTGGTTGTACTTACTGCTTTTGGATGCGTAGCTAACATCTAAATTGTATTATTAATCTCTATTGAATGCGAAAGTGGATATAGAGATTTAGAACTTGCCATGCTAGCATAGGTTTATGGATGTTTTGACATGCATGCTTCGTAGTGTAATTTTAACCATCTTACGCTGCCCAATGTAATCTCGATGGATAACTTGCTCTTAAACCATTATGTTTTCAAATCTTATAGACATATAGGGTCTAAACATAATTGGTGTCTGCCCAGCTTCTATCTATTTTGTGGATGTTGAGTGGTTTGGTATACGTATGTTGAAAGGTATCGTGTACTAATTTCGTGTTGTCCGATTAGTTGTCATAACCATCACATACATTGATTAAAGGCATCAACACTAAACGAAGTATTTAATGAAGTTAGGATTCCATGTTTAATCACTCATAAGTAATTCGGTTTTAATCTCATTACTTAATTAATTCTTAGTTAGTTAAATTGCTCATTGTTAGTTAATATAGATAGCAAACACACCTTTGATATTTGTCTTAGCAGTGAATAATAATCATACATTGTTGCATAAGTGCATATTCTGAATTATACCGTTCTCTGTGGGAACGAACTTAACTTAACCTTATATTACTTGTGACCACGTACGGTTGCATGATTTAGTGCGAACAAGTTTTTAGCATATTTCATGATTCTCGTAGGACTTGGCTATTTCTGTTCGGTAGGTCGATGTTGATTTGGGTGTGGTAATGATGAATAGAGGGTTGGCTTAAGTTCTTATGAATTGACTTGCATGTTTTAGAAACAAAATCTTTACACAGTCTCATCGTTTGCTTTTGGACTAGATCAGGTCATACTTTTTTGGTTGTTTGAGATTTAATCACCTGTTTATATTTAGAATGTTCTTTATTCCCTTGATGATGTAGGAGCACTAAAATATAAGTTTGGGGGAAACCAAGGATTTCATGCTAGTTGTTAATAAAGGTTAGGCGTCAAAAGGCTACTAGCCGCTCATATTGTATGAGTAGTCTAGGGTTGGATGAGATGGAGCGAAACACACTCATTCCAAATTATTAATGTATGTTTAAAAAAAAGAGAAAAATAAAAAAAAAGAGTTTTGTGAGTATGCAGAATTGATCACGGGTGAGCTCTTTAATACTCGAGCAATTAAGTTCTAGGGGACTTTGTGCCTAGTGACCTAAGGCTTTCCGGTCTGGGATCCACTAACCTAACGCTCGCTACATGGATATTATTGCATAAGTCTTTAGGGCCTCATCCATTGCACGGTCAAAAAAGCATGTGTGTTGTGTTGTGTGTCGTTGTTTGTTTGGTAGTTAAGCATGAATCCTTGTCTAACTCAAATGATGATGGAGGTGTCTCTAATTTATGAAGTGTTTAGTGTTCATTCTATTTATAAACCTGTGATATTTTTGGCGAAGAATAGGTATGGTTTTGATCTAGTGTTGGGAGTACATATATCTGATGAGCATAGCACACACTCATGTTTCTGTTCATGTAATGTTAGTATACGGCGATTTAGTCGAGCTCTGTTTGGAGTTGTTGCATTCTTTGAGATATTTGCTTGCTGAATTGGTTATGGTTAATCCAAGGGGATCTTTTCATTTTCATTCAGTTGCATTCATGCATTGCATTTGTATGTGTCGAGTCTGTTTATGCTTGAGGATAAGCATTGGTTTAAGTTTGGGGGTGTGATAAGTGAATTTCATATCCACTTAAAATGCTTCGTATCGGCTTAAATTGATTAACTTGACCTCAAGTATGTCGTGTTTTTGATGTGTTTTTAGTGAGGTGTTCAGGTCAACTAGCGTGAGGCGGGGAGTTGCTTTTCCATGATAAGATGGTGATTTTGAGCTTAGGAAGTTGAAGGACGGAACGTGCGAGAAAAGCGAAGCAGAAATGAAGAAAAATTAGAGAAATCAGCAAAGTGTTCCAGTAGAAGGGGCGCGGGTGCGCCAATGAGGAGAGTGGGCGCGGTTGGTGATATTCAGATGGGCGCGGGCGTGCCATATCAAGCGCGGGGGCGCTACAATTCGCTGTCAGAATCCTGATTGAACTCTGTTTTGGTATTTTCTTGCTGGACAAGGCAATGGGGACTATAAAAACACATGCTATGAACATAAGAAGGATATTTTTTATCAGAGAGAGCCAGGAGAATAAGATTAGGAGAAGGATTCACCGAAGCATATGACATGCAACGGAGATCTAGATCTACTTCTTTTGTATTCTTCTAATTAGGCGATACTTTGGATTTCGTTTTGGATTTGTTTTCTAAATCTTATTACTCTATCTCTTTTGTTTTTATTCAGATCTTGTCTACTATCATGTTTTCAATTGAACCCATGACGGCGAGCCATTCGATTATGAACTAATTGTTGTCATGGGATTCTAACAGATTTATTTATTTAGAAGTTTGATTGCTTAAAAAAGTTGTGTGTGATGAATTTGCGATTCCCTGGTTTGGTTGTACTTAATGCTTTTGGATGCGTAGCTAACATCTAAATTGTATTATTAATCTCTATTGAATGCGAAAGTGGATATAGAGATTTAGAACTTGCCATGCTAGCATAGGTTTATGGATGTTTTGACATGCATGTTTCGTAGTGTAATTTTAACCATCTTACGCTGCCCTATGTAATCTCGATGGATAACTTGCTCTTAAACCATTATGTTTTCAAATCTTATAGACATATAGGGTCTGAACATAAATGGTGTCTACCCAGCTTCTATCTATTTTGTGGATGTTGAGTGGTTTGGTATACGTATGTCGAAAGGTAGCGTTTACTAATTTCGTGTTGTCCGATTAGTTGTCATAACCATCACATACATTGATTAAAGGCATCAACTCTAAACGAAGTATTTAATGAAGTTAGGATCCCATGTTTTATCTCTCATAAGTAATTCGGTTTAAAATCTCGTTAGTTAATTAATTCTTAGTATTGTTAAATTGCTTGTTAGTTAAATTAGTTAATCAAAACACACCTTTGATATTTGTCTTAGCAGTGAATAATAATCATACATTGTTGCATAAGTGCATAATTTGAGTTACACCAGGTCTTCGTGGGAACGAACTCTACTTACTGTGATGTTACTTGTGACCGCGTACGCTTGCGTGATTTAGTGCGAACAAGGTTTTGGCGTCGCTGTCGGGGACTTGGTGTTTATCATAGTTTATGTGCTTGTCATTAGTGGTCGTTAAAGTTCACTGACTTGGATTATTTTTCTTACCGATTTTGCTTTGTTTTGTGTGTTTCAGGTACTTGAGCGTGTATGCGAACACGTTCTCAATCTCGTAAGGATAAATTGGCAGAAGAACTTGAAGCAACAGTATAAATGGGAGAACCAGCAGCAGCAACGAAAGCATTGAAGGATTATTCCCAATCGAAAATCAATGACATTCAATCTAACATTGTCAGACCATCCATTGCCGCTAAAACCTTTGAAACCAAGCCTGGCACGATTCAAATGGTACAAAATTTAGTTCAGTTTGGGGGAGCTGCAACGGAGGATCCCAATATGCACATCCGGAGCTTCATCGAGATCTGTGACACATTCAAGTTCAACAATGTGTCGGATGATGCTGTAAAATTGAGGCTTTTTCCATTCTCTCTCAGGGATAAAGCCAAGGGCTGGTTACATTCTCTTTCGGCAGGTTCTATAACAACATGGGAGGATCTTGCTCAAAAGTTTCTCACCAAATTCTTTCCTATGGCAAAGACAGCAGCAATCAGGAATGCCCTTACTCAATTTGCACAGCAGTCTGGAGAATCTTTATGTGAAGCTTGGGAGTGATACAAGGAGATGCTTAGGAAGTGTCCTCATCATGGAATGCCCAATTGGATGGTGATCAATTATTTCTATAATGGGCTGGGAGCACAATCAAGATCGATGCTAGATGCAGCATCAGGTGAAGCTTTATGGGATAAGAGCTATGAGGAAGCTTATGAGCTAATTGAGATGATGGCTGCTAATGAATATCAGAATCCAACTCAGAGACTACCACAAGGCAAAGTAGCAGGAATTCTAGAAGTGGATGCAGCTACAGCTATAGCAGCTCAGTTAAAAGCTTTGACTATGAAGGTGGATTCTTTGACTAACTATGGAGTTCAATAAGTGGTAAGTGTTTGTAAGCTTTGTGCCGGTGCACATGAGACGAATCAATGTGCCATATCTAGTGAATCAACGCAGTTTGTGAGTAATTTCCAGGGACCACAACAACCAGCTCCAGCCACCTATCATCCTAACAACAGAAACCATCCTAATTTCAGCTGGAGCAATAATCAAGGTGGTATTCAACAACCACAACAGCCTTATCAGCAGTTTCAAGGTCAGCAATATGGAGCTAAGCCATTCAATCCTTCTGGTTTTCAATAGCAGTATGCTCCAAGGCAACAATTTCAACCTCCGGGATTTCAACAACCGTCTCATGCAAGTGCGGGGCAGTCTTCTACTGAAAAATCTGAATTAGAAAAATTGAGGTTGATGTGTAAAATCCAAGCGGTCTCGATCAAATCCTTGGAGAATCAGATAGGTCAAATTGCTAATGCCTTGCTGAATAGGCCACAAGAAACTCTTCCTAGTGATACAGAGGCTAATCCAAGCAAGAGGGAAGTCAAAGAGAAGGTACAAGCTATCACTCTAAGATCAGGAAGAATCATAGGAAAAACTGAGGTTGAACAGGAAATGGAATAGGGAACAGGTCTTGTGTTAGAACAGGAGCTGGAGCATGCCCGCGCCCTTGCAAGCGCGCCCGCGCCCTTTCCAGAAACAGAAAAGGTAATTCCTAAGTTGGCAACTGATCAGATGGATGGCGAAGCGGAGAAGAGCAAAAATTCTACTGAAAAATCTACTCCGAAGCAGACTACAGAGAGCAAACAGATCTATCCTCCTCCTCCATATCCAAAAAGACTCCAAAAGCAGAAGTTAGACAAGCAGTTTGCCAAGTTTCTTGAGGTTTTCAAGAAGTTGCATATTAACATACCTTTTGCGGAAGCTCTAAAACAGATGCCGAGCTATGCTAAGTTCATGAAGGGTATTCTATCTCGAAAATTGAAACTCGAGGAACTTGAAACCGTTGCTTTGACAGAAGAATGCAGTGCTATTCTGCAACAAAAGTTGCCTCCTAAACTTAAAGATCCAGGAAGTTTCACCATACCGTGCACTATCGGCAATCTATCTTTCGACAAGTGTTTATGTGACTTGGGAGCTAGTATCAATTTGATGCCATTGTCTGTCTTCATGCAACTTGGTCTACCAGATCCGAAACCTATAAACATCTCCTTACAGCTGGCTGATCGGTCGATCACATATCCGAGAGGTATAGTGGAGGATGTCTTGGTTAAAGTGGATAAACTCATCTTTCTTGTTGATTTTGTTATTCTAGACTTTGAGGAGGATAAGAAGATTCCCATTATCTTGGGAAGGCCATTCTTAGCGATAGGCCAAACTTTGATCGATGTGCAAAAAGGAGAGCTCACAATGAGAGTGCAAGATCAAAATGTCACCTTTAATGTGTTTAAGGTTATGCAATTTTTGGCAGAGGATAAAGAGTGTTTTAGCATGGAAATGGTTGATACAGGACATAACAAGGAGTTTGATCAGCTGTTGAAGTCGGACTCCTTAGACAATGCTTTACAAGGAAAGTCTGATACTGAAAATGAGGAATTAGAAAGAATGTCTATCTGTTGAATGCAGCCCCTTGGCAAAGGCGGTTTAATAGTCAACATGAGTCGCTTGGCTTGGCCGATCTTTTGGATTCTCAAGTGCGGCTTAAACCATCTTATGAAGTAGCTCCTAAACTCGAGCTCAAACCATTGTCGGATCACTAGAGGTTGCCTGGCCAGTGTTTAGAGCTCACCACTTACCACCCGAGGAGGGTGGCCCTGCCGACATTTAGGGGAGTTCTCTACTATCCTTTTTATTGCCTTTAATGGGGCATTGAATATTTCAAGTTTGGGGGTGAATTGGGGAATATTTCAAGTTTATTCAAATTATTGAAAAAAATTTATAATATTAAAGAACATCCGTGCATCGCAGGGGTTTTAAGCTAGTATATTTGAAAAATTCGTATACAATGAATAATGACTGTTAGATTTTAGTACTAAATAAGAACCGTTTGATCTAATGGTTAAATATTTTATATGAATAAATTACCTAACTAAAGATTCAATGTTCGATTTTTATCGACGACATATTTAAATTTTAAATTTCATAATATAAGTTTTAAACCATGCATATCATTAATTAAATTTGTGTAAATTATTTAAAATTAAAAACAAATTATTAAAAGTTTGATGGGTACGGTTCTATTTTTTGATATTTTTCGTACTTGATTATTCTTTACTTAATTATTCTTTTATTTTGGTACATATTTACTTGGTACTAGAGTTTTGATACTTAAATTTTCGTATTTTACCTATTTAACTTATTTAATTATTTGATTTAATTACACCCGGTAATTGGGCCTATTATGCATATATCTATATTATTTATATTATCTATACTATCTATACTATATTATAATTGGCGAATCATTAAAATTTTGGTCGGTTAGTTGGTAATGTACCTTTCTTTTACTTAATGAACCTTACTTAATTGTTGACAATTATTACTTAATTACTTAACTAATCAATTTCATTTTTTTAGGTAAAACATGTTACTATTCTATTTTAAAAATTTTCAATTCAAAGTTGAAAAATTCATATAATATTGAATAAAATATGTACAATGCACGAGTTTTAAACTAGTATTATTAAAAGCGAAACATGAAATATTTGGTCGGTACGGTACTTATTTTTTGGTAATTCATGTTTTTACATAATTACCCTTACTTAATTATTCCTTACTTAATTTTTTTGTTTTGGTATTTATTTATTTGGTACTTGAGTTTTGATACTTAGATAATAGTATTTTTCCTATTTAGTTTTTCATTTAATTATGTTCGGTAATCGGTATTTAATTATTTTAATACTTAGACTGCTTTAAAACATTTATGAGTGATGGAAATTTTCCAGTAGGACTTAATTCGTCGTTTCTAGCTCTTATACCAACTAGCATAAAAATCCGTGCGAGGCACGGGTCGCTATTTTAAATTGTATTTTTAAATTAAATTATGCATGATCAATGTCTTTCAAAGTACTTCATGTGATTGATTTTAATGGAATTTTAAATTGTGTACTTATTTAAGTATGTTCAAGTTTGTAATCTGAAAATTAATATGAGTAATATTGATAATAGTCATGTTAGTTTTTCTTTTTATGAGTCATATAATAGAATTCGAGTGTTTTATAGGCATCGTCTAATTAAGAAGATTTTTCAGAACACTTACAATACTAAACTGTTCTTCCACTTCTTTGAAAATGATACATCCATTTAGTTCGATCTCCAATAATATTCAAGATACAAACTAAATAGGTTTCAAGATATTACATTTTGCGAATGTAGGTTTTACTCTTGATATTAATCAAAAACTTCGTAAATCTTCAAATATTTTACTCTGGCCTTGCGCTTTTACTTCTTAAAACTATCTTTCCAACTCTTTCATCTATTTTATTCTAATTTCTTCATTTTAAGCATCCTTTGTCCTTTACTATTCCTCTGTCTGCTAGACTTGTAAAACACCAGATAATTCTAATTGACTGAGTAAATATATCTTGTGTAACTACAAGTTTATTATTGGATTCTAATTGATAGACCAAAGACTTGAATGAGTTTGTTGAATTACGAGTCTCTAGCTAGCTTTACTTATTTTCTAAAATTTATTATAATTTTTTAATTGATATTTTAATTATTTAAAAAAAATTAAAATTTTTACCTTTAATTAATTGTGTCTTGGTAAATAAATATTTGATAAATCAATAAATTCGTCAAATGAATAATTTGTATAGTTCTAAATATTGACATCGATAGAGAATAATATTAATAAATGATATAACATAATATAACATAAGAGCATGCATAAGTTACTTGATAGATTCTCATGAACAACATTTTTTTTAATAAAAATGTGTTGGTGTTTTACCTAAGTTTAATTTAGTTCCATAGTTATTTACAAATGTATTACTCTTAAACGACATTCACTTATTATGTGTATGGTTGGAAAACACATGTGACATTGTAGCGTAGTGGTAAGAGCATGCCTAAGTTATTTGGTGGACTCAAGTTCAATTCTCATGAACAACACATTTTTTAATAAATATTAAATATGAGGGCAAATTGGTATTTTCATGTGCATTAAAAAATCTCACATTTTCTTCTTGTGTTGGCCTATTATATATATAATAGATGGTGGAACAACCGTAATTAGTAATTGTGTTAAGGCCGATTAGTCTTATTATTTCAACGACCAAAATCTTTACCGAAGTGCTTGTTGAGAGGCTAAATTTTGTAATAAAAAAGTTGGTTTCCGAAAATCGGTTTGGCTTTATACAAGGTAGGCAGCATGCGAACGACATATTACTAGAAAAGCATCAGGATTGATTTTAAAGATAGACTTCGAGAAAGCAGATTCTATTTCATGGGAATTTTTACTCGATTGGCTGTTTGGAGACAGGTTAAGGCAGGGCCTGTCGGGCTTGCTTCTCATGAAACTGGGTGAAGATGACTACTGATGTCTTGAACTCGACTCCTCTAGAGAGTCCCCCTTCCAAGGGGCTATGCTCTATCCTAACCATTCTTTGCAAAAAGCCCTAAAAGCAGTAAGTAATAGAAGATTTATTCAAATTCCAGAATAAGAGTCAAATACCTTGACTCCAACTATGACCCTATTAGTAAAGCCTGAAAGCCACCATTTATTTTGACTAGATTGCATGGCGATACATTTTATACAAAACTTATATCCCGAGCACACGTAATCGAACCGTAGACAGTCGAGTGAAATCCAATCCACGAAATTATTTGATTTATGGACAACATCTTTGTGGGAAAGGTCGTAATGCTAGAGGAATCATTACCGCGGGGCATAAAGGGGGAGGTCATAAGCTTTTATACCATAAAATAGATTTTCGATGGAATGAAAAAGACATATATGGTTGGGCGATAGAGACATCGTAAATTGGTCCACGTGCATTCGCGATAAGTCCTCTATCCTACTACTGGTGTCGCGACAACCTTTTCCAAGTCCGAACGATTATCGACCAGCAGATCGTTAGTCTGCAATATTCATCCTGGCCCACAAGCACAAATCCTCGACCGTGTTAAAGCAAATGAAGGATGACCAGTCAAACAAGTCTATCTGTTGGTGTAGAGCATGTGCTAGTTGTTGGTGTAGGCCAATGGTTAGAATAAGGGGAAAGGTATGAAAGTAATGGTTTCAGGCAAGTCCCACTACGATCTCTGACCGTTCGTCCCGATTGCTTGAAAAAATGGGTTTGGAAATAAATGGATTCAATTGGTGAGAGATTTCTTGATGAGCTCTAAAATATCGATACTAGTAAATTGTTTTCCAATGAAAGAAGTTGCACCCACAAGAGGACTTAGACAGTGCGATCCTCTGTTCCCACTTCTTTTCAACTTAGTAGCGGAAGTTATGGGTAAAATGATTGAAAAACGGGTGCAACTAGGCATCTTCAAGGGGATTAAATTAAGGCAGTCTGAAGTGGGTATTATTTGTTAAAGACAAAGTTGGATCGATCTTATCTCTAAAGCGGATACTTTTTTCTTTCCATTTGATAACATGCCTAAATATTAATATAACGAAGAGTATGCTCTATGCAGCTGGAATAGGGGAGGAGTTAATTAATTCCTCAGGGAGCTAGCATTTTGAACTATGCAATTGGTACATGGCCAATTAACTATCTAGGAATGTCTATAGAGACATCACCTAGAAAATGATCATTTTGGATCCTTTAGTTACAAAGATGCAGAATAAACTAGTCAATTAGAAGTGTGACAATTTGGAAATGGCTGGGTGGCTGGTATTACTAAAAGCAACGTTGGACAGTTTACCAATATATTGGTTCAATACATTTCTAATTCCTCGAGGTGTTTGCAATAGAATTGATAATATTTAATGAGGTCTTTTCTATGGGTTAGTTAAAAAATCAGGGGGTCAAAGTATAAAAGCTTCATCTTCTCAATTGGGAGATGGTCTCTTTTTGGAAAGACCAGGGAGGTTTAGGTGTGTCAAATCCCAAAAATAGAAATAGAGCCATGTTGGGTAAGATGTTGGGTAAGTGGTGGGCTCGCTGGGAAGGAGACGTAAAAGTGCAATGAAATTAGTACCTTAGATCATAATATGAGATATAAGCCAGTATAATTTTAATTAGCGTATGACATAAAATACAATCGTATTAATAAAAATTTGTGCATCGCACAAGTTTTAAGCTAGTATCATAAAACAATTGAAAACACATTACTGAAATATCATAAAACCAAATATCATACAAATTTGACTATTAAAAAATAAATTAGACTCGTAATTTACTACAAGATGAATTCAAATAAAAAATTACGAAACACAAAACTTGTTGACAATTCCAAAATCAATCCAGCATGGTTATACTTGTCAAAAACGAATAAATAACGAATGCAGGAAAAAAATAAATGCGAACTACAGAACAAAATCAATCCCTGACTTTTATAGTATATTGCAATTTAAGACATCAAAATTAAATCATGGATTTTTTTAGTATTTTGCAATTAAGACATCGAAAACACTATATATAGCACTGGAAATGAACAACAAATGTAGAAAACATTTGTTCTATCTCTTTTGATTCCCGTATAGATGTAGCATTGGTACAATCCACTAAGTATTTGTATATAACTGAATGAACAGAGTTGATTAAATTCTTCAAGAAAAAATTTATCCATAGAAACTTCTTCCTTTGCTGCATCCGAAAATCCAGTGGTATCCTACGGAGTTAGCCTTTGAGGAAATTCCACATTTTTCTTCCGTAGATTCTGAAATCGACTTCATTGGAATAAGAAAACCATTTTCTTCATTTCCCCTCTTCAAGGTTTTTCTCGTTTGTATAACACATAGTCATCTTTTTCTTCAAAAGATTAACATCATCTTTATAGTCCGGAGGAATTTTGAATCTAAAAATCCTTTAAGAACCCTTAGCTTAGGATATGAAATATTTTAAATTCCAAAATTTTCAAATTTTTTGAAAAAAATTATTTTGAGAACAAATTCAAATTATTTAAAGTTAAAAAACCTCAAGAATTGAAAGTTTTTGAAAATTAAAAAAAATTCGAAAACTTAACTTGACTGTTTGGTCTAAAACACTAGATCCGATCTGTATATCGATTAACAAGCTCTGATACCAATTGTTAGGTCCAGAAGTACCTTAGAAAGGGTGTTGAATACGATACACAATAAATTAAAAATTCTTTCGAATCTTTTATGGATAAATAAATTAGTGTTCTCTAGTAGGTTCGTGTTCTTGAGAGTGTATAGTGTTTAGGACATTAAAGTAATGAACACAAGATTTTTATAGAATTATACATTCGATATATATAAATCTCGAACGGGTTGCTACACACTGTGATTAAATCATCTGGTTACCAAGAACCAAATCGTCCGTGCTTCTATAAAGAACTAGCGTAACCGCCCGTGCAAGGCACGGGCCTCTATATGAACGCCTCTAATTTTGTTTAAAGGAAGAAGTTAGCGATTAGTTTATTAATTTTTGGGCTGGAAATTCGTAATCATGAAATTGTAATATGAGTGGTGATGTGTTAATAGTGAATATCAATATGGACTGTATATAGAGACCAATAATTATTGAGTATGATGTACAAGTTCTAGTTATGAACGGGGATCGTGTAATTATAAATTTGAGAGAGTAAGATGATAATCTTTGTCTTTCCATAGCGATAAGCACTGCTTTCCATATTAGTATGATTACAACCTTCCACAATTAGTAGCAAGGGGTTGCATACTCATTGAAAACAATGTTAAACACAACATTGTTACGATATTACTGAGAAGAGAGAAAGTAAATGCATGGAAGCTGCAAGTAACAGAAGGAATAATTCGATTTGCAAAAACATATACAGTTGAACCTCGATAAAGTAATAATCGCTAAAGTAATAATCTCGTTAAAGTAATATTTTTTTTCTGGTCCCAACATAATGGAGACAGTGTATTTTTACTCTCAATAATGTAATAAACTCGATAAAGTAATATTTTTTCCCGATCCCAAACCTATTACTTTAAAGAGATACTGTATCAATGCAAAAATTCTTGTGAAGTGAAGAATGCACCTTGCTTCTTGCTAGCATATATTTATTAGGAAGAACAAATGAATCGTGAAGAAACGAAATATATTGAAGACGAACAATTTTGCTTCCCTTAAAATATGTTCATGTCATCTCTATTGCAAGTCTATAATGCAATGTTCTCACACTGGCCATGAACCTATAAAACAAAATTCCTATAAAAGATAGATAGAGGTTGCAAATCCGAATTTGAAAAAAAATGGCATATAACCAAATGATAAAATTATAGTTCATATCATTTTGCATCAGGTCAACGTGGAAGAACCATATTTTGTTAACAATATTATTCATCCTATATCCAAAAGGAGATTAGGTTGTATGTAATATTCCGTTAAAGAAAACACATTCTTTCTGGATAAATGTAAACTTGAATATAATTGGTTAACCAAAAAAACTTTATTTAAATTTAATTTTATTTTATTTCAATAATTTAATATATACATTGAGATAAATGTTTGTGAATCTTTTTTTTTATCCAAACTCAGTAACATTCATGTATAACCAAGAATTTTATCTTAGCATTTTATTTTTCATGTTAATCATTTATAATAATAAATAGAGTGTACAATGTGTTTATTTTAGAAATATGAACAAATGAAGTGTACATTATGAAAGGAAAATTATTAAGAAACGGATGCGATGAATGTATAAACATGATTATTATATAATTTAAAAATAATCTAAAAACTAATTTTCTTAATTTAGAATAGTAGAAGTAATGAATAATGAAATACATTACATATACAATATTCCTTATATTGGATCAAATTTCAATATCATATTTTAGGTATCGATTATCAACTAATTCAACTAAAGTATGATAAGACATATATTATAATAGAAATTTATAAATTTTAAATAACATAAGTAATATATATTTAATTGAAAACATACAGGGGTGTAATAAAATTTATAAGATGATCAAATATATAGATAAATAAAACTACAAAAATTGAAAAACGGAGTTATATAAATAAGATAAACTAACATTTTATTTACTCAAAAGTAAAAACTAAATAGAAAATAACTTAAGTGAAAATGACGTGATTTATCTAATAAGATTTTCAAGAAAACTCGAAAAGTAATATAGTATAGTGGCTATGACATGAACCTCTTAAGACGAGGTTGGTGGCTCGACTTCGAAAACTAACACAAATTCTTCTTCCGTTTTCTACATAGATTATAAAGGGGTGGCACTATTGTTAATTTCAAAAAATGAGGGTGAAATAGTAATTTTACAACCAATTTATTGGCACTTTTTACACTTGTATTGAGTTTTAAAATATAGTTAAAATAAAAAAAATGGGACAAAAGAAGATAATGTGGTTTATTTAATAAGATTTTTAAAACATACTCAAAACTAATTGTAGCATATTGGTTATGACATGAGTTTGAGAGGGCAGGGTAAAGGGTTCGATTCTAAACCCTCACAAAATTTCAACTTACTTTTGCATAAATATTAAAAGGATGGCATTTTTGTTAATTTTAAACTAATAAGGGTAAAATAGTAAATTCACAACCAATAAAATGACACGTTTTACCCTTGTGTTGATGTTTAATCACTTTCTATATATAATAGAGCAACACAGGGGTAAAATGAGCCAATAAACCCCCTGTGAAAGTACAGTTATGCCCTTACAATTTATAAAATTACATGAAATGCCACTCTTTTATTTAAATGGGAAAAAAATGAGTTTTTGTGGTGAATCGAACTTAGAACCTCCTCTACACAAGTTATCCTACCAACCACTGTGCTACATGAACTTTTTTGTTTTGAGTTAAAAAATCTTTTACATAAACCCGACCTCGCCATTATCTTATTTTTACTATTATTTTAAAAATATTATATTTTAACTTTCACAATATGGTACACATCCATCCATTCTTTCTACATATAATAAGAGAACAAGAAGATTTTTAGGGGTTTTTTGAGCCAATAAATCCTCTATGAAATTACGATTATACCCTTACAAGTTATAAAATTACATGAAATTTCACTCTCTTATTTAAATGGAAAAAATTAGTAAATTTTATTTTTATGGTGAATCGTACCTAGAACCTCCTCTACACAATTTATCCTACTAACCTTTGTGCTGCATGGACTTTATTATTTTGAATTAATAAACCTTTTACACAAACCTGACCTCTCCATTATCTTATTTTTACTATTATTTCAATTTTTTAGTAAAAATAATGGTGACTCATATTATTTTAAAAATATTATAAATTAAACCACAACACAAGTGCAAAAAGTGTCATTTTAATGGTTGTGAACTTACGATAATATTTCTATATGTTTAAAAATTACAAAAGCACCATCCCTTTAATATTTATGCAAACAATATATGAAATTATGTTGGTATTGGGAATCAGCCCTCTCGTAATTTCGGATTATAATTCTATGCGACTTATATATCTTGATGAGATATTTAAAGAAATAAATATTAAGGAGCGTACTAATTTTATCTGGAAAGTATTGTATGATGAGTATTATTCACATTGATGATATGTCTTTTTATCATTGTTCTAAAAGAAATTGTGTTATAACCTATACAATATATTTATATGCTATAAAACATCCTTTTTTATGCTCATTTGATCTATACATAAATAAAATAATACATAAATTAAAATACTGATATTATAATATATATGAACATAAAAGGTGCAATTATATTCAAAAATATCCTTAAATCGTAAAATTATACAGAATTTATAGCAATTGCTAGAGGATGACCCGTGCCTCGCACGGGTTATTATGCTAGTATATAGTAATAGATATACAAGTTAAATCCTAGACAAGGTTTGTATCTATAATTTTGTCTAATGGATTTAACTACCGCAGAAATTTTGCAATGGCCCTTAAGATTATACAAGGTTTACATAAGACATTATAACATTTCTCCGGTGAGAAGTTATAGAAGATATATGTTTGTATCTCTTCTCTGTATCGCTTTATGTGTTTGTTCTTCACTCTGTAAATTGGAGAAGATGAACCAAAAGTGTCAATGATAATATTTGCTTCTATTACTTATGTAGGCTTTATATCTACTCATTCACGTGGCTTAATTTCCACCAAGTAAAAATGAATGCTTCCAAAAATTCTCAGTTGCTTGAGCTTGAAGGGCGAAAGTTGATGAAGAGCCCCCTTTGCAATTAAGCAATTTCAAACTAATCAAGGAGTGCTGAGAGGTGATTTTGACCAGTCAACCACCAAGAGCGATTGCAAGAGTATAGCACATTGAGAAGTGATTTCACAAGAAGGAAGCCCAGTGATTGTACTTAGATTTCTCTCCTGCTTCACGGTGATGTGCACTTAATTTATTATATAACAACCAAAGTAATCACGCTGGCAACGCATGCATGCAAGAGTAGTAGCTAGGGCTGGCTAAACGGGCGGGAAAACCCAGCCCAACCGTGCGCGACTCGCCAGAAAAACGTTAAAAATTCGGCACTAACAGGGCCAGTTCAAACCCGGCACAAATCATAAACAAAAACGGGCCATTCACGAGTTATATTACCTTGAACCGTTGGACGACACGTTTAAACCCATGTAACCCGCCTCGGCCGTGCTCGCCCAGCATGCCTCGCCTATGATTACAATTTATAACTTATAATATCATTAACTTGTACCCTGTCCAACTAGTGTAATTGATTTAATTTTTTGCATGACTTCGAAAATACATACTCTACTTAATTTGAACATTATATAGATAGATAAAGAACGTATTACAATTAAATTTTCGAAAGAAATAATTGAAATTCTATTTAAATAAATTGATGTAAAAGTTTGAATAATTAAAATTTATATAATTAAAATCTGTTTATTGTTTTTTTTAATATTTTAAATGATATTTAAAAAAATGTTTTCTTAAATATAGTTATACTAACCTTATTTTAAAATTTTGAATAACTAAAATTTTGAATAATTAAAATATGTTTATTGATTTTTTTAAATATTTTAAATGATATTTAAAAAAGCGTTTTCTTAAATGATATTTAAAAAAAGGAAAATGCGAACAGCCCACCTCAACCCGGCACACAAACACAGGCCACTTGCATATTTGGTAAGTTATTTACACTCTAAAGTTTGACAAGCCACTTAGCAGGAAAAAAAAACACAACAATATGCTCAAACAAATCACCGCCAAACTACTTACAAACCCGAACGGATCGGCATGGCACGTCAACCTATATGTGTCGTTCACATTCACGAGTTCACCCCAATTAAACCGTCGGGCCGGCATGCTCGTCCCGACCATTTGGCCAGTTCTAATAGTTGCCAATGACTGATTTAAGTTCAATAAATAAACTTTATTAAGCTTATAATATAAACTTATTATAAAATTTATAAAATAAACCAAATGAAGTTCATAATTTAAACTTTAAGAATTTATAACGTAAACCACTTTAGAATTTATGAAATAAACTAATTTAGGTTTATTAAATAACTTATTAAAGTTTACAAAATAAGCCAATTTAGCTTAAAAAATAAACCTTTCTAAGTTTACAAAATAAAATAATTTAAGTTTAAAAATAAATTTAATTTTAAGGTAAAACCTGGCCAATTTCCAAGCTAAACAAGATGAGCGGTGAAGGATTGTTTTGCCTTTGGTAGGTTTCGCCCCTCATGATCAAATTATAATTTATGACCAGAGGTTTGGCACAACTTGCATGCTTTGGACTGTGGTTATACAACTTGACATCCTGCATCCTTGAGTTGTTGATCTGCGGTATATTCAATTTTTAACTTAGACACTTGTATCTTGCAAAACTTTCACTGCATTTCCACCATTACCTGCACTTAGTCAAATATTCATTCTTCAGTTGTGACTCTTGTTGTGACTCTTGTACACTGCATTTTGTATACATCCTTCGTGTTCACATGCATTCTAAGTAGTTAACCAATATTTCAACCTGATAAATGTAACGATCATTTTCATTGTGTTGACGCTTAGTGCATTGGTCTGATTCACAAACAACTAACATTGATCTTAATTTTCATACTTTCTTTACATTCTACTACAGGAAAAATGGCCATTTACGACGGAAATTTTACATTGAAATCGTCGTAATTGGTCCAACTACGACAAAAAAATTTCGTCATTTTTGCTCGAGTCTTAAGTTCGGATTTTCATCACAAGTTTTGACACAAGTATAAATTTCCGTCATAAGTTCCAACGCGGGACCCACTTCCCGTGATAAAATAATAAACGAACTTACGACGGAATAAACCGTCATAAATTTGTATTTTATGACGAAAATATCCGTCATATGTTCATAATTTACGACGACTTTTTCTATCGTAAGTTTACTTTTGGGACCCACCTGGTACCACAATTAATTTTGAAAAAGAATGAACAATCGTCGTAAGTTACCCAAAAATTCGTCGTAAGTTGGTTATTGCAGAAAAAAAATGCTATTTTTTTTAATTTCTAGCCATTTTCGACTTCCACAAATAAATCCTAAACCTGCCCAATCATGTGTAGCACAATCTAGCACTCTAATTTTAATATGCAATCAACCACAATACTAAATCTGGCACTCTAATTTTAATATGCAATCAACCACAATACTAAACATACCAAAATATATAAGGCTACATAATCAAAATACAGTTAAACCTCCTTAAAGTAATACGCTTGGGACCGGGAAAAAATATTACTTTATCGAGTTTATTACTTTATCGAGAGTAAAAATACATTGTCTCCATTATGTTGGGACCGGAAAAAAATATTACTATAGCGAGGTTATTACTTTATCGATTATTACTTCATCGAGGTTCAACTGTACTACCATAGTTTACATAAATTGAGCCATAAATCCATAGAATACTTGTATGAACTACTTATCTAAACAAACTAAATAAGATACATAGCATTTTTGCGAGCTACTAAGCATACCCCAGTCTGGTAGTAGCTAAGAACCAGAAAACTTCTCCAGCACGGAGATGAGCATTTTTGCCATGGTGCAGCCTGGTGCATCATATCATAGATTATAGTGCTTCTCTTCTGTAATCAGGCAAGATGGACACGGAGTTGAACAAAATTAGAAGACATTTATACACTGAGCAAGCAGCCTGCTACCTCGTAAGCCGACTAACCACCTGAAAGAACATCATTACAGAAACTATAATATAAAAAGTAGCATCACCGAGTAATAAGGGGCACTAAAAGAGAGCTGGCTAATGAATTTTTTCAAGTGTTAAATCGAAGGTGGATCAGTAGAAACACCTAAGTATATGATGACTAGGCACATCCAGAGCCAACCAAGAGACCAAGTTTAATTATTACATTGTCCAAATGAACATAATAAACATTCTGTAATTTTGTCACCATGGACCTAATTTTCAGAGCTTGTATCAAAAAGAGTAACGAGATCAGATGATTATTTTTTAGAAAATATACTATACAAATGATTTTCCTTTCTCTATGCAAAATTATTATTTCTTTAGTTTTAACTGTAATTTGTCAATAGACATGGAATCTCTTTTATTTAGAATGGTGTCATTTTCATATATAATTGTTTTTTTTTACATTCACATAGAATTATTACAGAGTACAAAAGAATAAACCTTTATCCTAGAATTCCCCTCCTCCAATAGTTGTCAATTGTGTTGCAGATTCAGCACGTATTGTAACACATGATCCTGCAAATGTAAAGCAATTTCTTATTAACATTCACCACATATGCCAAATTTCATATACACTCTAAGCCAGATTGTGAAACTGTTATAAAAATAGAAATAGTAATTTTGATGAACTGGATGGCTAAGAATACAGGCCGAGAGCAGCCAAGGTTTGTGTGCCCATATTCTAACTTATATTCTGGCCACGATGTTGTTGAAAATTACAATAAGCAGCAGAAGGACCATTGGCAGCCAAAAGTATAATAGCGTGCGCCTAAAGGAGATGCTTAGAGGGACCGATAAAAATAACATTTCCTGAATACAAACAAATGTGCCCCTGTTAAGATGGTCACCTGAGTAGGAGGCCAAGAGATTATTTGATTCAAGAGAGGATTTTTTTCATGTAAAAATTAGTCCCAGTTATACAATTTAGCATGCAATATTTTGATTTTTTTTATACAAAAAAAAAAAAGAACATTGCATAGTTGTTTGTGACATTAAATATATAATGATAGTTAAGACATGAATGTGACATTATGTCACTTTATTACAAAATTTAAATTATCCAATCATGTAGGAAAATAATTTGGTCATACAAAGCTCGCAGAATAAGGAAGAAGTTCTGGAAATATGGAAAACATGTGCGCCCTTTTTTGTTTAAGAAAAAAAAAAATAGGCCAAAGGCACCAAACAAATTCAACAGGTCTGATGTTTCATATAGGTCCGAGTGCAACAGTCATTACAGTTACGTCTACCACTTAAGCACTTAAGAAAGTGAAGCTGTTACCGGAAAGCGGTGAACCACAATCAAGAGATCTCAAGGCAGGCAAACAGTGGCACAGACGTGGCAACAGGCTTCTTCTGACAGATGAACTACAAGTAGCGCCCTCCGACGGTAGGACACTTCTAAAAAATATTTAGAATATATTTGCATATCTCCAAAAATGCTAAGCATGCTACATCATGTATGCTACCTCTAGTAACAGTACTAATTGCAAACACCGAAAGAGTTACCTAGACTAATCTACTCACCAAAATCACAAACCGCTAACAAACATAAAGAAAGATCAAACAACAACATACTTTAGAAACATGCACCAGAATCAATTCATGATTCCGCAAACATGTAGCATGAGGAAAATCCACCACATATTGCACCACAAAAAGGAAGACCGTAGGGGAATGCAGGGGTATGTGTGCTAGCTAGTGCTCAAATACAAATCCTAAATATAGGGAAAAAAAGTCATAATCAACTAGGGAAACTAAACATCCAAAAAGAAGGTGCTCTTTCTTCTTTGTTTTATTGTTAAACTGCAAGTTACAACCACTCATAAATTTTTACATTCTTGTAGTTGTTTTAGCAACAAACATGATACCACATAAAAACAAAGATAGAAGCAGGACAATGAGGCCTATAAACCACATGAACTAACAAAACACAGAGAACAAAAAACTTATATGAAAATATGCAAAAGAATTAATATAAATACAACCACAACACAAAATATAACATAATATACCCAATCAAAACATAGCATAACATGCAATCGAGGCCTGTTATAAATATAATATACCCAGTCGAAACATGTTATAAACATACAAGAAATAAAAACAAACAAACAATCATTCAAACAAACAATTATTAAAAGAATCAAAGAATCATTAAAACAATCATTAAAACAAGTACATTTAACAAACAAACAATCAGGAGTCAGTAAAGAAGAAAACCCAATTAAGAAGAAGAAGTAGAAGACCCATAGAAACCCTAATTTATAGAACCCCAATTGCTTACAGTTCCAATCGAAGCCCTAATTGCTGAGTAGAGATTGTTAAGTACCCGTAGAGACCCTAAATCAGAGAACCCTAATTTTTGATTAGTGATTGTGAAGTACCCGTGGAGACCCAATATTTAATCATCTGTAAATTCAGAAAAAATAAAATTGTATGTTAGCAAAAGAGAGAAGAGAAGAGAGTTAATCGAGTTAATACAGAGAATAGAAGAGAAAAGAGAGCGAGAGTTCCTCGATTTGGAGTTCTTCAATGTGGAGAAGAGAGCGAGAGAGGGCCAGGGTAGGAAAGACCTGGAAAATTGGATATTCAGTTCGGTTTCGGATCGGATCAATATTCGGTTTTGATATATTCGGATCATATTCAGTTTGGGTTGGATCTAATTCGATTCGAATTTAGTTTCGATTTTGTATAATTTGAATCGGTTTCGGTTTGGATCGGATCAATTTCGGTTCGGAATCATATTCAGATTAAAATCGGATAAATTTTGGATTAAAATCAGATTAAATTCGGTTCGGATCTTTTTGGATATTTTTGATTCGAATCGATTCTTGTTCGGGTCTAGGAAATTCGGTTCGGATCATTTTGAACCTTGATAAATAAATACACTTAAAATCAAGAATATGAAGTATAAAACAAAAGAATATTTATTTATTTCAAAAACAATTTTATTTTATCCTTTTTATAAGTTTTTCAATAACTAATGTGCCAATACACCTCGAAGATAATGATTAAATTTATAAAAAACATTAAGTAAATTCAATTTTGGTAAAAATTTATTTTAGGAATACATACACTATAATGTTGACTAAATATATACTTTTATATTATTAAAACCAAAATATCATACAATTTATCGATTTAATTTCTGGTTAATCAAATAAAAGATTAATATTATAATTTGATAATAACTACAACATCTCCTACTACAAATTCAATAAATTGATGTGAACTATCCGTTATTTCGACTTATAAACGGCTCAAAGATACGATACATGTTTCATATCTGTTTTATAAATGATCGAAATCTGGCGAAAAAAATCTTACCCATATAAAATATGATCCTTAGCACTTATATTTTTTGAATAAAATAATCCTACCTAATATGAGCACTTGTACCCGCTCAGATTTTCTTTTAATTTGAGATTATTATGTTTTATTACAATAATTTTAGGATATATAATTAATCATATATTTTAAAATAAATATTTAATGTTAGTGGATCATATTTAACTCGTATTTGATGGATCACAACCTACTCGGTAAAATAAAATAAAATACGTTATTGGCTTATATTTGGTTTCGATTTGAAAAAATTAATATTCAAAATCAATTTATTATTTATATCCGAATAAAACGATAATGGAGCCAAATATGGACATTATAAAAACAAAATATACCGAGACATGAATAAATGGGTGTCCGGTCCGTTCGACCCATCTCGTCTACCATCCCTATTCAAAATTACAGTTTATAATCCCCCATCTAAAGAAACCACATATAACATGCGTATTTCAATTTTGGTTAAATCACTCACCAATTACCACTAATTTTTATTAAAATATCTAAAGATAATAAAAATTATTAAATAATAAAATTATACTATCAATTATCCTACTTTTCATTTTAAAAATTAAAAATCTATCAATTTTTTTAAATATTTATAAATTTACTTTTTCTGAAATTTTTGTAAAAACATTAAAAATATGGATCTTGACATCCGTACGGTTGGATTATCGAGAAATATATTTTAAAAATTGAAACACGAATCAGGGACGAAACCCTGTTTAGGGGTACTAGTCAAAACACTAGCTGACCGTTAAATTACCAAATCAAATATATTTATTTTTTTCTGAAATTTTAGCAATAACATTAAAAAGGATGGATCTTGACATCCGTATGGTTGGATCATCGAGAAATTTATTTTAAAAAATCAAAACAAGAATCAAAGACGAAACCTTATTTAGGAGTACTAGTCAAAATACTAGTTGACTGTTAAATTACCGAATCAAATAAATTTATTTTTTCCTAAACTTTTGGCAATAACATTAAAAAGGATGGATCTTGACATCCGTCCGGTTAGATCTCTGAAAAATATTTTTAAAAAAATTGAAACCTAAACCTAAACCCTAGTAGACCACTGAACTTAAAATTTCTAATTTTGTTCATGATTAAATTCATTGAATCTTCTCATAATTGATAATATTGATATGTTGATTAGGCCTCCTAAGTACCCTTTTATTTGATTTTCGGCACTATCTAGAACATCGTCATTGTTTAAATTTTAATTTAAGTAATTGGATCCGCTTTTTCTTTTCTTGCCAAAACCAGTTCTTCCATTGCTAGTTTTCTACTACTACTATTTTTAGTTCTTTTGTAGTGTTCATAGTGAGTATGACTACTTGAGTGTGTATGAATGTTTATCCAAATTTTTGTTTTTTTTTTCTATTTTTATTTATGTTTTTAATTTATTTTATAAACTACTTAAAAATGGATGAAAAATCAAATTATTCAAAAATTAGTGGAAGTAAGGTAAAATTCATCACAAATTAGTTAGTACATGATTACTTGGTTGTGTACTTGTGTATGAATTTTAATTCAAAATTTGACTTGTTTTACTCTTTTTTTTGACGAAAAAAAAACTAGTTAAAATTGAGTACTTGGTTTTTTTACTTATTTAATTTACTTTATCTAGTAATTCTATACACTAGTTAAAAATGAGAGAAAAATCAAATCATTAAAAAATGAGGTAATATTAATCACAAAAATAGTTAGCATGAATACTCGGAAGTGTCTATATTTAAAATTAAATTTAAATTTTTTTTTCCTATTTTTATTAATTATCAGAATTTCTGCCTGCATTGCAGGCATGGGATATACGTCGAGGGTTCTAGACCAATTCCCCCCCCCCCACACATATATATATATATATATGAATTTTATTTTTTATAAAATTTGATTAATAATTTATTTATTATAAAAGTATGTTAAAATAATGGATAAATAAAATTGTCCAATTATTTTGACTTTCACCCATAAAATGTAGAGGTTCTCATCACTACTCGTAGTTGGATACATGGTTATGAAGGTGTGTATCTAAAAATATAAATGATTCTATTAATCTTTTTGACAAACTACTAGCTCTTTTATCTTCTATCATATCATTTTTATTTGTATAGTTCAAGCAATGGATGAAGTGGAATGCATTGGTTGTGAAGTGGAATGGGCTACAAAGGGATGAGTTTAATGGATTAGCTACAATAAGGTCAGTTGAAATGAATTTCTACAGTTGTGTTTAAGTCTACTTGTCTAAAAGTTTTTCATGAATATATATTGTAACTTTTCTGATGACTCCTGCTTTTACTTATATAAATAACAATCTGGTGTGCAGAAGCTTTTCGATGAATGTGGATGAATAGCTGAAGTCAGGGATGAGTAGCAAAGTCAGATCTATTGGCTGCTGCATTGCTATTTGCTACTGCCAAAAACTGACCAGCAACTATATTCCAAAAACTATTTTGTTCTGTTCTGCAAAAACTTTATTTCTAGTCAGTTGTATTCACTGAACTATTGCAGTACTTTTGCATTTTATGTTATGTTTTTATTGCTTTTACTGAACTGAATTGTAATCACTATACTAATTTATTATTGCTAGTGATATTAATCAATCTGGGAGATGACTTGATAGTGTTAATCTCTATTTTAAATGTATTTTATACTTCATATATGCTTCTCCTTCTCTGTTGTATTGCACTTACGCTGTGAATGCCTCTAGGCTGGTAACTGAATGTGGTTTCTTGTTCAGGAGAATGAGCAAGGGTGTTTGATAATGTGCTTAAGACAAGTGTATTTTGCCATATATATGTCCCACTGTTATGTTTGTTTGTAGTTGCCAGAAATCCAATCAGAGAAAGTGCTTGGGAAGTTAAGTGCTGCACCAAAGAGTAATGTTCCAGTCATTACTCCAGATGAACTGAGGCAGATGGTTTGATCTTTGGTTTCCCAACTAGATTCGGAGTGATGGCTGCACAATTGAAGGCATTTTCTTGACTCAACTGATGGCTTGTGGGGAACTCAGAAACTAGCAGGCAAACCTGCAGGCCTCTTTTACAGCACTGGATCTCAAGGCGGTGGTCAAGAAACTACTGCGTAAGTTGTTATTAAATATTATGTCTGACCTTTTCTAAATATATGATATTTATCTTTATAATACAAATATAAAAGGCAATACAAAGATAAAAGGCACACTTGACTACGTGGAAGCATGTTCAAGGTGTTATGTTAAAGAATACTAATATTTTATGCAGTTTGACAGCCTTTTCTTGAATTATTTTTTTCCGACCATCTCAGCATGAGTCTTAATATACTTTACAAATTTTAAGGGAAATGTTAAAAATCTTATCTTACAACATCAACTAAACCGATTCTTATTTGCTTGATATTGCAGACTGACCGCAATTACTCAGTTGGTTCACCATGGTATGTTTTTTGTACCAATTGGCTGTACTTTTGGATTTGGTATGTTTGAGATGGAGAGTGTCAAAGGTGGAAGTCCGTATGATGCTGGTACTTATGCTGGAGATGGTTCTTGACAGCCTTCCGAGCTTGAACTTCAACAGGCTTTTCATTAGGGGATTCAAGCAATCCAGATTTTCGTAGAAAATTACTCTTAGGACATGTCCAGCCAGAAAAGGTCCTTGAAATGAAACCAGAAGAAATGGCAAGCCATGAAAGGCAACGTCAAAATAAACAGATTAAAGATAAGGCTTTGTTTGAGTGTGATCGTGGCAAACAAGTAGAGGCAACTACTACTAGTTTCAAGTGTGGCCGATGAGGAAAAAGGAAATTCACTTACAACCAGTTGCAGACTCGAAGTGCAGATGAACCTATGAGTCTATGACTACATTTTAACATTTGGTTGATATTCCTGATCTTATGGAGCACTTATGTCATTTAGAAATAAGGAGAGATGCAATTATAATCTTGCAAGTTGTATCAACACAATGTCATTGAGCAATGTTATTGTATATTTTGTAATGCGATTTTTTTTTTTTTGAATTCAGTGACCAAAATTTGTGGTTTTGTTTTTCTTTGGCAAAATACAAAGTGAGAATTTTTTTGCTTTTGTATGTTTTTTTTCAATGAAATTTTAAAGAATAGTAATGGTTAAAAAAAGGTAGAAAAAATTTATTTTTTGTAAAAAAAAATTGTTACTTATATACTTTTGAAAGAGTTATGCAAATGGTATTGTATATAATTAAACTAATTTCAACAGCACTTTAAAAAAATGCTATGCAACTATGCAAGTAATATGCTAAACATATTAAAATATTTGAAAAATTAAATAGATAAAGAATCATTACAAATAAATATTACGTTTACAATTTGACTAAGCAATTAAATAGAATCAAATACTAAACATTATTTAGAGACAAGAAAAATATAGAAAATAAAAAAAATGACGATGCTAAACAAAAGAGAAATTAATTTATCCATAACTAAGTGTAATTAATAATTGATAATTATTAACTTATTTTTGTATCTTTTAATTTTCTATTCGATTATTTTCGATTTCGGATTTAAATTGAGTTCAGTCTTTCAAATCATATTCAGTTCAGATATATTTTTATTCGGGTTTGATCGGTTTTCGGATATCGTATTTCGGATTATTTTCGGATAAATTTTCGGATCAGATAATTTTCGGATCGGATGAAATTCGTTTTCGGACAATAATCGGATTTGACTATATCGGATCGGATTTCGGTTCGGATCGGATTGTTTCGAATTCAATTAAATATCGGTTAATCTAATTCGGATATAAAATCGAATCTCGGTTCCATATTTTTCGGTTCGGTTTTTCGGATCATGGTCCATTTTGCCAGGTGTAGGGTAGGACAGAGGGTCGAGAGATTAAGGGGGGAAGGAAAGGTGGAAAGTGTGTGTAATAATTGATTACGGGGGAAAAATACCGCCTTTTTTTCTACACTAATTTTTTTTAATTTTCTTTCAATATTCTTATAACTTAAAATCAAATAAATTTCATCTGCATGTATAAAATATAATATATAAGTACTAATTAAATCATCAGTTGATTGTTAAAATATCAAATCTATCTATATTATTATATAATAGCTGAAACATTAAAAGTTTTGGTATCTGTTTTTTGGTACTTCGTGAATTTACTTATTTACCCTTCATTAAAAAGAAAAATATATTCGATATCTATACTATTAAAACATCTAAAATAAATAATAACATAATATAATTAAAGATAATTAGTTGATTGTCTTTTTCACATTTACTTTTAGTTGAAGACGTATCATATTTTCCAATCATTACTATTTCCTTTCGAATTAAAACATGTTACCATCTTTATTCAAAAAAAAATAATATATATCGGCGATCCAGATTGTTGTTTCTATTTTTTAAAAAAGATTTATCGGCGATCCAATCGTACTGATCACAATATATATCTAATTTAGTGATATTCCTAAAATTTACAAAATAAAAATTAATTTAGATAGTGAAATTAGTAGTCAGCTATTGATTTGACTAGTAATAGTAACTAGTCCTTTGTCCTAGATTATTGTTTCTATTTTTTAAAAAAATATTTATCGACGATCCGATCGTATGAATGTCAATATATATCTAATTTAGTGATATTCCCAAAATTTTAAAAAATAAAAATTAATTTGGATATTGAAATTATTAGTCAGCAATTGATTTGACAAGTACTAGTACTCTGTCCCAGATTGTTGTTTCTATTTTTTTAAAATATTTATCGACGATCCAATCGTAAGAATGTCAGTATATATCTAATTTAGTGATATTCCCAAATTTTAAAAAATAAAAAATTGATTTGGATAGTGAAATTGGTAATCAACTATTGATTTGACCAATACTACTAACTAGTACTTTGTCATATATTGTTATTTCTATTTTTTTAAAAATATTTATCGGCGATCCAACCAAACGAATGTCAATATACATTTAAATAAGTGATATTCCCAAAATTTTAAAAAATAAAAAATTGATTTGGATAGTGAAATTAGTAATCAACTATTGACTTGACCAGTACTACTAACTAGTACTTTATCCTAGATTGTTGTTTCTATTTTTTAAAAAATATTTATTGGCGATCCAACCGTACGGATGTCAATATATATCTAAATAAGTGATATTCCCAATTTTTTTTAAAAAAAAATTGATTTGAATAGTGAACTTAGTAGTTATCTATTGATTTGACTAGTACTACTAACTAGGTACTTCGTCCCAGATTGTTGTTTATATTTTTTAAAAATATTTATTGACGAATTTTAGCTAAATTAGTTTGTTAAACTAGTTTGTAAAATAAAATTAAAAATTAAATAAAAATAAGAAAAATATTGAAGAAAAATATATATTTACGACGGATTAAGAAGATCGTCGTAATTCTATGTAACTTATGACGGATATTTTGTCATAAGTTACCTAGAATTACGACGATCTTCATAATCCGTCGTAAATTACACAGACTTTACGACGGAAATTCCGTCGTAAGTTTACCGCTAAACGACGTCGTTTCGTCATCAGAAAAGTAATTCATTTTGCATTTAAATTTAATTACAATAAAAAAAATTACGACGGAAATTCCGTCGTAAGTTCACTACTAACCGACGTCGTTTCGTCATCAGAAAAATTAATTCATTTTGTAATTAAATTTAATTACAATAAAGAAATTTACGACGAAAATTCCGTCATAAGTTGTGTGGTGGACGTACTTACGACGGATTGTCCGTCATAAATTTCCTGCCAAACGTCATCGTTTCATCATCAAAAAAGTAATTTTTTTTTACAATTAAATTTCATTAAAGTAACGAAATATACGACGGAAATTCCGTCGTAAGTTCGCTGCTAAAATGAATTTACGACGAACAATCCGTCATAAGTTCGCTGCAATTATTTTTCCATTAAATTTTAATTGTTTGGAGCTAAATTTTATTAATAAAATAATTATCTTGCGACGAATTTCATTTTCGTCGTAAGTTGGTAGCGAAATTTACGACAGATTTGAGATTCCGTCGTAAGTTGGGCGCGAAAATTGCTTCCGTCGCAAGTTGGCCGTCATAATTGGTCAAATTTCTTGTAGTGTGTCTGCAACAGTTTTGTTGCTACAAACATTGATCATAAATAATCAATGTAAATACACCAAAATCTTCTAGTGGGCACTTTTTACGGAATCTTCAATACTTCTGAAATCCTGAAAGTCTTCAAACCTTAGTCTTCACTGAGTCAGGAACATGTTACTGAACTTTTCAAAAAATATTGCATGTTTTGCTGACAAAATATTGCAAAACAAAATTGTTCTGCAAATCACGTTCTATTTAACTTTGCAAAAAATACATATTTTGCTTGTGGAACACACTTGATTTTGAATATTTTCAACGAAACAGTGATTTTCATGTAACACGCTTTGCAAAATAATAAATTTTGTAATGTTTTGCAGGACGTATATAATCTCCAAGGTTTTCGATAAAATGATGGTCTGCATAGAACTTTTCTCTTATGTATTTTTGAGTTTTAATTTAAAGTCAGTACAAAAATCCAAAAATCCAACAAGACAGATAAATTGGGAAGTATGACATTAGTGTTGGACAATCTGTGAAAATAGTACAGAATAGTAGATCGTGTGTGTGTGAATAACAAAATAATCAAACGAATAAAATAGGAGACAAGAACGTAAAAACCCGAGTCCAGTGCGTGACTGTCTCCTTAAAGCGTATTTGCCCTCACCGTATGTGCGAGCGAAACACCTCCCAGGATAAAACGGATTGCAGTGAGGCTACAGTAGCGTCACTCTCAGCGAGCTTGAAACGAGCAAGAATATCACCTAAGGAAGAAGAGGCTGTGTTTAAGAGGAGAGGATGTGTTTTTTCCGAATGAATAATCCTAGACCCTAAGGGGGGTATTTATAGGATAGACAAGACTTGTTCGCTACATAACTGCCTACTTAATTAAACGTGTTAATTAAGATAAGACAGTAACGAAAAGATAATGATAAAACTTGTGCGCTCCTCAATTACCCCAATTAAAAAGTCGGTGGTAATTTTCCTTTATTAATTAACCGCGTTAATTAATTAAGGTAAGGCGGTGGCAAAAAATTCGTTATAAAAACGGAATTGATTTTACCACAATTAATTCCAAATTCGAATTAATTTAGTCAAATCTTTAAGCCCAAACCCAGTGGAAATAATAATTAGCAAAACTAGTCCGAGATTATTCGGCCCAATTTTCTGCTACATTCGTGTCCGCAGGTCGCACACGCGGAAAGCCCGAAGGCTTGCGAAGCCTTGAATTTCCCCTCGAAATCCCACAATTCGCACCCCTTGTGAACACTCCTCTTGTGTTGTACTATATAAAGCAAAGGAAACTCCTTTTCCTTATCAATGTGGGACTTCAAGTTTAACAACAAAATTTCCACTCTTAAGGGACCAACTTTAAGTAATCATAACTCATCCATCCCTTAGTCATTTTGAGTGTTTAAATATGCATTGGAAAGCTCTCGCGGAGGAGAACATTCTCCAAGCATGACTTGTTGCAAACACGCACACAAGGCACACTCAAATCGGAGCTCAAAATGACTCGACAATGTGGGTCTAAAAACCTACATTTTCTAACAATCCCCCACATGGATGAGATTGATATCGTAGTAGCACACACCAGACAGACAGACAGACACGGAATTTGATGTGGTGATAATTCTTCGATCAGATATAGCATACGATAGGTAGAGGTTTGCTCCTTGAACCTTTGCTTGAGTAAGCATACCGACCTTACTGGTAGACAGTGGAGGTTTGCTCTTTGAACTGTTCGACCGTTTTTGTAAGCAATGATATACTTATCACTATATCCTTTCTGACTCATTCAGCTCTCATGATCATGTCCATTTTGGCCATGGAACATCGTCCTGGTTCTGCAGGAGTTTCTAAATAGTTGTGCCTCGCAACTCTCCTTTGAAGCGGCCCCACTTCTCTCCCACATAGGTGATCTTTATACTTATAGAGTAACCCGCGTTTACTCAACTGAATTCCATGCGTTCTAACCTTGAACTCCATATATTCACCGAAAGATCATTAAAAGCTCGAAAGCTTACCCTCGTACCTTACGGGTCTCACTGTTTCTCATCATAGGAACAGGCCAGGGGTTACCCCCACAGTGATTTGGTCATCATGATTTAGTTGGCCCATTGAACCAAGTTCTTGGGACCTCTAGTAAGCAATGGTTGGGTGTCCACCATGACGCCGTTAAGCAATAGGCTTAAGGCCCATTCCTCTCGATGATTTGTCAACCAGTTCTCTTGATAACCCTTTGGTTAGCGGATCCGCAATATTATCCTTTGACGGTATAAAGTCAATAGTGACAATTCCGGTTGACATTAACTATCTGATGGAACTATGTCGTCGTCGTATATGACGGGACTTTCCATTATACATTGTGCTCTGTGCTCTGCCAATAGCAGACTGACTATCACAGTGTAGTCCTATTGCAGTCACAGGCTTTTTCCATCTCGGAACATCCTCCAAAAATTGGCGTAAATATTCTGCCTCTTGTGCGCATTTATCTAATGCCACAAACTCAGCTTCCATTGTGGACTGAGTTATAACAGTTTGTTTAGAGGATTTCCATGACACTGCTGCTCCAGCTAGTGTAAACACATAACCACTCGTAGACTTTAGTGCCTTCTTGCTAGATATCCAGTTTGCGTCAGTATAGCCTTCTAGTACTGCTGGATAACTGCCATAATGCAAACCATAGTCTCGAGTTCCCCTCAAGTACTTTAGTACTCGTATGATCGCTTTCCAGTGATCAGCTCCCGAATTACTCGTAAATCTACTCAACTTGCTAATTGAGTATGCAATGTCTGGTCTTGTACAACTCATAAGGTATATCAGACTTCCAATTATCCGTGAGTATTCCAACTGCGAGACTCCTACACCTTTATTCTTGGATAGATGTAAAGTCAAATCCACAGGTTTTCTCGCTGTCTCAACATCATCCTTGAGAAATTTCTCAAGAATCTTGTCAACATAATGTGGTTGACTTAAGGCAAGACCCTCCGAGGTTCTAGAAATTTGAATTCCCAGAATTACATTTGCTAGACCCATGTCTTTCATGTCAAATCTTGCCTTTAACATGTCCTTAGTAGATTTGATCACCTTATCATTGCTACCGGCAATAAGTAGATCATCTACGTACAAAGTCATCATAACATATCCGTTTTCGTTATCCTTGTAGTAGGCGCAACTATCACATTCATTGATCTTGAAACCACTGGCTAACACAACCTCATCAAATTTCTCATGCCATTTCATAGGCTCTTGCTTCAAGCCATACAGTGATTTCACCAATCTACAGACTTTTCTTTCTTGTCCAGGGACAACAAACCCTTCAGGTTGTTCCATATAGATTTCCTCATCTATATCCCCATTTAGAAAAGCTGTCTTCACATCCCTTTGATGTACAGTCAACTTTCGCATTGCAGCGATAGCAAACATCATCCTTATAGATGTTATTCTTGATACTGGAGAATATGTATCAAAGTAATCAAGACCATGTTGCTGCTTGTATCCTTTGACTACAAGTCTGGCCTTGTACTTATCGATGGTCCCATCAGGTTTCAACTTCTTTTTGAAAACCCACTTGCTACCTAGTGTTTTACTACCGGCTGGTAAGTCCACTAACTCCCAAGTATGATTCTGTAAATAGAATCTACTTCACTTTTGATGGCCTCTTTCCACATAGGTCCATCAGGTGATGTTACCGCTTCCCTATTGGTTTTCGGATCACCTTCTTCGAGCAAATAAGTCAGAAACTCTGACCCATAGGATTTCTCCTTCCTTTGTCTTTTGCTTCTTCTCACTACCCCCACATTTTCATCTTCACTTTCATCATTCTCATTGTCGTCTACTATAGACTCATGAGGTCGTTTAGACGTCGTAGGGTGTTCGACTCTAGGATTACAAGGAAATACATTCTCAAAGAATGACGCATTCCTTGACTCCATAATCGTATTCTTTTGAATCTCAGGAATCTTCGATTCATATAGAAGAAACCGATATGCAATACTATGTGGTGGATATCCGATGAAGATACAATCCACAGTCTTTGGACCAATCTTCACCTTCTTAGGTACAGGGATCAGTACCTTTGCAAGGCACCCCCACACTTTCAGATTTTGGTAACTTGGTTTCTTTTCCTTCCACATTTCATAAGGACTTTCATCCTTATTCTTGCGAATCATCATATTTAAAATATGAGTTGCACTTAAGATGGCTTCCCCCCACATCGACTGCGGAAGTCCAGAGCTTAACAACATCGCATTCATCATCTCCTTGAGAGTGCGATTTTTCCTCTCAGCCACTCCATTAGACTGAGGGGAATATGGTGCAGTGACCTCATGGATTATACCATGTTGTGAACAGAATTCCCCAAAAGGTTCAACATATTCACCTCCACGATCACTTCGTATCGTTTTGATTTTCTCATTTTGTTGTGTCTCAACTTCTTCCTTATAGATTTTAAATTTATCTATAGCTTCGTCTTTGCTTTTAACCAAATATACATAACAGTATTTTGTACAATCATCTATGAATGTGATAAAATACTTGTTTCCTCCTCTAGTTGGAGCAAATTTTAAATCACATATGTCGCTATGTATTAGGTCTAGCACCTTGGTGTTTCTTTGCACATGTTTAAACGATGCTCTTGTTAATTTTGCCTCAACACAAGTTTCACACTTATGTTTTGAATCAATATTCAATTTTGGTATGTAATCTTTTGCACTTAAACGTCGTAAAGTGTCAAAATTAACATGTCCTAATCTAGCATGCCATAAATTAGGAGACTCAAGCAAATAAGCAGAAGAATTCTTTATTCAATTATTGTCCTTAACGGACATCACATTGAGCTTAAAAAGCCCATCGGTTACATAACCCTTGCCTACAAACATACCATTCTTAGACAAAATAACTTTATCTGACTCTATTACAATACGAAAGCCATGCTTATTCAACAAGGAACCAGACACAAGGTGTGACGCCCCCAGATCCGGGATCGGAGATCTAGGCGCTCACGGTCCATTTTCCATTAATAACATACCTGTTCTTGCACATAATATATATAACACAGCCATCGACCCCACAATAAACTCACACCACACACATACACACAGGTTAGAGCCTCAGAAACGTCACGCATTGATTAAACCGTAATAAAATTATCAGAGTTATTACAGACCGAATTAAATAGTATTTATGCTACCAGCAACACTTCGATATGAAGCGAAGTTGGCAGCTTGAAAGTTTGTTACGATACACTGCCTTGCACAGGTCATACTGATAAATAAAACGAACTAACAAAAGCTGCCAACCAATCCGGCTAATGGGGCCTACCGGTGGAATCTCAAGTGCTGGCTCGGGTCTAGTCACCTGCTTTCGAGCAGTCTGTCTGGGTCTTGCCATTTCGCTTAGCTGCTGTGTTTGTAAAATTTGAAAACAAGCAAGAGTGAACAACTATAGCTCAGCAAGAAATATATGTATAAGGTAAGCAATATAACATTTCATATGATTGGCAGTTATTAAACTTGTTTGTATCAATCAGATATAAAATCACTTGTCATAGTTGATAAATCTCGAAGGTGCAACAATATGTGCCCTCGTTTTCAAAATAAACTTGCAGTTCTAGATACTGCATTGAGTCAACATCTTTCTCATCAAAATAGAACACTATCAGCAACTTGGCACAAAAGCCTAAGAAGCAGTGTCAAAGCATTTTTTTTCCAAAATGCAGGAATGGGACTTAAAGAAAACACAAAACCTGACAAGGATTGACGATGATCAGTCGCCACATCCAAGTCCAACAATCCGCGGGTCTTCTCTACCGGTAGAAGGATAGAAACTACATCCATAACTATCCCTCGGGTGAAAACTACATCCGTAATCACCCTCGATGAAAACTACATCCGTAATCATCCTTCGGCAACACCTGGGCCGGAATAATAATTGATGGACCGCCTGGCTCACGGCCGCTTACACATCCCGGGAATCGTTCGTCAGCGGTTCCCACACCTGCCAGAGTCCCTTTTTCTTTTTCTTTTAAAACTTGATTTTGATTGAAAACAGAGTAATTGAGGTCCGACATCAGTCGACCGATGATTCTTGAAATCATACAAGAAGCGGAATTTTACCGGGGGTTTTCGAAAATGTTTTGAGTTCGAATGAGTTCGAGTTTGAAAGTATTAAAAAGTATCTTGGATTAACTTTGTCTTTAAATAATGAACAATAATTAATAAATAATATTTTAAGATTTAATATTAATAATTAATAAAATAATTATTCGATAAAATAAACTTTTAATCCAAGATAGGGTTTCGAGTATTTACGAAGATATAACAATAGTTACTTGAGTATACGATACTACCCGAATGACACTTCGGGTTTTTGCAAACTAGATACGATATAATAATATACCGCTCCCCGGTCAATAGTATATACGGATTGCTACGACCTCTATTGCTAGAGTCGTTGTCCGAAGAAAACATTTCAATCTAAGTTCAAGGGGTATAAGCATATATGTACTTATTCAATCTCAATTGCATCAATACTTCGATAAACATAGCATTTGATATAATTGAAAACTACAAACACAACAGTGAGAGTCCTTGTGTATGGATAAGTTTTGAAAAGTAAACTTGCCTTGGTTTGGTTGGGGTGGTCGAGCGTGCGGAGTCGAACGATCTATACATAAGCAATAACCGCTCGTTAGTACCTTAACAATATCTATTTAATTACGGGGTTTAGGGGGGGTACGAAATTAACTTAACGACTTCGTCTTATGACTCTCTAGCCCCACTATAGGTTCATGTCATCACTCGATTACGCTCGTCACTTAATCGACTTAATTTAGTTACCACTTTCGAATCATAACCACTAACCCTAGAATTTTGCTCCACTCATCGACTTTTTCTCTTGCGCGAATTTTACTCTGGCATTTTTATAAAATCCAAAAATTCATATTTTAATCCAATTCTTTTTGGGTGGTCTTCACCACTGCATTCCCTAACTTCTCAATGTTTTTCATGATCCCACATATATTTTTAGGGGTTTAAACATGGTTCACAAGGGGGTCACTTAGTGCAGTCCGGAGTCCAGAAACACAATTCACTTCTCCCGCCATAACTTAAAAATCTATACATCACCTAGCCATGAACCTTACATTTCCAGAAACTACATTCAATTATCTTTCCAACAATATATGGTAGGACATCAGGGGACAACATTTGGGGGTTCAAAATCGTGTTACAATACAGGTCAATGCTCCTGGACAAAACTCAGCAAGCACAAACTACTTAGATCAACCATTTTTCACACTTCCACAACACAACCAACACTTAATACACTTAGATCATGGTTCCTGTCACTCATGGAGATATATATATATATATATATATATATATATATATATATATATATATATATTATCCATAATCATAAAAGTCACAATCTCAACATCAAAACTCAAGATCCATGTCATCCAATACATATACAACCAAGATTAGCTCACAAACACATGGATCTACTACCAAACATTATAATTAATACATAACCAAGAGGGTTTGAGATTTTTTTTATACCTTCTTGAGCACCTAGGGGCCTTGGATAAGCTTTTCACAACTCAACAACACCTTAAATGGTCTCCTACAACACTTACAATCCAAGATCTAAAAGAAAAACAAACATGGTTACTATTCACCCAAGCTTTGACAATTTATAACTTGAAATTGGGTGGATGAAATGGCTTGAAATTGCTAACATACCTTGTCTAGATGATGAAGATGACCTAAGATTTATGTTATGATTTATGAGTGATGGAAGAGGGGGGAGAAGAATTTTTCTTCTTCCTCTTTTCTCTTGGCCGAGAGCAAGATAGCAAGGGGGGGGAAGAGTTTGTGTTTTGTGTTTGGTTGTTGGTTGAATAATGCATAAAGTTATGTTGGGTGTTACATATAATGTATGTATAGGCAAGTACTAGCAAGCATGGGCATGTGTACTACTTGTCCCTCTTTTTGAAAAAGCAAGTAACTAGGTACTATTCATCTTCCAATGGCTAACTAGTTTGCTTGATTTCTAACCACTTGGTGGCATGGGACTTGCATGCAATACTACTCCTTGTATTATTATTGTTCCACCAATGCTTGTCATTTAATCTTTAAATCGTATCGTATCTTAATTAATCTCTCGTAATAATATTTTGTCGCGTAGAGATTTCCCCTATGATTCCTTAAGTACTAATTGTGTAAATTCCTCGAATGTCCATAATTCCTCGTCATAATTCTTACTAAATCCTTTAATACTCTAACCATTCTCAAATCCCAAGTTTTACAAATCTTACTAACAATAAGACTCCTGCCTTCACAATCTTCCTTTTTATCTTACATAATAAATACAACAACGCAGTTTCTCAGACAATCAATTCTATTAATCAACAGGGATGACTAGAAAGGTTCCATATTGGCAATGTCACAAGATATTAAATAAAAGGAAATATTACCAAAAATTAGGGTTCTTACAGCCTCCCCTCCTTAAAAGGATTCCGTCCCGGAATCAGGTTGAAAACAGTTGGGGGTGCTTTTCACGCATCGCGCTCTCAAGTTCCCATGTTGATTCTTCGACATTCTGATTCCTCCACAAAACTCTCACTAATTTGACAACCTTGTTCCTCAACACCTGTTCTTTTCTATCCATGATTTCTATGGGTTGTTCTACATATGTTAAGTCTGGTTGCAGATCCACTTGATCATGTTCTATTACATGTCGAAAGTCGGTATGGTATGGTCGTAGCATGGACACGTGGAACACATTATGTACTTGCTGTAAGCTCGGGGGTAAGGCCAATTCATAGGCTAACTTTCCAACTCGTTTCAAGATCTCAAAAGGTCCAATAAATCTCGGGCTTAGTTTTCCCTTCTTACCAAATCTCATCAATCCTTTCCATGGTGATACCTTCAACATCACAAACTCTCCTACCTCATATTCTTTGTCCTTGCGGGTCTGGTCCGCATACTTCTTCTGTCTGTCTTGGGCCGCTACCAGCCGTCCTCTTATGAGCTCGATAGTTTCTCTTGTCTGTTGGACCAGTTCAGGCCCTAAAATCTTCCGCTCTCCAACTTCTTCCCAACACAAGGGAGACCGACATCTTCGTCCGTATAAAGCTTCATATGGGGGCATGCCTATACTCGCATGGTAACTGTTGTTGTAGGAAAATTCGATCAACGGCAAGTGGTCATCCCAACTTCCCTTAAAATCAATGGCACATACCTTCAACATGTCCTCGATGGTCTGGATGGTTCTCTCACTCTGTCCGTCTGTTTGGGGATGGTATGCAGTACTCATGTTTAACTTGGTCCCCACACAATCCTAAAAACTTCTCCAGAACCTGGAGTTGAATCTTGGGTCTCTATCTGATACAATGCTTACAGGAACCCCATGCCTAACCACAATCTCCTTTAAGTAAATATCCGCCAACTTGTCGACAGTATATCTCTCGTTGATTGGAAGAAAATGTGCTGACTTGTTCAACCTATCGATAATTACCCAAATGGCATCATGATTAGTCTTGGTCCTTGGTAATCCGACCACAAAGTCCATCGCAATTTGCTCCCACTTCCACTCGGGTATCTCTAAGGGTTGCAACAATCTACTGGGCCTCTGGTGTTCGGCCTTCACTCTTTGACATGTCAAGCATTTACTTACCCACTCTGCCACGTCCTTCTTCATATTTGGCCACCAATAGTATTCTCTTAAATCTCTATACATCTTAGTGCCTCCAGGGTGAATTGAGTACCTTGAACTATGAGCCTCTTGCAAAATCTCGTCTTTTAATTCTTGAACGTTCGGGATCCATATCCTAGATGCGTACCTCATAATTCCATTCCCGTCCTTCTCACACTTAATTTCCTCGCCAGTCAAAATTTTCTCCATCGAATTCTTTTCTTCTTCTATCTTCCTTTCCTGGCATAACTTAATCTTTTCCAATAGCGGTGGTTGGACTTTTATTTCCATTAGACTCTCTTGTCCAATTCCTGGTAACCTCACCTCAATCTCCAGTTTCTCAAGATCCTTGATCAACTCGTCCACTGACGTTATCATCTTGAGTTTCTCCTTTCGGCTAAGTGCATCGGCCACCACATTGGCCTTCCCTGGGTGATAATGAATCTCACAATCATAATCTTTAATTAGCTTTAGCCATCTCCTCTGCCTCATGTTTAACTCTTTATGAGTGAATATGTACTTTAAGCTCTTGTGATCCGTGTAGATTTCACACTTTTCTCCGTAAAGATAATGTCTCCAGATCTTCAAAGCAAAAACTATCGCTGCTAATTCCAAATCATGGGTAGGGTATCTTATCTCATATTCCTTAAGTTGTCTGGATGCATACGCGATCACTTTACCGTGCTGCATAAGCACACACCCTAAACCTTTATGGGACGCATCGCTATAAATCACAAAATCTCCCTTATCATCAGGTAGGGCTAGTACTGGTGCTGTCACCAACCTCTTTTTCAACTCTTGGAAGCTCTCTTCGCATTTTTCCGTCTACACAAACTTCTCGGTCTTGCGAGTTAGTCGGGTCAAAGGGGCTGCTATCTTGGCAAAGTCTTGGACAAATCTCCTATAGTAGCCAGCCAACCCTATAAAACTTCTCACCTCTGTCGGAGTGGTTGGTCTCTCCCAATTTGATACCGCCTCTATTTTGGCTGGGTCCACTAGAATGCCTTGTTCGCTAATCACATGCCCTAAAAACTGAACTTCCTTCAACCAAAATTCGCACTTCGAGAACTTAGCGTACAACTTTTCTTCTCTCAATGCTCCCAATACAATCCTCAAGTGCTCTGCATGTTCCTCCTTCGTCTTGGAATAAATCAAGATGTCATCGATGAAGAATATAACACACTTGTCCAAGTATTTCTTGAAGACTCGATTCATTAAATCCATGAAAGCTGCAGGGGCATTCGTTAACCCAAATGACATCACTAGGAACTCATAGTGTCCATACCGGGTGCGAAAGGCCGTCTTTGGTATATCTTCTGGTTTAATCTTTAACTGGTGATACCCGGTCCTCAAATCAATTTTAGAGAAATAAACTGCATCTTTCAATTGGTCAAACAGGTCATCTATCCTGGGCAAGGGATACTTATTCTTGATAGTCACCTTGTTCAACTCCCTGTAGTCTATACATAATCTCATACTACCATCCTTCTTTTTCACGAATAACACCGAGGCTCCCCACGGTGACACACTAGGTCTTATCATCCCTTTATCCAACAACTCTTGTAACTGGGTGGCTAGCTCTTTCATCTCCACTGGGGCTAGCCGATACGGGGCTTTCGAAATCGGGGCCGTACCCGGAACTAAGTCTATAGCGAACTCGATGTCTCTATCAGGTGGTAGTCATGGAAGATCATCCGGAAATATGTCCGCGAACTCATTAACGACAGGGATTTCTTGTAGGTTTGGTGCCTCTTTCTTGGTATCCTTCACATAGGCTAAATAGGCTTCGCATCCTTTACGTAACAGCTTCTTAGCTTGAATCATAGTCAGGAACTTTTGGCTTTGCCGTTTCCCACTAAACACTAATTCCTCGTCCCCTGGCAGTCTCAAACTTACTTTCTTCTTTACACAATCAATTCGGATTCCGTGGGTTGTTAACCAATCCATACCTACTATTACGTCAAATTCCCCTAGTTTAAAAGGTATTAAGTCTACCCGAAAGTGTCGCCCTTCTATTTCTAGGTCACAACCTGGACATACTTGGCTAACGGGAATAATTTCATGATTAGCTATCTCTATTTGCAATCTGTCTTTCAATGGTTCAGTCTTAAGGCCTAACTGACATACAAAATCTAGAGATATGAAGGACTTGGTAGCTCCCGAATCAAATAAAACATTTGCCTTAACTGAGTTGAGTAGTAGAGTACCTGCAATCACATCCGTGTTCCTCACGGCATCCTGCACCGTCATGTTAAAAGTTCTTGCAGTAGGGGCCTTGTTAGAAGCAGTTCCACTCACTCTCGATGCAGCTGGCCCAGAGGACATACATTCCCTCATTCAGTGCCCTGGTTTCCCACACTTGAAGCAATTACCTCCGGCACTCGGGTTGTTACTAGTTCCGCGACAGGCGTTAGCATAATGCCCTGTCAGCCCACACTTGAAGCACTTCACATCTTGCAGGTTACACACGCCCGCATGTTTCCTTTCACATTTATTACATTCTGGGGGTTGGGTTTGTTGGGACAATCAGATATTGGCACTGCGATTTTTGATACAATAAATTAACGAGTACGAATAGAAAAATCACCTTGTTAACGGTTGATTCCACGCTCTTCTATTGTATTCCAAAATTCCCTTGAGCGAAGTGTGGCCTTCGTCTTCTCAAGTTAACCTCTCTTCTTGCTCCTGGGTGGCTACAAAATTTTTTGACCAGCCCCCAGCAAGAAGAGAATAGGAATATATATAGGCTACAATAGGGATCATGGACAATTAGGTTGGGCCTTCTAATTACATCTTGAGCCTAGCCCAATGTAATTAAATATTAATTCAATCCACTAAAGAATTAATATTTGCACTACCTTTCCCAATACCGTAATTTAATTAATTAATTCGGTTCCAATATTATTTGCTTATTAAATTCCCCATGTTTAAAATATCGCATGTCCATTAATTAAATAAATTACTGATAATTCATTTAATTAATATATTTTATCCTTGATCATCCACTCAACCTTTATTTAATTATGCCGGAATAAATCCACCTGCAGGGTTTCACATAATTAAATCTTTTTGAGCTTTCAAGGGGACATCATTAACCCGAATATTTTCAGGACATGGATTCCTTCAATAAATAATATCCACCATATATATTATTCCATCACCCAAAATATAATGAAATAAATCAAAAGAATTATTTCATATATAAATCAAAGCATGTAAATAATATACACGTGTCAATTACTATATCTGGATTAAGAACCTAAGCATTAATAATAACATAGAATCTTAGTTCACCTTCTTAATCAGTATAAGGGAACAATTCTAAATTTGATCCTGTTCAATATACACAAAGTATACTAGTATTATTTATTAGTCAATATAAACTAATCTAAATAATACTACAGCCATTCCAGTGGATTGTCTAACACCACCTGTGCTGTGAACCATATAATATTATATAAACCGTATTTAATAATCTAATATTCTGTATCCCATTTGATACTAGATTATTCACAATATATAATATTTAGACAACATGTAAACATTTAAATGATTCTCAATAAAATAGGCCAGAAATAAATGTATATACTTCAAATAAATATTTTCAGTATACACCAACAATCTCCCACTTATACTCAAAATATTCTATGAGTATATCAGTGTTTATTTAATCCACTATTACGCAAAAAACTATGTGTCCATCCATCTGACTCCTATCGCTTCCACATGCCTGTCAAAAACTTTGGCTGACAGGCTCTTTGTGAAAGGATCTGCCCGGTTGTCTTCTGATGATATGTGAGCCACAACTATATCTCCTCGCTTTACGATTCCTCGTATGAGATGATACTTACGTTCAATATGTTTAGCTGCTTTGTGATCTCGCGGTTCCTTCGAATTTGCCACAGCACCAGTGTTATCACAATACACTGTCAAGCTCCTAGGCAAATTAGGTACCACATCCAAGTCCAAAAGGAAGTTCCTGAACCATACAGCCTCCTTTGCAGCCTCAGAGGCCGCCACGTACTCGGCTTCCATGGTAGAGTCTGCAATGCATTTCTGCTTTACACTCCTCCATATAACGGCTCCACCTCCCAAAGTAAAAACATATCCCGAGGTCGATTTCCTCTTATCCCTATCTGATTGGAAATTTGAATCAGTATATCCCAAAGGAAATAGATCTGAGGCCTTGTAAATTAATATATACTCCTTAGTCCTTCTCAGGTACTTGAGTATAGTTTTTACTGCACTCCAATGTTCCTGACCTTGGTTCGACTGATATCTACTAACCATGCCTACAGCAAAGCAGATGTCAGGCCTCGTACATAACATAGCATACATTAAGCTTCCACATGCCGAAGCATAAGGAACTGCTTTCATGCTCTCTATATCCTTAGGTGTCGAAGGACACTGCTCCTTGGATAGAGCCACTCCATGCTTAAAAGGTAGAAAACCTTTCTTGGAGTTCTGCATGTTAAAACGAGCTAATACTTCATCAATGTAGGGCTCTTGAGATAAAGCCAACATCCTTTTCTTGCGATCCCTTATTACTTTGATCCCAAGGATGTATGCCGCTTCACCTAAGTCCTTCATTTCAAATTGTTTGAACAACCATGCCTTTACTGATGACAACATCTTATCATTGTTTCCAATGAGTAAAATGTCATCTACATACAGTACTAGAAAAACCACTGCATTACCCTCACTTCTCTTATACACACATGATTCGCTTGGACTTTGATCAAATCCATATGACTGGACTGCCTGATCAAAACGAATATTCCAGTCCCTAGAAGCTTGTTTTAGTCCATAAATAGACCTCTTAAGCTTACAAACAAGATGCTCTTGGCCTTCCATAATGAATCCTTTTGGTTGTTGCATATAGATGGTTTCCTCAAGACTTCCATTAAGGAAAGCTGTCTTGACATCCATTTGCCAAATCTCATAATCGAGATGAGCTGCTATAGATAAAAGAATCCGGATTGACTTAAGCATAACAACCGGCGAAAAGGTTTCCTCATAATCGATCCCTTCTTTCTGAGTATACCCTTTCGCAACAAGTCGTGCTTTCCAGGCTTTCACCTTTTTGTCAGATCCTCTTTTCTTCTTGTAGATCCACATACATCCAATGGGTTTTACACCTTTGGGTGGTTCCACGAGCTCCCAAACTTGATTAGAATACATAGATTCCATCTCAGATTCCATTGCCTTTTGCCAAAGATCTGCATCTTTATCTAGAATTGCTTCTTCGTATGTCCTGGGATCCTCATCATGTTCACCAGAGACCAAGTCCGAGGACTCTCCCAAAAACATGAATCTATCAGGTTGTTGAACAACCCTCCCACTACGACGAAGCACCGGTGTGGTATTAGTGACAGTTGTGCATTTTCTTGTGGTTGATCTACTTGTACTATTGGCACTTGAGGATTATCTGTCCCTCCCACTAGTTCCTCTAAAATGATACTACTCATGGGTTTGTGGTTCATTATATAGTCTTCTTCTAAGAATCTAGCATTGGTGCTAACAATAATATCTCGATCCCTATGACTATAAAATGAATAATCTTTCGTTCCCATGGGATAGCCTACAAACAGCCTTACTTCTGTACGAGATTCTAACTTGGTCGCGTTCTTGTTCAGCACATGTGCTGGACAACCCCAAATCCGAATATGTCTTAGACTTGGTTTGCTACCAGTCCACAATTCTATTGGAGTCTTGGGAACCGACTTAGAAGGTACCAAGTTTAGAAGGTAAGCCGCTGTTTCTATAGCATATCCCCAGAACGACTTGGGTAAATCTGAATAACTCATCATCGATCTAACACTCTCTAAAAGAGTTCGATTCCTTCTCTCTGCTACACCATTCTGCTGAGGTGTGCCAGGTGCAGACAACTGGGATGCAATCCCATTTTCTGATAAATATTCCCTAAATTCTCCAAGCAAGTATTCGCCACCACGATCTGATCGTAGTGACTTGATACATTTTCCAAGATGTCGCTTCTCCGCACTTGCTTTGTACTTTTTGAATTTTTCAAAGCACTCAGACTTACGGCGCAACAAATAAATGTACCCATATCTAGAATAATCGTCAATGAAAGTGACAAAATACTCATAACCTCCTCTTGCTTGGATACTCATAGGTCCACATAAATCAGTATGAACCAATTCTAACATTTCTTTAGCTCTATTCCCCTTTGCTTTAAAAGGCCTATTAGTCATTTTACCTTCCAAGCAGGATTCGCAAACTGGAAATGGCTCCACTGCCAACGAGCCTAATGGCCCATCTACTACCAGTCTTTGAATCCTCCTCAAGTTAATATGACCTAATCTTAAGTGCCAAAGATATGTTTGGTTCAATTCAGAAGGTTTCTTTCTTTTATTTGAGCTAGAAAGAATGTTATTAGTTTCCTTATGTTGCAGCATTGGTTGGATATGATTAATAATATATAAATTGTCTTGCAATGTACCAGAACATATAACTCGTTTATTCATCATAATAGAAACATTACGATCCAAACAAACATTATAACCATCCATGGCAAGTTTAGAAACCGAAATTAAATTCCTTCTAAACGAAGGTACATAAAGACAATTGTTCAAAACCAAAATCCTATCATCGCCAAAAGATAATGTAATTATTCCAACTGCAACTACTGCTACTTTCGTAGCATCTCCCATGAACACATATATCTCGCCATCTCTAAGCATTCTGGATTGCTGGAACCCCTGCATAGAGTTACAAACATGGTCAGTGGCTCCTGTATCTACACACCAAGTGCTCGTAGATATAGCCGCTATATATGTTTCTGTAACTAGAGAAAGAGACATACCAGTATTGTTTGTCTTCTTAGGAAGAGGACAATCCTGTTTCCAGTGACCTAACTGCTTGCACCTGAAGCACTTGCCCTTAGGCTTTTTCACAGCACCTTGAACTCCCACTGTATTAGCAATCTTTCCAGCTTTCTGTGTCTGAGTCTTTTTCTTCTTCTTACCTTTCGGCTTAGATGAAGAAGCTTTCTCGGCCACATTCACTTGAACATTCTGTTTAAAGAGTCCTTCAGCTGCCTGAAGTTCTGTCAGAAGTTCCGTGAGACTATACATCCTTTTGTTCATGGTGTAATTCAAGCGGAACTGCTCAAAACTTTTGGGCAAGCTCATAAGGATGATATCGATCTGGGTTTCCCCATCAATATCAGCACCAAGGATCTCCATCTCATTCAGATGAGACATCATCCTGAGAACATGATCCCTTACAGGTGTTCCTTCAACTATCTGAGTGTTCATTAAAGCCTTCATTGCTACTTGCCTAGCAGCCCTATTCTATTCTCCAAAAAGTTCCTTGAGATTAAAGAGCATATCTGAAGCAGTGGGCATAGCCTGATGCTGATGCTGCAAAACACCCGACATTGCTGCCAGAATGTAACATCGCGACATCTCATCAGCCTTAACCCACCGTTTATAATACTCCTTCTCACTTTCAGGAGCATCTTCAGCAGGCTGATCTGGCTTGGGTTCATAAGTACAAAATTTGTACTCCTCAGCAGTCAACACTATGTCCAAATTACGTTTCCATTCAATATAGTTCGGTCCAGTAAGTTTGTTATCCTTAAGTATGGTGAATAGTGGATTAAAGCCCATAATGATCTAATCCTGAGAATCATACATGTAACACATAATCAGATAGTTGCATAAATCTTAAATCCTATTGGTTTCCTCTAACAATTAATTAAAATTAATGCACTAATATTTAAACACCATAAGTATCTGGTACACCACGATGGGTGACATATATACCACTTAATTCGTTTAAATAATACTTCGGTCCTATTACTAAATAATACGCCACGTTAGGGTGGACTATATATTATTTTTCATAGCTAAGTGTATACCATTATCAAATATTAAATTAATAATAATAAGACCGGGTGCCACCATTAAATATTTCAACTCAATAATCGATAATAGGATAATTCCCAGATCGGGGGGAGCATTGTCAAGAGGCGTCACTTAAGACCCCTTTCTAGACAGAATCATCCTTTCTCTCAATATCGAATATCTATATTCAATCATTGGTACCTTACAAATTAATTTAGGAAGTTTGTTCTAGTAATATCCATAACACTACCTGACACCATAAATCATACGCCACGATGGGTGGCATGTATATAATTTATATTCGTCTCGGTGTTAAATTACATACTAACAATAATGGAGACCATGGGATTTAATTCCTAATTAATTCCCTCACCCACTTAGAATTTTTATTTAAAATTGAGGAATTTTATCTAGATGCATCGCCCTATGTTATTTTTTCGAGGTCTACATGTTATAAAAATAACAATACAAAGAACACATAACATAGCAGCATGCATCATAAAATTAAAGCAATAAATAAAATTAATGTCCATGTCGTCCTAATTATGTTAAATATGTAATAAAAAATTACACACATAATTAACAACAAACATAATAATTATTTAATGCAATAATTAAAAATTAAATAGCGGAATTAAAATTAAAACAATAATTAAATCCACTATTATGGCCATTAAACAATTTCAGTAGGCCTAGAAAATTTTCTGCAAATCTGCAAACTGCAACAGCCGCCAGCCGCCAAACTGCTACAGTACCCGGTTTGCTACAGTACCCGGTTTGCTACAGTAACCGGTTTGCTACAGTACTGCTACAGTACCGGTTTGCTACAGTACCATGATAATTTTCTGCTAATGTTCTGCTGAATTGAGTTCTGAATATTAACACCAGCAGCCACCAACAGCTAGCGCAGTGGAATAATTTTGATCTCCGTTTTGATTTCCGATCGCACGTAATTGTTACAAAATACCCGGATCTTGACAAAATCCATCAAACAATTACATAAAAATAGATCTAATACCAAACTAATTTTGTAAATCTATTCTAACACGATCAACCCTCGTGTTTTACAACCACGATAAACCACGTGGAAACCAAACAAAATAACCACGATTAAACCACGTGGGATCCAAACACATAATTAAAATATACATGGCCATAATAGTGGATACTAAACAACCTGCAAAAAGATTATTATCCAAGCACACCACCATACATACATGCATATATAATTACGACATGGACATCGTATCAAAAATCGCAGAACCATTGAACCAGGCTCTGATACCAATTGTTGGGACAATCAGATATTGGCACTGCGATTTTTGATACAATAAATTAACGAGTACGAATAGAAAAATCACCTTGTTAACGGTTGATTCCACGCTCTTCTATTGTATTCCAAAATTCCCTTGAGCGAAGTGTGGCCTTCGTCTTCTCAAGTTAACCTCTCTTCTTGCTCCTGGGTGGCTACAAAATTTTTTGACCAGCCCCCAGCAAGAAGAGAATAGGAATATATATAGGCTACAATAGGGATCATGGACAATTAGGTTGGGCCTTCTAATTACATCTTGAGCCTAGCCCAATGTAATTAAATATTAATTCAATCCACTAAAGAATTAATATTTGCACTACCTTTCCCAATACCGTAATTTAATTAATTAATTCGGTTCCAATATTATTTGCTTATTAAATTCCCCATGTTTAAAATATCGCATGTCCATTAATTAAATAAATTACTGATAATTCATTTAATTAATATATTTTATCCTTGATCATCCACTCAACCTTTATTTAATTATGCCGGAATAAATCCACCTGCAGGGTTTCACATAATTAAATCTTTTTGAGCTTTCAAGGGGACATCATTAACCCGAATATTTTCAGGACATGGATTCCTTCAATAAATAATATCCACCATATATATTATTCCATCACCCAAAATATAATGAAATAAATCAAAAGAATTATTTCATATATAAATCAAAGCATGTAAATAATATACACGTGTCAATTACTATATCTGGATTAAGAACCTAAGCATTAATAATAACATAGAATCTTAGTTCACCTTCTTAATCAGTATAAGGGAACAATTCTAAATTTGATCCTGTTCAATATACACAAAGTATACTAGTATTATTTATTAGTCAATATAAACTAATCTAAATAATACTACAGCCATTCCAGTGGATTGTCTAACACCACCTGTGCTGTGAACCATATAATATTATATAAAGCGTATTTAATAATCTAATATTCTGTATCCCATTTGATACTAGATTATTCACAATATATAATATTTAGACAACATGTAAACATTTAAATGATTCTCAATAAAATAGGCCAGAAATAAATGTATATACTTCAAATAAATATTTTCAGTATACACCAACAGGGTTCGGGATGGGGTAGAGTAAGACGATCCCTGTGGCCGGCCGCTCTGGCCCACACTCCAACTTTCAGCTCTCTTGGTTCCAAAGTTTCCGCTGGGTTGGGACATCGTTCCTCGCTTAAATTTGCTCGGAAAGCTCCCACCCGCAGAGTTTCCCTTTCGACTATCAAACTTCCTCTTCTTTCCTTCTCTCTCCTTCTGCATCTGTTCACTCCCAGCCTTAACAATTGACGCTTTCTGTACCAGGGTGGCATAGTCTGTCAGCTCAAGAACCACCACACGATTCTGAATCCATTGTTTTAGCCCTAATTGAAACCTTCGGGCCCTCTTTGCCTCAGAGTTCACATATTCCGGCACAAACCTCGACAACTCAGTAAATTTGGCCTCATACTCGGCCACCGTCATGTTACCTTGCTTCAGTTCCAAAAACTTCAGCTCCATTTGTGTCTCCATGAACCTAGGAAAGTACTTCTCCAAGAACAGCTCGCTAAATCTCTCCCAGGTCACTACACCTCTTCCTTCCAAATTCTTCTTAGCTTCCCACCAATAGTTCGCCTCACCCTTCAGAAGGTAAGTGGCGAAAACAGTCTTCTGCTCTTCAGCGACACCTAGTATCTCGAAAGATTTTTCCATTTCCTTCAGCCAGGCCCTTGCCTCGACCGGGTCGGCAGTTCCTTTAAATTCTGGGGCTTTCAGGGATTTGAAGTTCTGGAAAGCATTAGCATTAACATTCTGGGGTGGTTGCTGAACTGGGGGACGGTCCAAGTTCTGCCTAAGTAACTCCATGAACTGTTCCATAGGGCCTCCCCTAGGATGTTCTACCTCTCGGGTGTCATCACCAGCTTCTTCTTCTTCATACTCAGAGTCATCAAACAAGTTATGATCGTTGCCCTCATTCTCACTCAGGTTGGCATTCTCCCTTCATGGTTCTGGTGTCCTCCGGTTCCATGGTGGCTACCCTGGCCCTCAGAACTGATCGGGTGAGCTCGAGTGTTCATTCTTCTGGGTGGCATGATTCTGATAATAAAACAAGAAAGGGGTTAGGGTTTTCCAATTACCTGACAGCATTTGCACGGGTCAGGAGCGTATCGTTCCTCCTCATAAGGGTGGAAGTTGCAAAAGTTTTAATAATCCGATGTTGGAGATAAAATGTCAAACATTTTTGGGGACAAATCCCTTTGGGATGCGAAAACATTTACAAGAGTTTTCAAAACTTCGAAACCTCAAAAATATATATATTTTTTTCAAAATTTCAAATTTTTTTTTTTTGAAAAATTTATTTTTAAAGATTGTAGGAACATTTTTGGAAATTGTAGAAAACAATTTGAAATCGCATATCGTAAATTTTAAACAGCATGGTTGTATTTGTGGCTTGTAGCAATTGTATATATATTCACAGTTGTATATCAAAACAGTAAAGCATGGCATCGGAAAGTAAAGCAGTTGAGGCAATATTAAGGAAACTGAACTAAATAAGCACGGTACAAGGGTTATCACAAAGTTTGGATGTTAGAGCCAAATACATAGTTCCGATGTCAAAGTCTAGCAAAAGTGGAACAAATACAAATACATCATCCGAATAGTCAGGCTACACAAAAGTAGGGCTACATCCGTACATACTACCCGAAGTCACATCTACATATCTGTAGGTCAGTCTACTCATCCACTGGTCAGAAAGGATACCACTGCACAAGTCAACTATCCCGCAAAATCGACACACTAATGTCATCTGAACCTAGGGGACTGAGCTATCAGTAACACATCACGGGGCCGCGCCGCGACGGAGCAAGGTCCTCACTCGGGCAAATGCATGACGAACAACACGCCTAGCATCCCTAGCCTGGATCACTCCGCCCCCGCGGATCCCTAAACCAAGAATCCTATCACGGCTCCTCCTCTCAATCCTATTGAGTCGAGCCCTAGTCCTCCTAGCAACAGCGGTCCTCATCTCAGCCTGGATCCTCAAGCGCGCCTCGCGCTCCTCCACTAGTGCCCGCCTCGCCTCGTTAAGTCGGGCCTCTGCAGATAGTAAGTCTTGGGTCAGGAACTGTACCACGTAAGCGTGCTCAGTACCCGACACTGGGGGTAGGTCCATCGGTGGAGGTGGTATGACAGGAACAGGAGCAGGTGCAGCAGCAGTAGCAGGAGCAGTAGCAGGGGTAGGGTCAAGCTCCTCCTCGCCAGAAGTGTCATCCTCGGAGTCACCGTCCGATGAAACAGGGCTAGATGTATGTGGAGAAGGTGGGGGTGACACAACACGACCCTCACCGGATCTCACACTCTCCTCATCAGTAGCTACAGGAGATGGGGTAATAGGCTCTGGCTCAGGCTCAGGCTCAAAGGGCTCCTCAACGGGATCCTCATCATCAGTATCCTCTATCAGTGTAATCCAGGGGCCAAGCTCGGAGTCAGCACCCATATCCTCCTCAGGATCCTCGGTCTCTCGCATCAGTGCCTCATCATGCTCTCTCTCGAAAGCCTCAGGGTATGGTATCTTCTCCATCTACACAAGGGAAATAAGGTGGTTCACTAACCATAAAAGAAAGGATTAGGAGTAGTTCCCTCACGGGCCTTAAAGTCAGGGCTATATCCGATAACCCGACTGCAAACTCGATGAGAGTTCTAAGTATTATTAATGTTGTTATTAGGGTTATCGTTATTGTTATTATTATTAGGGTTGCTTTCTTAAATTACTATCGTTTCTGAGAACTGTAACCTCGTTCTGATACCATTTCTGTGACGCCCCCAGATCCGGGGTCGGAGATCTAGGTGCTCACGGTCCATTTTCCATTAATAACATACCTGTTCTTGCACATAATATATATAACACAGCCATCGACCCCACAATAAACTCACACCACACACACACACACAGGTTAGAGCCTCAGAAACGTCACACATTGATTAAACCGTAATAAAATTATCAGAGTTATTACAGACCGAATTAAATAGTATTTATGCTACCAGCAACACTTCGATATGAAGCGAAGTTGCAGGCTTGAAAGTTTGTTACGATACACTACCTTGCACAGGTCATACTGATAAATAAAACAAACTAACAAAAGCTGCCAACCAATCCGGCTAATGGGGCCTACCGGTGGAATCTCAAGTGCTGGCTCGGGTCTAGTCACCTGCTTTCGAGCAGTCTGTCTGGGTCTTGCCATTTCGCTTAGCTGTTGTGTTTGTAAAATTTGAAAACAAGCAAGAGTGAGCAACTATAGCTCAGTAAGAAATATATGTATAAGGTAAGCAATATAACATTTCATATGATTGGCAGTTATTAAACTTGTTTGTATCAATCAGATATAAAATCACTTGTCATAGTTGATAAATCTCGAAGGTGCAACAATATGTGCCCTCGTTTTCAAAATAAACTTGCAGTTCTAGATACTGCATTGAGTCAACATCTTTCTCATCAAAATAGAACACTATCAGCAACTTGGCATAAAAGCCTAAGAAGCAGTGTCAAAGCATTTTTTTTTTCCAAAATGGAGGAATGGGACTTAAAGAAAACACAAAACCTGACAGGGATTGACGATGATCAGTCGCCACATCCAAGTCCAACAATCCGCGGGTCTTCTCTACCGGTAGAAGGATAGAAACTACATCCGTAACTATCCCTCGGGTGAAAACTACATCCGTAATCACCCTCGATGAAAACTACATCCGTAATCATCCTTCGGCAACACCTGGGCCGGAATAATAATTGATGGACCGCCTGGCTCACGGCCGCTTACACATCCCGGGAATCGTTCGTCAACGGTTCCCACACCTGCCAGAGTCCCTTTTTCTTTTTCTTTTAAAACTTGATTTTGATTGAAAACAGAGTAATTGAGGTCCGACATCAGTCGACCGATGATTCTTGAAATCATAAAAGAAGCGGAATCTGACCGGGGGTTTTCGAAAATGTTTTGAGTTCGAATGAGTTCGAGTTTGAAAGTATTAAAAAGTATCTTGGATTAACTTTGTCTTTAAATAATGAACAATAATTAATAAATAATATTTTAAGATTTAATATTAATAATTAATAAAATAATTATTCGATAAAATAAACTTTTAATCCAAGATAGGGTTTCGAGTATTTACGAAGATATAACAATAGTTACTTGAGTATACGATACTACCCGAATGACCCTTCGGGTTTTTGCAAACTAGATACGATATAATAATATACCGCTCCCCGGTCTACGGACCGCTACGACCTCTATTGCTAGAGTCGTTGTCCGAAGAAAACATTTCAATCTAAGTTCAAGGGGTATAAGCATATATGTACTTATTCAATCTCAATTGCAGCAATACTTCGATAAACATAGCATTTGATATAATTGAAAACTACAAACACAACAGTGAAAGTCCTTGTGTATGGATAAGTTTTGAAAAGTAAACTTGCCTTGGTTTGGTTGGGGTGGTCGAGCGTGCGGAGTCGAACGATCTATACATAAGCAATAACCGCTAGTTAGTACCTTAACAATATCTCTTTAATTACGGGGTTTAGGGGGGTACGAAATTAACTTAACGACTTCGTCTTACGACTCTCTAGCCCCACTATAGGTTCATGTCATCACTCGATTACGCTCGTCACTTAATCGACTTAATTTAGTTACCACTTTCGAATCATAACCACTAACCCTAGAATTTTGCTCCACTCATCGACTTTTTCTCTTGCGCGAATTTTACTCTAGCATTTTTATAAAATCCAAAAATTCATATTTTAATCAAATTCTTTTTGGGTGGTCTTCACCACTGCATTCCCTAACTTCTCAATTTTTTTCATGATCCCACATATATTTTTAGGGGTTTAAACAAGGTTCACAAGGGGGTCACTTAGTGCAGTCCGGAGTCCAGAAACAAAATTCACTTCTCCGGCCATAACTTAAAATCTATACATCACCTAGCCATGAACCTTACATTTCCAGAAACTAAATTCAATTATCTTTCCAACAATATATGGTAGGACATCAGGGGACAAAATTTGGGGGTTCAAAATCGTGTTACAATACAGGTCAATGCTCCTGGACAAAACTCAGCAAGCACAAACTACTTAGATCAACCATTTTTCACACTTCCACAACACAACCAACACTTAATACACTTAGATCATGGTTCCTATCACTCATGGAGATATATATATTATCCATAATCATAAAAGTCACAATCTCAACATCAAAACTCAAGATCCATGTCATCCAATACATATACAACCAAGATTAGCTCACAAACACATGGATCTACTACTAAACATTATAATTAATACAAAACCAAGAGGGTTTGAGATTTTTTTATACCTTCTTGAGCACCTAGGGGCCTTGGATAAGCTTTTCACAACTCAACAACACCTTAAATGGTCTCCTGCAACACTTACAATCCAAGATCTAAAAGAAAAACAAACATGGTTACTATTCACCCAAGCTTTGACAATTTATAACTTGAAATTGGGTGGATGAAATGGCTTGAAATTGCTAACATACCTTGTCTAGATGATGAAGATGACCTAGGATTTATGTTATGATTTATGACTGATGGAAGAGGGGGGAGAAGAATTTTTCTTCTTCCTCTTTTCTCTTGGCCGAGAGCAAGATAGCAAGGGGGGGAAGAGTTTGTGTTTTGTGTTTGGTTGTTGGTTGAATAATGCATAAAGTTATGTTGGGTGTTACATATAATGTATGTATAGGCAAGTACTAGCAAGCATAGGCATGTGTACTACTTGTCCCTCTTTTTGAAAAAGCAAGTAACTAGGTACTATTCATCTTCCAATGGCTAACTAGTTTGCTTGATTTCTAACCACTTGGTTGCATGGGACTTGCATGCAATACTACTCCTTGTATTATTATTCTTCCACCAATGCTTGTCATTTAATCTTTAATTCGTATTGTATCTTAATTAATCTCTCGTAATAATATTTTGTCGCGTAGAGATTTCCCCTATGATTCCTTAAGTACTAATTGTGTAAATTCCTCAAATGTCCATAATTCCTCGTCATAATTCTTACTAAATCCTTTAATACTCTAACCATTCTCAAATCCCAAGTTTTATAAATCTTACTAACAATAAGACTCCTGCCTTCACAATCTTCCTTTTTATCTTACATAATAAATACAACAACGCAGTTTCTCAGGCAATCAATTCTATTAATCAACAGGGATGACTAGAAAGGTTCCATATTGACAATGTCATAAGATATTAAATAAAAGGAAATATTACCAAAAATTAGGGTTCTTACACAAGGTTCTTGCGAATATCAGGCACATAAAGTACATTCTTCAAAGTCATAACCTTCCCAGAAGTCATCTTCAGAATCACTGTGCCTTCCCCTTCAATGGTAGAAGTTGCTGAATTCCCCATGTAAAGCTTCTCACCAGCATCAGAAGCTTTGAGGCTAGAGAAAACTGCCTTGTCCGAACAAACATGCCTTGTAGCTCCCGTATCAATCCACCATTCCCTCGGATTAGAGCCAACCAGGTTCACCTCAGAGACCGTAGCACAGAGGTCTATGTCACCCATCTCCTTAGAGATATCATCGACCATGTTTGCTTCCTTCTTCTTGTTGGGCTTCTTAGGCTTCCTACACTCAGAAGACCTATGACCCACTTTGTCGCAGTTAAAGCACTTCCCTTGAAACTTCGTCTTCGAAATTCCTCCCTTAGGTGCCAACTTTGCCCCTTTACCAGAATTGTTCTTCTTGGGCTTATGTTCCACCATGTTTGCCTTTTCAGTGGCAACATTCATCTTCTTCTCGGATCCCCTGTTGTCTTCTTCAATACGAAGTCTAACGATCAGATCCTCCATAGTCATCTCCTTTCGCTAATGCTTAAGGTAGTTCTTGAAATCTTTCCATCCAGGTGGCAGCTTCTCAATCACAGCAGCAACTTGGAAAGACTCAATTATGATCATCCCTTCAGCATGAATATCATGGATGATCACTTGCAGTTCTTGCACCTGACTGACCACAGTCTTAGAATCTGCCATCTTATAATCAAGAAAGCGGCCAACAATCCACTTCTTAGCCCCAGCATCTTCGGTTTTGTACTTATGGTCAAGTGACTCCCATAAGACCTTAGATGTTGGCTTTGTACTGTACACGTTATATAACGAGTCAGCCAAACCATTTAGCACGTAATTCCGACAAATATAATCGGCGTGCTTCCAAGCATCAACATCATAAACTGCTTGCGTGTTACTCTCAGCAGTGAGCAACGGTGGATCCTCCCTGAGGTAGCGATCCATATAGGGATGGGCATTCATCCCGGCCCGTCCGATCCCGATCCGATCCCCGCACCGAACGGGGCGGGGATTCGGGGATTTTTTTGGGTACGGGCCGGGGAGCGAGGACAATTTTCAAAAAAAACCGGGGAGCGGGCCGGGGCCGGGTTTTTATGTGTCCCCGGCCCGATCCCCGACCCCCGCCCCGATTTCAATCCCGACTCGATTTCACCACACTTTAATACATACATACATACATATATATATATAGACACACACACACACACATACACACATACATACATTCATACATATATATATATATATATATATATATATTAATCATATATTAATATAAACGAATTTCCAATACTTCATATTGGAAACAAAAAAATCTTTTAATTTTATATGTTTGTCTTTTTAGTAGTTAAATAACTTCATTTCCATGTTATTTATAATTGTTTCTTTAAGTAATATTTTTTTTATCTTAATTTAGTGCATTTGAACTCACTAATTAGTATTTAATATTATTTAATATTATTTTTAGTTTTAAATAAAATTCCCCGATTCCCCGCGGGGATCCCCGTTACCCGTTTGGGCCGGGGACGGGGAATGAAAAATAGTCCCCGACGGGGATCGGGCCGGGGACGGGGATCGGGTTTAAATTCGGGGATGGGGGCGGGGATAGCACTCCCCGACCCCGAAGTGCCCCGACGCCCATCCCTAGATCCATATTCAACGTGGTCAGATAGAACATCATCTTTTGCTGCCAGCGTTTGAAGTTCGTACCATTGAACTTCTCAGGTTTCTCAGCATGTGCAGCAAGCACTGAAGGAACCGTAGGCACAACAGGTGCAACATGTGTGGTAGCCACTCCAGATGGTGGTACTACCGTCGATCCAACCGGAACACTAAACTGTCCAATGACAGTATGTCCCACAGGCACATGTCCCGGAGGCACATGTCCAACAGGCGTTGCACCCACATCAGATGTTATAATCTGTGCAATAAGGTTTAACGGCGGCTGGTGATCCCCATCAGATGTTACAATCTGTGCGTTGGGATCAACCACCTTGTTCGTGTTGTTCATAGTTTGATTATCCATTGATTCTGTCACTCAAACAAACAATTAAATACGTAAGTACAGATCACAGATATAAAATAAAATACGCTTTAAGATTGTTAGACAATCTGTGAAAATAGTACAGAATAGTAGATCATGTGTGTGTGAATAACAAAATAATCAAACGAATAAAAGAGGAGACAAGAACGTAAAAACCCGAGTCCAGTGCGTGACTGTCTCCTTAAAGCGTATTTGCCCTCACCGTATGTGCGAGCGAAACGCCTCCCAGGATAAAACGGATTGCAGTGAGGCTACAGTAGCGTCACTCTCAGCGAGCTTGAAACGAGCAAGAATATCACCGAAGGAAGAAGAGGCTGTGTTTAAGAGGAGAGGATGTGTTTTTTCCGAATAAATGATCCTAGACCCTAAGAGGGGTTTTTATAGGATAGACAAGACTTGTTCCCTACACAACTGCCTAACTTAATTAAACGCGTTAATTAAGATAAGACTGTAACGAAAAATATAATGATAAAACTTGTGCGCTACTCAATTACCCCAATTAAAAAGTCGGTGGTAATTTTCTTTTATTAATTAACCGCGTTAATTAATTAAGGTAAGGCGGTGGCAAAAAATTCGTTATACCCAGTGGAAATAATAATTAGCAAAACTAGTCCGGGATTATTCGGCCAAATTTTCTGCTACATTCGTGTCCGCAGGTCGCACACGCGGAAAGCCCGAAGGCTTGCGAAGCCTTGAATTTCCCCTCGAAATCCCACAATTCGCACCCCCCCTGCGCGCCCGCGTAGGAGATGGTGCAACACTTAACCAACACAAGTGAACACTCCTCTTGTGTTGTACTATATAAAGCAAAGGAAACTCCTTTTCCTTATCAATGTGGGACTTCAAGTTTAACAACAAAATTTCCACTCTTAAGGGACCAACTTTGAGTAATCATAACTCATCCATCCCTTAGTCGTTTTGAGTGTTTAAATATGCATTGGAAAGCTCTCGCGGAGGAGAACACTCTCCAAGCATGACTTGTTGGAAACACGCACACAAGGCACACTCAAATCGGAGCTCAAAATGACTCGACAATGTGGGTCTAAAAACCCACATTTTCTAACAATTAGGAGGTTTGAGTATTTGAAATCAAGTCGATCATAGGTATTGTTCCGCAGGTGTCTCAGTTAGTTGAGGTCAGGACCTTTATAGAACTTACTACCCCGAGATCCTACATTAGGTTCAATTCCAACTTGACCCATGGAAATTAGGGGGTTCTAGTCGAGGTACGTACAAGTTAGTCGGAATACATGACAAAAATAAATGTCTATAAGAAAAAAAGGTTATAGGTTCAGGTAAACTTAAGAATAAAGTATGCATCCATTTTATTGCTTCCTCGATAGGATATTGTAACGATCATCAAGACTTAAAAATCTAAAGCACTGTCTACTTCAGTCTCGGAATCCAGAAATAGTAGAAATGTATGATGATTAGAAGACACTATTCACATACTGATCTGATGTCATGTACTCATGTGCATGCAAAAATCAGGCGGATTATCAGCTCTCTGTCTGCATGAAAGTGATGGTGGCGTTCTCTTTTTCACTCACTAGCAGAGTCAGGTCAGGTCATAGATGCTCATAATATCAACATAGCATGTAACAAAATTACAGCAAATAAATTAAAAAAAATCGTATGAATAGTCGAAAGTGACAGTTCATGTAGTTTATTGCATTGATATTTCCAGACTTTTTTTTGTCTGAAATAACTTTTTAATTAATGAATTGTATCAAAGTACAATATCCGTATAACCGGAGAAAGAGTTTCTTTCATTCAAGAAAGTTTATCATCTAACCGAAAAGCACGCAAGTTGCTTCCGGACGCTTAGACAATAGAACTTTAATGTCTGAATAGAAAACCCACCAAACAAGGCCTCCTTAAAACCCCGCAAGAGTAAAACCCTATGGGACAAAAACTCAGGGGGAAAAAGAGTGCCCTACAAGATTACATCGTTAATTAACAAGAGATTGGAATAAAAATTGGTGATTCCTTGTAGCTATAGAGAATCCCTGCTGCCATAAATATTAGTTGTAAAACTGGTTCATACACCGATGTACTCCTTCCTTCTCATGTCTTCTTTTTCCAACCATCCAATATTCCATAAAATAATTTATAGAACTTTGACCTTTCCTTGATCAACTCGCATGGTGTCCCCAAACATTTAGGTAATAGCACCTTCAATCCTGTAATTAAACAGAACCTGAAAAAAATAAAACAACTAAATTAGTCACTAAAACTAACTACGTTTCATAACATATTGATATAATAATTAAAAATCCCAATAGTATTAAAAGCATAAAAACCTAAAAAAACCTAACCAAAGGGGTTCCTTTGGTTAGATACTAATCTAAACTATTTTTAGATAGTTAGATGTTTACATAAAACTATATCCTTTTAATTTTATTTGTGTTAATACTATACAAATTTGAGTCCCAAAGGGGTCCCCTTTGGATAGGCACATAAACGACGAGTTCTCGTACAACTTAAACATAAATCATTTAAAATGACACATATTAGTCAACTGACGACAGATAACAAACACCAATATATGGTCCAAAAGCCGTTATATATGGCACATCCACAAAGGTACAAAACAATCATATTAGATGTCATACTCCTTCACAATTCCAAATTTAACCAAATAATCAAATATTTACATTTCTAAAATATTACACACGAATAATAGAATCATAAATATTGATTTAACTAAACATTAATAATTAAAGCATTAAAAGCATTCAAACTTGAAACATAAAATTAGCACTAACATTAAATCATTCAAAATCAAAACTATTTACCATTTAGCACCTTAAAAGACTCCCTAAAAAGCCAATCAATTATATATAACATATATAAATTAGCTAAATTAAATGGCATAAAATTGTAACTCATTAAAACACATTTAAGACCCATTTAAGACACATAAATCATTCAAAATATATAATTAAACAAAGATTATGAAAAAATATTTAAAGTTGATAATGACAATTAAAGAATAATCAATCTTTTAAATTAAAACTATAGGCAGTTACAAAAATGTAACTAGTAATTCCAAGACAGGCAACCTAGTATTAATGTACTCAAAATAAACGGACCATAATTAACGGATCATATATATAGACATGGTGACATGGCAGTGATTTGCCAGGCTAAAGCATGAACATGATACAAACTAAAAAGCAAACAAATAAAATTATTAAACTAATGAACCACCACGTAAATTTATATGACCTTTGATAAAGTAAGAGTTGACATCGAAATGTATTCCGTATGAGTTAAACAATTCATAGAACCCAAACTAAAAAGAAGACATTCCAGGACATAACTTTGATCAGTAACATTATGCACCCACTCAAACTCCATTTTTACTCGAAGTAAAACAATTAGAGAATCTATATCATATAAGCATATAAACAACCAATTCACGAACCACTCCATATTAGGGCATAAAAATATAAACAAAATAGATAGATCTACTAATAAACACATAAATCTGAAAGTCGTAAAACCGAAATCTTGACGCGAATTATAATCTCGATCAATATTGGCCATAAATAAGCCCAAACAATTTTATTCAAAAACTATCTCAGATACTTTGCCGTGTGGGATAGATCACACACGATTGGACATTTAGTGAAGGCGAAGAAATCCTGATCGGACTAGATTAAAAGAGATGAGGACGTTAACCTTGATTGCGAAATTAGAAATTAGGATTGGTTAATCGGCGAAGACGAGACAAAGACGGCCCTTGTGTCTTTTGTTTTTAGTTTGGTAAGAAATGAGGTTTTTTAGTGTGGCATGCGAAAGAAAGGGAGGGAGGGAGGGAGGGAGGGAAATTGGATCCATAGGATGATATTTCCAGACTTTTAAATCAATAAATATTACAAACAAATTTGAGGGAGCTTGAAAATATGTTTGGAATAGCAATTAATTAAATTCGAATACTCAGTACATACTATATATGTTCCCCAAGTATAACATAGTTGATACCCCAAAGTAAAAAGTATATACCTAGCGGTACTCATGCAGTATAACTCAACGGAGACTATGGGAGGGTTCCAAAGCGAAGATAACACAGTAGACGATATCAATCAATTAATTATTTAACTAATAAGTAGCATGGTTGTAGATTTTGGAAAATGGAATAAATTAATGGATATTTATCAAAAATACTAGCTTTAAAGTTTCTATTTGCAAAAATACCATCTTCTTTAATAAATTACAATTTTACTAAACCAAGTTTCAAAATTGAAAAAATACTAAGTCAACCCTTCCCCCTCCCTCCTTTTGTGCCCAGCCGACTGTTGTACTCTTTTTTTTTTTTTTTTTTTTTAATGTGGGGTGATGTTCTGGTGGATTTAGGTTGCAACTGAATACAACCACATTCAACTTAATACAACCACATGCAATTTTTTTTTTTTAAAAGGTGGGGTGATTTTGGTGGATTTGGGTTGCAAGGCCCCGTCAGGGGCAATATTCAACTGAATGCAACCACATTCAACTTTTTTTTTTTTCTAAAAAAGGTAGGGTGATTTTGGTGGATTTGGGTTGCAAGGCCCCGTCAGGGGCAATATTCAACTGAATGCAACCACATTCAACTTTTTTTTTTAAAGAAAAAGGTAGGGTGATTTTGGTAGATTTGAGTTGCAAGGCCCCGCCAGGGGCAATATTCAACTGAATGCAATTGAAATAAGAAATTTAGTTGCATGTGGTGGCATATTCAAAAATGAGGTCGAAAATGGAACTTGAAATCAGAAATTTAGTTGCATGTGGTTGCATTCAGTTGCAAATTTAGTTGAATATGCCCCTGCGGGGCCAAGCAACCTAAATCCACCAAAATATCACCCACCTTACATATATATATATATATATATATATATATATATATATATATATATATAGTTCAAAAATGAGGTCGAAAATGACAAATGACAAATGGAACTTGAAATCAGAAATTTAGTTGCATGTGGTTGCATTTAGTTGCAATTAGTTGCATGTGGTTGCATTCAGTTGAATATGTCCCTGCGGGGTCATGCAAACCAAATCCACAAAAATCCCCACACCTTAAAAAAAAAGAAGTTGAATGTAGTTGAATTCAGTTGAATGTGGTTGCATTCAGTTGAATATGCCCCTACTGGGCCTTGCAACCCAAATCCACCAAAATAGCACCTCACCTTAAAAAAAAGTTAAAAAAAAAAAAAAGAGTACAACAGTCGGCAGCGTTCAACAGAAAGGGGGGAGGATTAGGGTTAGGGTTAGTAGTATTTTTGCAATTTTGAAACTTAGTTAGTAAAATTGCAAATAGCTATTCTTAACAAAAATAAATGTGCAAAAATTTACTTTTTCCTATTTATTTATGAAAAAAGTCCTAAATTAATTTAGATACCTAACAGTGATTTATTGATAAATTGAGATTTTTCGGAATAATAAATCGTAACAAAAATCGGATTAATTTTAATATTTTAATAATATTTAATAAATTTGTCTAATTTATAATAAATTATACCATTTAAAAATATTTCATAACAATAAATCGTATTTTAAAAGTCAAATCAATCAATATTTTTTAACAAGTTATGGACGATTTTTGAGAAATTGAACGATTTTTAAAACACTACTGAGTAGTAATTTTCTTATCTAAAAATTCAGACTAGTGGACGGATGCCTAATAAATTCCTCCAAAAGACTGCATGAACTTCAGTCGCACAAACACAGACATAGTGGCCCGCCCTGGATGATTAGAATATATTACACGTATACAGTTTCACATGGTACATTGAGAGTATGCTTTGCAATCAGGAAAGGCCCGTCCGGTGTTTAATTGATTTTCACATCTTTCATTTCAATTTTATTTCTCTGCATTAGAATATCAAACATGATATTATATAATCATGTCATTTTTTATTTCAATTTTAATTCTCCACCCCTTCAAGGATTAAAATATTAAACCTGCTATCATATAATCAAATCATCTTTTATTTCAATTTTAATTCTCCGCCCCTTCAAGGATTAGAATAAACATGATATCATATAATCATGTAACGGATTCATATTTACTAAATGTATGTTTGGAGTATTTTAAATGAGTAGCTAATGACTTATAACCACTTATGTCATATAAGTGATAAATAGAGTAGAGATTAGAGTGTTTGTTAAATCAGAACTTATAATCAGTAGATTGTTTGGGTAAATCAGAACTTATAAGTTAACTTTTTTTTATAATTTTCAAAATACTTGTTTTTTTTATATATAACAATGGATATCAATGGATAGATCTCGATGAATAGGGAAATTTGATATATACATATCAATTTTCTAATGAATGGATCGAGAGATATATGGTTTTGAAGATTTGAAGGATATTATATATCACGTATATCGAGAATAAGTTATAAGTTATAAGTTGAAAGTTAAGAATTTCTAACATTCAACTTATGAACTTATAAGTTATAAGTTTAGCTAAAACTTATTTTGGCAAACATCCTTCATAAGGACTTACGACCTTATAAACCATAAGTTGGGTAGAAAATGAATTCCCAAACAGACCCTAACTTTCAAGTGAGGGTATATATGCTACGCTTGTCTTGCTAAACTTTTGAGCAATATAAGCTCACTACCTTATAACCCTCACGAATTTTTTTAATACTATTTTATAACTCGTGCATAGAATGCATAGTTCCTTTTTAATATTTATAATTATATTAATTTTTTAATATTTATATATTATTAATTTACATATCAAATTGTTATATATATATATATATATATATATATATATTATATATATATATATATATATATATATATATATATATAAGATTTTACACGTTCAATTTAATATTTGTGTTCTATCTTGAATTCTTAAAAATTAATTTGGACGATTTCAGAGCCTACTTGAAAATAACAAAATAATCGTTAATTTAGAGATGGTTTAACAATTACTTTCTAATTAAAACTACGCAAAAATAAAAGAGAGAAGAAATTGGCAATTTTTTAAGTTGAAAATTTTATAGATTTATAAAATCTACTTATATTTTATTATGATTATCAAAATATCCTTCTTTATTTTAAAAAAGTTCTACTAACAAACAAATACAGTTTTAAAAATAAGTGTAAGAGGTATTTTGTCCAAAACTTTGGTATTCCGTAGTTGGGCTCTCATAAGAATCGTTAGATCTTAAAATAAATATGAAAACTGTGGGATCTAGCATAAAAAAATATTTTATATTTTAATATTTAAACTTAAAAGTACATTTATATTATCATGGGATTCTATTATCGGGTGGGATTCTATTATCATGGGACCTGTCTCTTATCAATGTTGTAGAAGGGATTACTACTAGGCACTGGATTCTCTTCAGAGGTATGACTAGAGCAGATAATAAAACCTTAAACATCATTAGTGTCTATGCTCCCCAGGACTCAGAAGGCAAGAGAAAGATCTGGATTGAAATTCAGGATTTGTTGTCTCGCTTCAAGGATGTGCCATTCTGCATAATTGGGGACTTTAATTGTACTAGGAATCAGAAGGAAAGTGAAGCTTGTGAATACAGGAAAAGAGACTCTGCATTTTTTAATGCGTTCATAAAAGACAATCTTTTATGGGATGTACCATTAGCTGAATTCCAATACACCTGGTATGGGCCTTCTAATAAGAAAAGTCGCCTAGATAGAGCCTTGATTAACAATTCATGGCCCTGTGACAATCCTTGGTCACTGCATGGAGATTCTAGAAAATCTTCAGACCACATCCCCATTATCCTAAGATCAAAAATCATCAACTGGGTCCAATACCCTTCAAGGCTTTTAATTACTTGCTTGAAAACTCTGCTTTCAAACAATGGTTGGCAGATAAGTTGCAAGATTCTAAGACGGACTCAATTAGGAAAGAGGGCACTTTCCATTCCTGGAGAATGCTGCGGTTCTGGATTAAAAAATGGAGCATGGAAAACAAATTTGATGTCTCAGCTCTTATCTCCAACTTAGAAGCAAAACAGAAGGATGCAGATAAACTGGGAAGTGACATTTCGACTAGAATGGCAATTCAGGATGAGCTCAACCAGGCCTACAGAATCCAAGATTCTATCGTCAAGCAGAAGGCTAGACTTAACTGGGATCTGAAGGGTGAAACTAACTCAAAATTCTTCCACCAGTATGTTCAGTTTCGGAGAAAAAGGAATGTAATTCATGGAGTCAAAGGTTCTAACAAGTGGCTAACATCTCCCTGCGAGATTAAGCACCATTTTCTTAACTACTTCAAAGAAATGTTCTCCCCCAAGAAAAGAACCCTTCGCCTTCAACTACTAGTTCTTTCTCCCTGTAAGTTAAAGTGTCAAGAGGCTAATGCTATGGTGGATTACTTCACCAGTAGTGAAGTGGAATCAGCTCTCAAAGTATTGGATTCCTCTAAAGCCCCAGGACCCGATGGTGTCAACGGTGCCTTCATCAAAGAATCATGGCATTTTTTAAAAGAAGACTACATGATGATCCTTAATGATTTTCATGCATCAGGTGTTCTACCTCGAGGTCTTAACTCCTCATTCATCACTTTGATTCCTAAATCTGAATCTCCTCTAGAAGCAGGTGAGTATCGACCTATTAGTCTCATTAATTTCACAATGAAAATCCTTCTCAAAGTCCTGGCTAATAGGCTTAGTGAACCTATCAAAGAGCTGGTCTCGGAAAACCAGATGGCTTTCATCAAAAACAGGAGTATTTCTGATAGCATTCTAATTGCTAACGAAGTAGCTCACAGCATCTTGTCCAAAGAAAGTAAAGGAGTCATAATAAAACTAGATTTTGCTAAAGCATTTGACTCGGTCAACTGGTTGTTTTTAGAAGATACAATGAGAGCAATGAATTTCAATGCAAGGTGGATTCTCTGGATTAAATCTATTCTTAGATCAGCTAGGCCTTCAGTTCTTGTTAACGGCTCACCTTCGATAGAATTTCACATGCAGCAAGGCCTTAGACAAGGAGATCCTCTTTCTCCTTTGCTCTATAACCTTGTTGGTGAAATGCTTCATCTATTCCTCACTAAGGCTAATTCTCTGGGGATCTTCAATGGCATTGAGCTAAAATCTGGATTGCTTATCTCTCACCTACAATTTGCTGACGATACAATTCTTTTTGTTAAAAATGAAAGGAGCTCGATTGTAGGAATCAAAGTTCTTCTAAAACTATTTGAGCTTATGTCTGGGCTTAGAATAAATTTTCACAAATGCTCCATTTATGGCCATCCAGATGACTAATCGGAAATTGAGCAGTGGTCGAGTCTTCTTAACTACAAGGTGGGATCATGGCCAATCAGTTACTTAGGGGCCTCGCTGGGAAATTCTCCTAAAAAAGTCAATTTCTGGGAACCATTGGTGCAGAAATTTCATAAGAAAATAAAACAATGGAAAAATGTGGGTTCTTCTATTGCAGGTAGGCTGATTGTTCTAAAAGCAGTGCTCAACAGCATCCCCATTTATTGGTTGAACCTTTATAAAATTCCTTCGTCAATAATCAAGAAAATAGATAAAATCAGAAGGGATTTTATATGGAATGGGCTCGATACTTCTTCTCGCAAAATGCATCTAATCAACTGGGAGACGCTCTGTAAGAGTTTAGATCAGGGTGGTTTGGGAATTACTTCTCTTAAAGCTAGAAATGACTCTCTTCTAGCGAAATGGTGGTGGAAGTATAGATCCGAGCAAAATAGTCTTTGGCATAAGATTATGATCAATAAATATGGAGATTGGAACTTAGTTTCGGAAAATTCAAGTAGTAGAAGCCTATCTCCAATCATGGGGAGTATCATGTCCGTTACGAAGGTACCCAATCTTAATATTTGCAACAGAAAGGGTTTCATTTGGAAACCGGGGAATGGGATGCATATCAATTTTTGGAAGGACCATTGGTATGGCGACTATATCCTCAAAGAAAGGTTTTCAAGACTGTTTTCTCTCTGCATCTATAAGGATGTGTCTCTACAACAAATGTCTCTTTATTGGCATCTTTACTTAAATGGGGATTTGGTTTTGTGGAGAAGACCTCTTCGAGGTTGGGAAGAAGAGGAAGGGAAGCTGTTACATTCTATTGTGACGAGTTTTAATCCTCATCGAGCTCCGGATCTACCAGTTTGGAAACTAAACAATGATGTCTATAGACCATCAGAAGGGTACAAAGCATTAGTCTCTTCTAACCACAGTAATGTTCATTGGAGATGGATATGGAAATGCAAAGTTCCACCAGCAATTAAGATGTTCATTTGGAAAATCAGCCATAAAATCATACCAACTAGAGATTTCTTATGTAAAAGAGGTATGCTTATAGATGCTTCTTGTGCATGGTGTGGACATCCTCTAGAAGACCTGGATCACCTGTTCTGGCATTGTTCTTTAGCAAGGTTTGTTTGGAATCTCTTGACTTCTTGGCTGGGTATTAGCCACATAACACCAGAGAATAACTCTTTTGATCTTCACCATATCTTCTCTATGAAGCAAGGGCCCGTTCTTATCAATCACTGGCATATTTTTGTCTCAGCCTCTTTATGGTCTATCTGGAAAACCAGGAATACACTCACCTTCTCAAATTCAAGAGAGTCTGAAAAGAATGTGGAATTCTCCCTTAAATACTATGCGCACAAATGGTATGCACACAAAGGTGGCAAGGTTAATACATTCAATGGCCTAGAAAACATTTGGATGCATAACCCGTTGGCCTATATAAAACTCCTAAACATCAGAATGAAAGACAATCTCATGGGCCTTTTATCGTCCAAATATGACCTAGTGGGGTTCTGTGATGGGTCATGGCAGCTAGATGATTTGGGCTTTATTAAATCAGGCATTGGGGGCATAGTCTACAAAAGAAATTCCCCTATATTCTTTTTTTCAGGCCCAATCCAAGCTTCGTCCTCTTTAACAGCTGAGATCAAAGCTTGTATGTTTTTGATTGACCGGTTGAAAAATTCTATTTATGCAGGGGCCAATATTTCCATTTGTACGGATTTATCCTGGTTGCAAGAAGAATTTCTGCAATTAAAAGGGTCGGATCAGTCGTTAGGAAATTTCCATGTCATCTATTGTGAAAGAGATTTAAACCAAGAAGCAGATTTTTTAGCCAAGAACGGCTCTAACCTGGCTTGCATGCGTTCTTCCTGGACTAACCACGATTTAGGCATTAATCAATAGATCCCAGTGGACTGTGGAGCACAACAACGTAGCTAATAAAGGCAAGACTTTCTATGGCGAGAATGACATCTACATATCACAGTTAAGAAACCTACAAAGGTCTGCTATGTCAGGAAGAGTCATTGGATCACCTTTTTTTCCAGTATGAGTTTGCCTCTTGGACTTGGAATTTCTTATCAAGCTGGTGCGACTGGCCTCGTTATCAGATTCTCACTTTACGTGATCTTTTCTCCTATAAACAAAAACATATGAGTAGCAAGATCTGGCATGTTATTGTTGCTTCTTCTCTATGGTCTATTTGGTTATCACGTAATGAACTGGTCTTTAATAACGCTGCAATTGTCTCATTGCTATGGAACGTTAATCCGGTGGGAGCACTCAAGATTTGTCAATCACACAGAAAATCTTTTTTCTGGTCAAGCCTATTCAAGGAATACAACTTAGTATGTGTTTGTGATGGCTCAAGATCTCATAACCCAACTACGGGCACAACAACAGGTTTTGGCGGTTTGATTAAGGATGGTATGGGAAACACAATGTACATTTTGTCTGGTCCGGCAGAAGACGTTGATATCTTACAGGTTGAACTGAAGGCATTGGAGTTTTTGATCAATATTGTAACACATGCCAGGTATTTAGAGAAGAAAATCTGTTTCTGTTCAGATTCCATGGATGCAATTTCTTGTGTGAGAAATAGGTGGATTTCGGGGGACCCTTTAAAACTTATTCCCTCCCCCCATGGCAATATTCTTTTAGCATATTCCTCGAGAATTCAACCAGGAGGCTGACATGCTAGCAAAACAGGGAGCTCTCAGACCTTATTTGATTGGTGCATGGATCTAATTCTCACAAAGCATTAGTCTTGCATTACCACGCTGTTGTTTTAGTTCTAGTTCTAGTTTGTTGCAGTGGTTTAGCAGTGATCCTAGTACTTCCAGATTCAGGATCTTATGACAGTTCTATCTGTTGTCTTAGTCCCCTGTAAGTGCCGTTTGGCCATATTCTAATGCTACTTGCCTATCAAAAAAAAAAAAAAATATTGAAATATGAAAAAGTGTATATCAATGATTTAAATCATATATAATTAGGCTTTCTACAATGAATAAGATTGTCAATGTAGGTCTTCTACATTGAATAGTATTAATGTAAAAAATTCGTAATTATATTTTATTCTAAGTGTTTCCATTTGTATAATAATTATTAAATCATCAAAAAATTAAAGATAATTTTATGAGTTTCGCGTGGGTTGTAAAATGATCCAAATCTGATTTGTATATCTAAAGATAGAGTCCAAATAGTAAATATGATTTTTTTTAATATTAATAAAAAATAAATAAAATTTTATTCTAATACAATCTTTTTTAATACAACCTTTTTTAGATTATAATTTTATTTTAAATTCAATTTAATACAACTTTTTTAATTATAACTTAATTAGATTATAAAGTTCTTTTTAATATGATATAATCATGATCATCTATTTTTAAAAATATTATATTCGACGGTTGAGATGATTTTGGCATACAGAGACCAAAATTAAGAGTTCAAAATTATGGAAACGATTTCTGTTATGCTTATTATATATAAGGATATAATAAGGATATAATTTATAATCCAACGGACGGTTTTTAACCCAACCTTTTAATTGAACGGATCATATGCTTTTGGTAGTACAGTGGTTAGACCAAAAATTTGATAAGATCCTCTTATGCTTATTATATATAAAGATATAATATTAATTTTTTTAATATCTATATGTTATTAATTTACATTTCAAATTGTTGTTAAAAAATTGATATATATAAAATTTTACACGTTCAATTTAATAATTGTGCTATACCTTGAATTCTCAAAATTTGATTTGATCGATTTTACAGTCCACATGAAATTAACAAATTAATCTTTGATTTTGTGATGGTTTAACAATTATTTAACAATTTAAACTACGTAGAAACAAAAGAGAGAAAAAATTGACGATTTTTTATGTTGGAAATTCTATTCGATTTATGAAATCTACTTATACTTTGTCTTGATTATCAAAATACCTTTCTTATTATTTGAAGATAGTTCTACTAACAACCAAATACAATTATATCCTTATATATAATAAACATAAGAGGGATCTTATCCAAATTTGTCACTGTACTACCAAAATCATATGATCTGTTGAATTAAAAATATACGATCAAGATTAGTTCACATTAAAAAGAAAAATTAAAATCTAAAAAGTATATAATGAGAAAAGGTTGCATTAAAAGTGAATTTTAAAAAGAAAATTATAATCTAAAAAGGATATAATTAAAAAATGTTGTATTAAAATTGAATTTTAAAAATAAAGTTATAATCTGAAAAGGATATAATTAAAAAAGGTTGTATTAGAATTGAATTTTATTCATTTTTCATTAGTATTTAAAAAAAATTCATATTTACAATTTGAGCTTTATCTTGAGATCTAAAAATCAAATTTGAATGATTTTACAATCCACGCGAACCTCATAAAATTATCATTAAATTAGTTATGATTTAATGATTATTATTCAAATGAAAATACTCAGAATCTCAATAGAAAATATAATTACGAATTTTTACATTAATCCTATTCAATGTAGAAGTCCAACATTGATAATGCTATTCAATGTAGAAAACTTAATTATATATGACTTAAATCATTGACATATACATTTTCGTATTACAATATAAATACACTTTTTGCTTTATAACATATTAAAATATTAAATATTTTTATGCTATATCCAACGGTTTTTATCTATTTATTTTAAGATCATTGTCTTACGGAGGACCAGACTATCGATAATAAAAGTTTTGGACAAAATTCCTCTTACACTTATTATTAAACTTGTATTTCGTTGTTAGTAAAACTATCTTCAAATAATTATAAAGCTATTTTGATAATCAAAACGAATTATAAGTAGAATTCATAAATCAAATAGAATTTTCAGCGTAAACAATCGTCAATTTTTCTCTTCATTGTTTCTGCGTAGATTTAATTAAAAAAATTATTAAACAATCACTAAATTAAAGATTATTTTGTTAATTTTACGTTTGCTGTGATCGTCCAAGTCAAATTTTAAGAATTCAATGTGACGCCCCAAATCCGGGGTCCAGATTTGGTGCCACAACCAATACAATTAAGTATAACTTAATCATACAGACGACCCCTTAACAAGGATCGATCTCAGGTTATGGTATGAAACAAGAAACTGAATTACAACAACTATTATAACTACTATACCTTCTTATCTGAAGTGCGGTCCAAGCTGACTCTGTAATCTATTCTTTAGAGAACACCTCATCGCTCTCATTCGAATTGTCATTCGTAGGTAGTCAATCCGTAACCTTAACTAAAAGGGGAGGGAAAATAAAGCAAGAATGAGCGAACAATGCTCAGCAAGTTAATAATATAGTGAAACAATCAATATTTCGATAATGCATTGATGAACAATATCAATGATCAATTTAACTGAAGGAAGTAATTTAACTTCCATTAGAGGATTAAACTTTTCATTCTTCACGACATAACTCATATTGACACCTGAATATTCAGGGGATCAACTGATAACAAGATAGAAATAGATATGCTGGAGATAATAAAACAATACTGGCATCTGATAATGACAGAGCAAAATTTGATAAATAGAGCAGCAGTAGATATCTCAAAATCTGTGTAAAGCAATTTACGTTTCAAGCGGTAAACCAATTTCATTTCACAATAAATTAAAAGTAATCATCACTTTAATAAAACTGATTGGAGGTTTTATATCCCTATTAAAAAGACATAATGGGTGATCAGCCCATAAAGTCCCCCCTAACGGACACAAAGTCCCTCTAAGTATCAATCCTCTCTGTGGGATTGCTTGGGTTCCCAAGACGCAACACATTGGCCTATAAATAAAAAGTGTCGAACTGGACAAACCAGAACTACACTGTAATACACATAACCAGACGGAACCAGCATTACCCGTTCGCCCCGTCTCTCCAATCTTCAGGAATCTGTATATATAAACATTTTTGACGGCATTCCTAACACTTTTACAAAATCTCTTTTTGAAACACTTTTGAAAGCATTTTGAAATCGAAAAACATTTTTATACTCAGATTCTTTCAAAAACCTTTACCCTGAAGTACCTTCGACTCAATGATAACAGATCAGCCCAGTCTAAGTAGCTTCAAAGCATTTTTAAGAAAATATCTCATTTTGATTTGTAATGATAAAAGTCAAAGGGTTTTGACTCAGTTTACTGACATCAAGGCATAGAGGTACAAGTCTGGATCAGAAAGATATAGACTCAAATGGAATCAAGGCTTTGATATAGGTACAAGGGAACAGATTCAAATCAAAGGTCAAAGATGTGAATCTTAACTAGTTAAAAATAACTGATCAAGTGATAAGGTTTAAGAAACAATAATAAGGGTAATAAATCAGTTTACGAATATAAAGGTCTTACATTTATGAAACAATGGTTAAATAGGGCATAATAAATAAGTCTCACTTTTTAAATCAAGGTTCGTTTGAATACGAATTTCAACCATGGTTTAGTAGCATATAGATTCTTAAAACAAAGTTTTGTTGGAATAAGGTTCATTGAAAGTCAAGTTCAGTAAAAATGTGATTCCTTTAAAAATGGTTCGTTAAAACCTAGTGGTGTATTAACGATTACTCCGGATCCGGTTGATATCCACCAAATTATGGAAAATCTGTAAAATGATCTTTAAAACAGAGGTTCAGTAAAACTTGGTTTACTAAAACATTGTTCAATAAGATATAAGTTATGAAAACATGAGTAAGTAATACTTGGGTTAATAAAACATGAGTTGATAACTAGAAGAAGGTTTATCAGTCAATAAATTATAAAACAGGCGTTAAGTTTGGAAATTATATTGAAAATCTGAAAAGTCCGATTGGATTCATAGAATATAAGCTGATAGACATAATAAAGGTCCAAGTTTTAAAACAAAGGATAGATTATAGAATCAAAGTTCAACAGTAATCTAAAGAAGGGTAATCATAGGGTTTATACCAGATGGAGTTTTAACAGGATATATAATCAATATGTAAGTAGGATATACATACTCGAATCAACAAACTATATACAGTCTCGACAATATGAACTTCGAGAAAAGATAGAGTTACTTGCAAACCGATTTTAAAGGAACATGTGATAAATAACAGAAGCGGATATATTTCACTTGAACAATAAGCGAGGGATAGAATACTTGCCTCAATATACGTAGTCTTGATTTCAACGCATCAATTCGTTATTCTCTATACGTCAGTCTTTACTTCTTTGTACGTTAGTCTCTACTTGACTAAACATCTATCTTTCCTTCACACTTTGACAGTCTCAACATCAATATACTTGCTAGCTTTGATTACGTCTCACTTCCAAGATTTCATTTACACACGTACCGGCTCTAATCATCCTCCTACTGGTACCTATATACAGGTAAAGTACTGCTTCAGTATACTTTTACCCTTAATCATCTAACTCTATTCTACCCAACGAATCCTATAACGCGTTATCACGCAATATATTACACACATCAAGTATTCTAGTTATACTTACCAAATAATTTCACATAATCAGGTAAACACTTAAGCATGCAACACATAGAACATATAAATCATATATGCCACTAAAACACTTGACAAATAAGACCAACTTGATTTATAAGTAACTTATACTATAATACTATATACTTTACAATTTATAATTCTAACGAAAAACGGGCAGCATCTCCTTTGTAAAATGAACTAGCCCATCGGGATACAACCGACCTAAATCATCCAACAATACATTCTAAATCAATAACCAACTTCACTTTTCACATATAAACTCCATCTACTTACTGAGTTAAACTAACAATTTATAATTACATCTTCATCTAATTATTATTAACTAATCATTATCATATGCAGCTAAATACACTTAACAATTCATATCAATCAAGTTTACACCACCCTTGTTTAATATAATCGACAAAATCAATTTATACACTCATATAAACATACATAATCAAAATTATATTAATTCGATCCTTAACTTAACCACATACAATTACACGAATCGATACTTAACAGTCATCTTATAGTCTTAATTAACATCACTACAAAATCTGTTGTTTTATGCGACGGAAATATGTGCCACAAATAGACCTAAACTCGTCGCATATATTATTTACGACGCCATATACGAAGGAATTTGTTCGTCGGATAAAATCTTGTGGTATATAGTATTTATGAAGGAAAAACCCGTCGTATATACTTTATATTACGAGTTTGAACATCTGTCGTATATAAGATATGCCACAGATTGTTGTGTCTTATGTAGAATATACAACGGTATTTGGTAGTTGTTGCAATTATAATTTACGATGGTCGGATATTCGTTGCATATATATTTATGCGATAGAAAACTTTGTTGCAAACAATATAATATATGCGGCCTGTTAGTACCTTAATAACATGTCCAGGTTATATAGATTTTTTTTAGAAATCTAATTATTGATATTAAATTCTGCTAATAACCATAACATATATTATATTCAAGCCCAACAAAAATATAAAAACTAATATCTTCATTAATTAAGTTTACGAGTAGAACTACATTTCAAGTAGCTAGCTAGTAATATCATAGTTCTTCACTTAAACAAAATATAGACTTCTTTGTCTTGAGAACAGCCTCCGTCTCTATCTATTTCCCCTCATTTGCACCTGTCTTGCTTGTCTTTCTTCCTCCTCTTCTCCTTCGATACGTGCCTGCTACTACAGCAGCTAGAGAGAGAAAATACGGGTTATTACCAGGTAGAGTCTCTTTGAAGTTGGGAGCGGATGTTGAAAGAGAGAAGGGGGTAGCAACTACTCACTAACGTGTTGAGTGTATATGCTTTTTCTCAATTTAGCATTCTATCGCAAGAATGGGACTCCTCTCCTTAGCAGTCGACTAACTCCGTACCTTTCCTTTCACAGTCGAGGGTAAAGTTACTCCGTTACTGAAACAAAAGCCTTGTTCATTGGCATAGTACTTTACTGAAATATAGAAAAACGACCAAAATATCATCAAGTTTAATGAAACAAAAGCCTCTGAATGCACCAACTGCTTTTGCCTCTGGAATGCGCCAAAATATAGTTCATCAACTTTTATAGGTTGCCTTTGCCTTTGCCTCTGAATGCGCCAGTAGCCTCTGCCTCTGGATTGGTTGTTTGCAAATCGGACACTTCTTGGTTTGGAACCTTAGGATCTTGGCACACTCGCTGCACATGCACTGCATCAAGTAATAGATATAAATATATTTTGGCATTATAGGATATGATATAGTACTTTTCAGGTAGCTAAGGCAGAGCTTCCTTAAACCATATTTGGCAAAATCACATTTCCAGGAAACATGGAACAGTAGAACAAAAAACATATCCTCTAATGGATGTTACTCAAAATGCAGTACACCAATATATAATAATGCAACAGCATAAAGCAGACAAACTTATACTTTCAATGTAAGCACTAGGATTTGTACTATACTTATCGTAATGTAAGCACATGTAGACGGTCTAATAGAACCCTACACACAGGTGAAAAGTCAGAGCATAATTGAAATCAAAATTCTCAAAAGAAAACTGCAAATAAATGATTATAACAAGAATATTATGGAATGAACGTATCAAACAAATGTACTAGAACCTAAGATGAGCCTGTTCTGTTCTTCCTGCTTGACATACAAAAGGGTGATTAGATATTTGTGTCCATCAAGGCCATCATAGACCGTCTACATGATCGTGTAGTTTATTGACACTATTGGCTGTAATGCAGATCTACTATTACACAAATATAGTTTATGATCAACTAATGTCTAGGTCATAGTATGAAATGTGAATATTTCGACAAAAGATGTAAGGGTTAGGTAATGCAAAGTAAGATGCAAATTTATAGAAACAGCTTCTAGGTACTGTAAGGGTTAGGTAATGCAAAGTAAGATGATCAAAATTTTTACTGCTTTTATATGGCAACTCATTCATAACATATATCTTTAGGTACTGACTGAGAGTTCAGACAGACAACTAGTGGTTGATCTTAAGCTGTGTGAAATTAAAAAGCTATTCATGAAAAGAAGTTGACTGCCTTGGATATATATATAGTTATATATTTACCTGTTTCAGATTGTAGTTGAGAGAGCAGTCCTTTTTTAAAGGTTTCCATTCGCAACCCCATTTCTATCGTAGTTCCTTCTCGTTCGGCTTGAATGCGAGTCTCTGTTTCTTGCTTTTGTAACTCAAGTTTTTCCTCGAATTCCGCACGAACTGTTGCAACACTTTCAGCTGCAGTTGATACTCCACGCTTTCTGCCATACACCATAGTTGGCGTAATACCACGTCCCAAGCAACGCATTCGTCCATGTTTATCTTCACCAAATTTTTCAATAAATAAATTTTCAAGTTCTTCAGGAGTATCCTTGTTAGCTTCTTTCAGTTCATCTCTACAAACCTCAAGCTCGCGCTGTAATCATAAATTCAAAAGTTAGAAACAAAAAGCATGTAAAAAGAGCATAAAATAATTATTTTCAACTCAGTCAGACTTTAAAAATTGCATATCCAGGGAAATCGTTTATTGTCCACATTAAAGCCGCTCGTAAAGTAAACATCTCATTTTTTGATGCATCATAAGTCTGAACACCATCTTCCCATAATTCTTTTAACTCTTCGATTAAAGGCTGTAGATATACATCCATTTTGTTACCTGGTTCCTTCGGGCCTTGGGTGAGTACAGATAAAATGAAATTACCTTGTTTCATGCACAACCAAGGTGGCAGATTGTATGGAATGAGTACGACAGGCCATGTACTGTGAGAAATTGACATAGTCCTAAATGGATTAAATCCATCAGATGCTAACCCCAACCTTACGTTACGAGCATCACTTGCAAAATCCGGAAATCTTTCATCAAAATGTTTCCAAGCACGTGAATCAACAGGATGCCTTAAAACACCGTCATCCACTCTATCATCAAAATGCCATCGCATGAGATCTGCTGTTTTAGAAGACCAGAATTTTCTTTGCAATCTTGGTTTAAGAGGAAAATACCACATCTTTTTCGCAGCTATTCGGTTGCTCTTCTTTTCACCATCGCCATGTTTATATCTTGACTCATCGCAGATCTTACATTTATCGAGCTTTTCATTTTCATTGCGGTACAACATGCAATGATTAATGCATACATCCTATGTCTGGTAACTGAATCCCAAGTCTCTTGTCATTTTAAAGGCATCATTAAATGAACTTGGTAACTTAGAAGATTTTGGCATTGCACGGTTTAATAGCTTTAGTAAACCAGTGAAGGATGAATTTGACCATCTACAAATGGCCTTTAGGTGCAACAGCTCGACAATAAAGGAGAGAGTCGTAAACTCCTCACATCCTTCCCATAATTCTGTTTCAGCAGCTTTCAGAAGTTTTAAAAACGTGGTCGTTGTTTCATCACATTGTACCACCTCACTGATCTCGGGTCGTCGCTCGTTCATGCTTTGAATGCCTAAACCTTCATAAACCATTCTTCTAATGTCATCATTTGCATCTCCGTGAATGTCTTCATGTTCAGACATATTATTTTGACCATGTGATATGTGCACGTTTTTGTGTGCTTCTCCGCCGTGAGAGGTCCAATTTGTGTAGCATTTCTCAAACCCAACCACAACACAATGTGTTCTTAAAGTTTCTTGATCTTGATAATACCGATTAGAACAATCTCGACATGGACATAGAATTTTATCTCCAGGAGACTTACTTGAATATGCGAATTCCAAAAACAATTCTACCCCGGAGATATACTCATGTGATGCTCTATTATTACTATTAATCCAACTCTTATCTATATTAGACATTATTAACCTACGAGGAACCAAAGCGTCAAAAATTTAAACTAGCAATTTAATTACACTTTACAAGTAAAAGGCAGAGGCAGATACCACATATTACACAAAAATAGGGGCAGGTACAAAAAATATATACTAATTTCAACAGGGCTATTGTGATTATATATACAAAAAAAGAGGCACATATTGCACTTTACAAGCAAAAGGCAGAGGCATTTTTAGTTCAACTCCTACGATTATATATACAAATTACTTGAACTGACACACACAGACACAATGGTATACATACCTACGATTATGTTTGATATATTTATTTGATACAGATACAAACATATGTTTGATATATGGTTAACATTCAAACATTCAGAGCAAACATAGAGCATTATAGAACATAGACCATTCAATTTATGGTAAATTGAATTTAGGGTAAATGAAGAGAGATGATAGAGAAGACAATAACCTGTTAAGATGATAGAGAAGCTGAGAGATGACAGAGAGATGCTGCGACCAGAGATGATAGAGAGACGAGCGATGATACAGAGACGAGAGAAACGAGAGAGACGAGAGACGAGACATGGAGGCGTAAGTGAAATTAGGGTAAACTGTTTTAATTTGGGGGAAATAAAAAGTAGAGACCCGCGAAGATTAATTTTTGGTATACTGTTTTAATTTGGGGGAAATTAAAAGTAGAGACCGCGAAGATTAATTTTTGGGGAAACATTTTGGCGCTAAGTAATAAAACTATATACGACGGAATCTAAAGTACCGTCGTAAATATAATTTATGTATTTTAATATTTACACATATACGACGGTAAAATTATTGCGTTGTATATATATTACACAGATACGACAGTCAAAATAATCCGTCGTATAAAATATTATATATGACGACTTATACGACAGTCAAAATAAACCGCCGTATAAACTCGTCGCATAAAACCACTTTTTTTGTAGTGCATCTCATAATAATTCATATTTTTATCGGTTACAATTCCATTATCAATCAAACATATTAATCTATACTAATCATGCAAAGAACATTATTTTTAAATCGAATTTGCACTATCATAATTCTGAAATTCATCAACAATTTGCATATATATTCTGCAGAAATCAACCTATAGCAGTTATCAACTAATAATCATCTAATCATTTTAAATTAATATTAACAACACATAATTCCAAGATTAAAGTCGTAAAATTCAAGATTAGTTCTTATAAACTCAAAAATACAACATGCAACTAATATACACTTTTATCCAACAGCCATACTTCCAAAATTATCAATTAATCACCACTAACAATCTTCAATTAACACTAATTAATCTTGAAAACTCACATAATTCAAACGCATGTTCATATAATTCGTATAACATAGTAAATTCGAAAATAATTGCATGCAGCCTAATTACACAAAAATCAGCACATAAGAATGACTAAACCATCAACACAACTGCATAATCTTCACGCCAGAGTTCATCGTCGGCGATGCTGCTCTCGGAAAACAGCCCCGTGAGGGGTCTGTTCTTCCTCCACAGTCCAAACCGTCCCAATTTCACACTCCCACAACACTCTAATAGCTTTAAAATATCATAACAAAGCTTCCTAGCCGCTGCATGTCATGAAAGGCAGCTGTACATACATGTATCTATATATAAATTTCGAAAATTCATATAATAACAACCAGAAACAATATAACTTGAAACATAAGACTCAAATAGAGGATTTACAGTGTACGGAGTGATTATAGGTGAAGAAACGGGGTGAGGGAAGGTGGATGGAGGTCTGTAGCAAGAAAAAGGCGAAGCAGGAGAGTGGAAAGGAAGAAAAGAAGTGGGCGCTGCTGATATAATGGAGCAGGGGCAAATCTGTCTTTTACCATGCTGATAAACAATAGAATCTGTTTTAAATCATTTTAAAATTGAAATTAAATAGGAAAATTATAGAAAAATAAATTTAAAAATTTTAAATTAAAGTTCATGAAATTACAAACATCCCAATATTTTTAAGGGCTTTTTTGATAAATATATAGGAAAAAGTAAATTTTTGCAAATTTACTTTTGTCAAGAATAACTATTTACAATTTTACTGCACTAAGTTTCTAAATTGCAAAAATACTACAAATTAGGGTTCCCCTTACCCCCCCTCCCTCCTCCCTCCTCCCTCTCGATTGCAAAAATACTACAAATTTTACTCTATTTTTTTTTTAAGATGGGGTGATTTTGGGGGATTTGGGTTATAGGCCCCGCAGGGGCAATATTCAACTTAATGCATAGGCCCCGCAGGGGCAATATTCAACTTAATGCAACCACAGGCAACTGATTTTTTTTTTAAAGGTGGGGTGATTTTGGTGGATTTGGGTTGCAGGCCCCGCTGGGGCAATATTCAACTAAATGCAACTATATGCAAATGAATCCAACCACATGCAACTGAAATCCTGATTGCAAGTTCTAGTTTTCAAATGTCATTTTCGACCAAATTTTTGGAATATATTTATATATATACATATTTATATATATATATATTCCAAAAATTTGGTCGAAAATGACATTTGAAAATTAGAACTTGAATTTTCAATTTTCAGTTGCATTTAGTTGAATATTGCCCCTGCGGGGCCTGCAACCCAAATCCACCAAAATCACTCCACCTTAAAGAAAAAAAATTGCAACTGATGTATGGGTGCCTCTGGCGGGGCCATTAGATCATAATAGAATCAACTGAATACAACCATATGCAACTGAATGCAACCACATGCAACTAAAATCCTGATTGCAAGTTATATATATATATATATATATATATATATATATATAGATTCCAAAAATTTGGTCGAAAATGACATTTGAAAACTGGAACTTGAATTTTCAATTTTCAGTTGCATGTGGTTGCATTCGGTTGAATATTGCTCCTGCGACGCCTGCAACCCAAATCCACCAAAATCACCCCACCTTAAAAAAAAATTGCAACTGATGTATGGGTGCCCCTGGCGGGGCCATTAGATCATAATAGAATCAACTGAATGCAACCATATGCAACTGAATGTAATCACATGCAACTGAATGCAACTAAAATCCTGATTGCAAGTTATATATATATATATATATATATATATATATATATATATATATATATATATATATTCCAAAAATTTGGTCGAAAATGACATTTGAAAATTGGAACTTGAATTTTCAATTTTCAGTTGCATTAAGTTGCATGTGGTTGCATAGGAAAATATGGCCCCTGGCGGGGCCTTGCAACCCATAAAAAAAAGTACCAGGCGGCGGGAGCAGTAGAGGAAGGAAGGAAGGAGGGGGGAGGGAAGGAGGGGGGAGGGTAGGAGGGAGGGAAGGGGGGAAGGGAAACCCTAATTTGTAGTATTTTTGCAATTTAGAAACTTAGTTTAGTAAATATGCAATTAATTGGAGAAGATGGTATTTTTGCAAAAAAAAACTTTAAACCTAGTATTTTTGGTAAATTCTCTATTTTTAAAATATTTTTAGAGTCAAAAATGAATTTTATATGAATTTTACAAATAAAAGACCTTTAAATGAAATAAAGCTTTTTAAATCATTTTAAAATACTTACACACAGAAATAAATTCACCCAACACTTTTAAAAAACAAATGTTATCACAAAGATAATAATGCAAGAGATTCATAATTTTAAACGACTCCAATGATTTTATAAATATCTCGGAAAGTTAATAATGCATATTTAAAATAGTTTTAAATGCTCAAAAATGTAAATAAAAATATACGAGCACATACGACACTTACAAATCATCATATAATCACATAAACATCATTTCACATATACTTTACCTTTAAAAAAAAATTCATAGCACGTAATTCACCTTTAACAATTGAATAAACGGTTTAAATAATTATGAAAATTCTAGGTCGTTATAGCCTTCCCCCCTTAAAAGGATTCTGTCCCCAGAATCTCACCTAAGTAAACAAATGAGGATACTTTGCGAGCATCTCGCTCTCAAGCTCCCAAGTTGACTCTTCAACTTTAGAATTCCTCCAAAATACCTTAACTAAACTAACAGTCTTATTTCTAAGCTTTCTTGTTGTCTTATCTTAGATCTTTACAGGTTGCTCTACGTAAGACAAATCTGGTTGAATCTCGATTGATTCATACTCGATTACATGACTCACATTTGGATTATACCTCGTGAGCATAGATACGTGAAAAACATTATGAATATGACACATGTGCGTTGGTAACACCAATTCGTAAGCAACTTTCCCGATTCGTCTTAAAATCTTAAATGGTACTACATATCTTGGACTCAGCTTTCCTTTCTTACCAAATCTTGTCACTCCTTTCCATGGTGATACTTTTGGTAACACTTGATCCCCTACTTCAAAACTCACATCCTTCCTAGCTTGATCCATATATTTTCTCTGTCGACCCTGGGCAGTAACTAGCCTTTTCTGCATAATCTCAATCTTTTCCTTTGTTTGTTGAATCAACTCTTGTCCTAAAATCTTCCTTTCACCAACCTCTTCCCAATACATTGGTAATCTACAATTCCTTCCATACCACGTTTCATACGGTGGCAGATAAGTGGATTTCATATCCACTTGGATCGCTTCATTTCGGCTTAAATTGATTGACTTGGACTCAAGTATGTGGTGTGTTTGATGTGTTTTCGTTAATTGTGCAGGTTTAGCTATTTCGGATAGGGTTAGCATTTTTTGTTGACTTTGGAGTGGATTATTAGCTTGGAATGAAGAAAGGAGTGATTTCTTATGCTACCATGGAGTTTCATGTGTATTGAGATTGAAGACGGCAACTAATGCAAAAGAAACGGGAAGAAAATGGAGCGAGAACGAAGAAAAGTGTAGAAAATTTAGTCCTGGCAGAACTCTGGGCGCTGGTAGCGCTGGATGGGGGCTGGCAGCAGTGTAGCTGGGCGCTGGCAGCGGTGGCTGGGCGCTAGCAGCCGTCGTGATTCTAGAAAATTCCATTTTCTTACCCTATTTCGATTTTAAGATGTAATTTTAGGTTTTTCTTGTTGGGCAAGACTTCTAGGACCTATAAAAACACATTGTATCATTGTAATTTGTATCATTACTTGTAATAAACACAGAGGGAGAAGAGAGAGACTTGGAGAAGGATTCCCAATGCTCGTGACAAGCAACGGAGATCTAGATCTACATCTTTTCATCCTTCTATTAGGCGTTATTTTGGATTTCGGATTTTTTTTCTAAACCTTTTTATTCTATTTTTATTATTATTCATACTTTGTTTATTATCATGGTTTCATCATATCCCATGATGATGAGCAGTTCGATTATGAACTAATCGTTGTCATGTGATTCTAACGGATTTATCTATGTAGTTTAGTAGTTTGTTTGCTTTAAAGATTTGTGTGTGATGAATTCTTGATATCCTTGTATGGTTGTGCTTATTCTTCTTGGATGCGTAGCTAACATCTAAGTTGTTTTAGAACTTGTCATGCTAGCATAGGTTCATGATTGTTATCAACGTGATTCGTAGTGTAAGATGAGAATACTTATACTGCCCTATGTGATCTTAATGGATAACTTGTTCTTCAACCGTTATGTTTTCAAATCCTATAGAGATATAGGGTCTAAACATAATTGGTGTCTACCCATCTTCTATCTCTTTTGTGGATGTATGAGTAGTTTGGTATTCGTATACTGAGAGGTAGCCTATACTTGTTTTGTGTTGTCTGATCAGTTATCATAACCATCACATACTTTGATTAAAGGCATCAACTCTAAGCGAAGTATTTAATGAAGTTAGGATCCCATGTTTTCTCTTGCATAACTAATTCGATTTAAATTCTCGTTAGTTAATTAATTCTTAGTTTGTTAATTTGTTTCTTAGTTAATTTAGATAATCAAAACCTCAAATTTGTTAATTGTCTTAGCAGTGAATAAAAACCATACATTGTGTTGCATAGGTGTATTGACTGAATTGAAACCTAAACCAGATCTCAGTGGGAACGAACTCAACTTAATTCTATATTACTTGTGACCACGTACGCTTGTGTGAATTAGTGCAAACAAGTTTTTGGCACCGCTACCGGTGATCATCGGTGTTTTATTTTTAGTTTATGTGCTTGTCATTAATGGTCGTTAGATTTCATTGACTCGGATTTGTTTTTCTCATCTATCTTGTTAGTTTTGTGTGTTTCAGGTACTTGAGGAACTTGAACAACCGTAGACATGGGAGATCCATCAAGAGCTATGAAGGAGTATTCTCAGCCAAAGATCAATGACATCCAATTTAGCATTGTCAGGCCAGCTATTGCAGCTAACACTTTTGAAATCAAGCCTAGCACAATTCAGATGGTGCAGAACTCAGTTCAGTTTGGGGGTGCTCCGACTGAAGATCCTAACATGCACATCCGGGATTTCATCGAGATCTGCGACACCTTCAAGATCAATGGGGTGTCGGAAGATGCTATCAAATTAAGACTTTTTCCATTCTCTTTAAGGGATAAAGCTGAGGGCTGGTTACACTCTCTACCATCCAGTTCCATTACTACATGGGAGGATTTTGCTCAGAAGTTTCTCACTAAATTCTTCCCCATGGCTAAAACAACAGCAATCAGGAACGCTTTAACTCAGTTTTCACAGCAGTCTGAAGAATCTTTGTGCGAGGCTTGGGAGCGATATAAGGAGATGCTAAGGAAGTGTCCACATCATGGGATGCCTGATTGGATGGTGATTAACTGCTTTTATAATGGCTTGGGAGAACAATCTAGACCTTTGCTAGACGCAGCATCAGGTGGAGCTTTATGGGCAAAGAGCTATGAGGAAGCTTATGAGCTAATTGAGATGATGGCTGCCAATGGATATCAGAATACAACTCAGAGACTATCTCAAGGCAAGGTAGCAGGAATTCTTGAAGTGGATGCAGCTACAGTTATAGCAGCTCAGTTGAAAGCTTTGACTATGAAGGTGGATTCTTTGACCAGCTATGGAATTCAGCAGGTTGCAAGTGTGTGTGAGCTTTGTGCGGGTGCATATTATACGCATCAATGTGCTATCTCTTCTGAATCAGCACAGTTTGTGAGCAACTTTCAGCGACCTCCGCAGCCAGCTCCAGCCACCTATCATCCGAGCAACAGAAATCCTCCGAATTATAGTTGGAGCAATTATCAAGGTGACATGCTACCATTCCAGCAACAAAATCAGCGATTTCAAGGTCAGAATTTTGGAGCTCAGCCTTACAATCCTCAAATTTTCCAACAGCAGCAAGGGCAGAATTTTCGGCAACAGTATGCCCCTAGGCAATTTTCACCTCCGGGTGTAGCATCCCACTGTCCGGGGTACAGATATTGGGCCACTAGCCACTAACAACATTATAAAATCCTGGATATAAACAACATATAACAATAAAACCCTTTAACCAAGATCATATACAGGTTATGGTATGAAACAACTGTCAAATTACTATTACAATCCATCCTCACAATAAAATGTTATACAATTCTATGAATAAATAAAATCACTGTCTAACTGAATATCCAACCTTGACGAATTTCCAACCACTAACCAATGAGAATCCGCAACCCGATCGTCTCCTCTCGCTGCTGGAAAGCAACACCAATGACCATTACTAGGTTCACTAACCTTCTCAATTAGCTGAAGAAAACAAACAAGCAAGAGTGAGCCAACAATGCTCAGCAAGTGCAATAGTGATAACAATTTCAATAACGATGACAATTCTGATAAACAAGGGGTTTCGTTTCATTCTATGAAGGAATCAGTTATATTAACTTTTAGATTTCCACGAGGCCAACAATTCACCATTAATAAGGTGCATCAGAAACTAGAACTGATAAGAGTTCTAATATCAAAGTATTATTAAGACAGACTTCCAAGGAGTCAAGAACTGAACATTTCAATCTCAGAGTATAGATTAGAATTGGAATTTTTATTTGTAAAAAAAAAACATCAAGGTTAGGTTGCTGATCAGTCACGCACTAACCCCGGACAAACGCACACAGCAATGTCCTTAATTGGATCCATGGCACACATTGGCCTTAACTTCTGACCATAATATGGTCCCACCCCGAAGGGTTTTACGCCCCAAGGGCCACTTTTAAAAACATTTCCAATTCTATATCATCCACACTAGGTGTCGGGACAATCGACAACCCTTGATTTCCAAACAACTGGAAACTCACGTCCAGAATACAAACTCAAGATTAAAAGTTAATAAGAATCAACAGCATCGTCTATTATCGACAAGTTCGATACACTACAGGGAGCAACGAACAATCAAGATTCTTCACAGATATCGACAAGTTCGATACCATATAGGGTGGAAAATATAAAGAATGACAATTCTAATAAATACCAACAAGATGAATATGAATAATTGGAATTTATAACGACAGCAATTTATCTAAAGAGAAATTTCACTTGAGCACATAAAAGATATACATTGCAATAAGATTTTCAACCATCAAAACTCTAAGTTAAAGCGAAGATGTGGTTAAATACTAGGCACACTGAAAAGTTTGAGTTTCCATAAGCAAATAAAATGGCTTAAACATTTGTTTGAAAAACGATTCCAAAATGGAACAGTTCAGATCAATTTGAAAGAAAACATTTTTCTAAATGGGGGACCATTGCTGAAGATTTGCTAGAATTAAGAGTTTCGCTAGCAGGCTTTCATAAGAGTTTAAAATCTAGGATTTCCTTTATTTAGGGAATTCTTAAACCAATTTGACGAAAATAGAAGAAATGGCATTCCAGGAATAAGAAAATGAGCGAGAAAGGTTATTTATAAAGTTCTTTGCAAATCGGATATTTGAATTACGGGTAGGGGAGATAAATAGCATCACACTTATCTGAAAAAGTATATGCGTCATCTGCCATCTATACTTGGCCAAATCATCACATACTATAAATAAACTAAATTGTATCACTTGAACAATAAGTGAATAGCAAGAACACTTGCCTCGATATGCGGAGTTCCTGATTTTCACATCGATACTCAACTTAGCTTCTCGTCAGTCTCTTTCCTTACATGTGGGTTTCTTACTTGGCCCTATTATCATCTTTACTTCATCGTCCGCTAAACTTAACGTCACTTCACCCATCGGCTTTGATACTTGTCCTTCTGTTCATCATTCAGATTACTCGCGCACTGTCCTTGGCCGGGTTTCCTACTCAAACCATTTTTTTTCAGGTCAAATACTATTTTAGTACCCAACTAAGCAAGATCTTATTACTTTGCTTTATTCTACCCATACGAGTCCTATATCGTTTACACACATATTTTATATAAACATATACAATCATTTTCACAAAATAGCTTTAATATAACCACTAGGTCAAATACTTACTTCACACAAATACTTAACACAGATGGTCACTTGATACTTAGATACCATCTAGGCAACCACTTCACAGCAAATTCACAACATACTTTCAAATCATCGAAATCAAATAAGTTAAATAAATTTTAAATAGATTTGCAGTGGAATTTCAGAAAATTTCGGCATGAAGTATTCGTAAATAGGACTATTCCCCCGTTTTTCAATTCAACCATTTACCAACCAAATTATATAAAAATAGAGCTACCTCAATTTGTAGCAACATAAAAGTAAACATATAAGAAAAGTACCCGTCCTGACATGCGGCACATAGCACATAAGGAATTCTGCCTTGACATGCAGTAAACACATAATAATTTATATTAGCATTAACTACTACTTATGCTACATCAATAATCGTATCACTCATGCATTTTCATGATACACGTGACAATCAATTATTGATATTCATAAGCCCTAGGGAACAACCTCTAGCATTAACTATTACTTACGCTATATCAATGATCACATCACTCAAGTATATTAATTATACTCGTGATAGTTAATCATTGATATTCGTAAGCCCGAGGAACTAGTTGAAGAGAATTACACAAGTCTTTAAATATTGACATTTAGAACTTATGATCTCTTTACGACTCCTCGCAGTTAAACTAAATAACATATAATCATTAACCACATAAACACATAAGGAAATAAAATAACAGTTTACCTTTACTATAGATTACATTTGAAAACTAAATCAAAACAAATCACATAATCTCTAGGGCCAGTGGTACTTTTTCAGAAACCATTACTGAACATTTATACAAACATACCTCTTAGGCAATTATACAATTACTTAATCGACACCAATTTGACCACATGCAACTCACCACCAAGAATTTGACAGGTATAGTATTCAACGAATAATATGACTTGACTTATAGCATTTAGCACATAGACATTTATAACTAGTATAATCACATAACTCCACGTATTATCCGACGATTGGTAAATACCCACTAACGATCACTCAATCCGAATATTATATCAAAACCTCCATTATTACTAAAATCATAATTAACAACCCCCAATCATCAAATCCAATATTAACGAGACCACAAATTAATTCCGACAATTACAATTAACAAATAATAATTAACAATTGACAATTGACAATCACCTAAACATATAATTGAACCCACAATTAATCTCAAAATTAATGAACAATTAACGAATACTAATCCAAACATATTTCGGACTCACAATTAATCCCGACACTTATAATTAAATGTACTCTCAAAATTAAATACGGGAGTTACAACAATATTCACAAAATTTGAACATAATCTAATTATGAAAATTAGCACCATAATCTCGAAATTTAAGTCAAATTAAATTACCACAATTAATTAATTTAACCAATATAAACTTTCTGAAATATACTACGAAAATTAAAGCAATAATATCACAATTTAAGCCTAATTTAATTACAACAATTAAATGCTTTAAAACTAAAATAAATAAAATATACATATACATATATATGTATGTATTACCATCAGAATTGTTTTCCAGTGAACCACCACGTACCACCACCGCGCTCCGCCTGACTCTCTCATATCTCTCTCTCTCTTTCTCTCTCTCTCTCTCTCTCTCTCTCTCTCTCTCTCTCTCTCTCTCTCTCTCTCTCTCTCTCCACCTACTACCATCGTCACTACCATTGCCCTCTCCTGCTTCGCCGGAACTTCCCCCGCCGGTCGCCAGTCACGGCGGCGCCACCACCTGCGCGCTGCAGTCCCGAGTTCCCCCATTGCACAGCCATCCCTTACACACTTACACACACAACTCGTTTTCATACGTATACATACACACGAATTGTATATATATATATGTGGCTAATTGATTTTTCCCCAATTTTGATTACTAAGAACCTTCATTCCCCCCAATTTCTATAATCCCCACAATTCTTCCTTCTCTCTCCCCGTTTTCTCGATTGTTCTATCTGCTGGGCTGTTGGTTTACTTAATGGGCTTGGCCCAATTCCTCTTATTTCCACTCTACTCTCTTTTCGGCCCAATTATATACTAATAACCGACTTCTATAAATCACAATTGAATAAAATCTTCGGAAAATTACACTTGTCATTTTTAAAATAAAGAATACAAAATTACGAGCTCACACATATTTTTAAAATATTTTTCGGATCAAAAATGAATTAAATATGAATTTTACAAATTTTGATCCTTTAAATACAATAAAACTCTTAAAATCATTTTAAAATACCACAACACCCAAATTAATTCACCCAACAATTTTAAAAACTCAATAAATATGTAAAGGAAATATTTCAAAAGATTTCATGATTTTTAATCCCTCCGATAATTTTATAAAATTAACAGAGGATTAAAATACATGATTTAAATATATTTAAATCCTCAAAAATACAAATAAAATTACACAAACCTTCACAGCTTACCCAAATCATCATATAATCACATAAACACCATCTCACATACATTTCACCTTTACAACAATATTCACATAATATAATTTATAATTTATATTAAATAAATAAATAAAAAATTTAAATTCGAAATTTTCTAGGGCGTTATATCCTTCCCCCCTTAATAGGATTCTGTCCTCAGAATCAACGCTAAGGACACAATTAACAATTTTCCTCAAACATCTTATTTCCACTTCCCAGGTTGCATCTTTCAACACTAGGATTTTCCCCCATACCAACTCGTAAATTTATAAGCTCATTCCATGAGCCCTCAATTTCCAAAATAGCCTTAAGCTCTGGTTTCCGAATCTTATTAACTCTAAACGTTTATCACACGTAGCCGAGTATTTATTTCTGGAATTCACATGATTTTTCCATATAACAAACTATACCCCACGTCAAAACTTATATCACCATGCCAATCCTTCGTAATAATGCAATCGCGTAATTTGCCTTGATTCACAACAATCTACACTTGGCACCATTCCCCAGCTCTTACTCTTAATCACACGATTTCAGATAGAACTTTCGAAAAAGGAATCTCAAGAAATCCTTCGATCGCTATTACTCCACTTTCAAGTACTATGTCGATCGAGAAGGAAATAATTAAGAAATTCCTATCCATCTTTAGTCCCATTACTCTACCGAGTACCCAATCTGAAAACTTAACCTCATATCGTCTATTCTCAGTCGCGTCCTTGCAATCGAATACTACAACCAAACACACTCATCTTTGGATACACGTCCAGCATATTTCAACTGACAACTCGATTCTCACTCTTATAAAATATTCTGGTTTACTAAGTCTTTTGAAATATAGCCTCGATTATATGCAATTCTTGAAAACAAATACACCCGTTACCTTGACTGTAACTTCACTCAATACAAGAACAAAATTAAGTTAACCAATCTGTAATATTAATTCTTCTGAGGTCAAAATCTCACTTGTTACTAACCATATAGCAATTCTTACTCCAACAATTCCCAACAAGCTCCCGCTTTTATCAACATGCATATTCAACTTATAATGCTTCACCATTTATTTACATATCCTAAATGAAACCTTCCTCAAATAAAACTTTGAGAAAAGAATATTAAGAAATTTCCAATCATCTTACTCCTCTTTCACGTGCAATGTTACTTGAGAAGGAAATAATCAGAAAACTTCAATCTATCCTTAATCTCATTGTTTTACTGAGTAACCATTTCGAACTGATGACCATTTTCCTTAAATCGTATATATATCTTATTCAAAATACACTACCCCGCGTCCTCTGAAATCAACTTTCGAATCGCAAATCTGCATACTTGACGAGTCCTCGAATTTGACTCTACACATTACAACTTCAACATTTACACCACTCACATTAACCATAAAATCATGACTTTCGAAATTCACATTAAAATCCTTGTGCCAAATTTTCTCCTCTTCTTGGAAACTATTAAAATCGCTCTCAATTGATTTGCATACACTTCATGAGTCTTCGATCATCTTGATATGTGACCTACGATCATATTAAATTCTTCGTCTGAATGTCGTTTGAAATCTTATTCATCGGAATATGCTTTGACTTAATTGTCTCCCTTCCAATATCTCCTTATACAAAACAATTTGATTCCCTCGGTAAAACAACTTCTTGATTTGCTTAATCATTAGACCTCAATGTCCGCTAATGACCTCAAAACACCGCCTTTATCTTTCTCAAAAATCAAAATCTCCCTTTTTCTGGTCCTCACAATTTGCTCACATTTCGTTGTTAGAAAATAAATCTAATCCTGAGTTATATTTAACTCTTTTTTTATAGTCATCACAATCCACTTCTTACTAACCTCCTTCATAACCATTTTGAGTTTCTAGATTCTTAATAGTCATAAAAGCAGTCCAGCCACTCTCTTCATAAATTCCCAAGATTGATATGATATTATTCTTGACAAAAAATCCCATCTTTCCAAGCTCATAACATATAGCTTTAATTTCTGAATCTGCTTCTTGTTACCACACTACCTTTCTGGTTACAGCCACAACTTCCCACATTTATCTTAATAAAATTCTAGGGATTCTAATCCCGAAATCTTATTTTCCGATCATGGGATCTCGTTAATTTTTGCTAATTCTCTTTCTTTAGGCAACTACGGTGCCCATTCTCTTCTAACTCCACATCTTCGGGATTCCACATTCTTTTATTAACTAAATTTTATGTGTCTTCTATTTAATCACTTCTAAAAACTTTCTGGTTTCTCTGCCTTCCTCCTTATTGACATTTTATTCAATCTTGGTCAACTTTCCACCATCCTTGATAATCATGACTTTCTACAGTGGCTTAACTAAGTTATTTACTCCACATATTCACCTTACCCCTCATTCAGTCTTGCTTCTTCTTGTTAATTCTTACAAACCTTTCCGTTCTGCTTCACTCTGCTTTACTCAAGTCAACCTTCCTTGATTGTAAAATCTTATATCCAACGATGGATTTGAAACATTCAAAAACTTATGATATTTCATTTACTATCTCTGCCCTTCAGTAGATGTCCAAAACAATCTTTCTTCAGCATTGAACATCTCATACCCAACATCTTCGTCACCATTCTCTTTTCATCCTTTGACCGTATCTGTAATCATATGCTTTTCTTTGCTGTCCCTTTTTCCGTTATTCAATTCTCATTAGCCACAAATCTTGTCCATGATTTATTGGTCCAATAAATATTCCAATTTGGCATGGCATATCTGCCTTAATCACCAAATTCTTAAACTTGCATAACCGATTCTTCATCCATGCAGTTATAGTTCTATCATTTAAGACGTCGTCACGCCCATCTTCGCATTTCTTCATCATTAGGAATTTTTGAAAACATCGAATTTCTGACAAAGGAAGTCAATAAAATGAATGGGCGTCAGTATGAATAAAGACTAAGTTTGTTTAATAAAGCTTTTATAAAAGAGTTTAACCGAGAGATCAATATGATCTTTTGAACTATTATCAGGTTGCATTTGTCACCTGGTTAACCACCATAGTACAGAAGGATGGCCCGTCCTTAGTACTTTCGTGACAAACACAATCAGTGGCGTCCCACTAGACTTCTATCACAAAGATAAGATGTCCCTGAATCCCTATCTACATAGGTTGTTCATCTCGACTGGAATAGGGAAATTCAAGCATTCATGGTAATGGAAGGGATTCAAGAGTTTCGAAAATCTTCATGTAAAATTGAATCAAGTACTCTCTGAAAATTCAGATATTTTGGAAAGAACGAGATTGAAATCGACTAAATCTGAATACGAAATTCATCATCAATTGATGTATAAAAGACTTTTCAATAGATGCTTCAATGATTGATCAAGCAAACATTCAAGAAATTCCTAATTATTCATATCTCACTCTTGTCGACTAAGCACTAATATACTTAGCTGCCAAAACCGGCCTGACAATAATGAGTTGAATAAATAAGAAGATCTCAATTCATTCTCGATTTTGGACCGTTATTGCGCAACGAATGCCTCGGCAACGATACCAACCGGGAATTAATTTATGACAATTCAAAAGAAGAATAAGAAATTTCTTTAAGCAATGAATTCGAATGAATCAATGATTAAGGGTGCACCATTACGCTCAACTTCTAATTCTTGCTAGTAATCGCTTCCCACTTCGCATTCTTAATCTTCTAGTACCATCTCTGAAACGTTCACATCGAAACTAATATAATAGAAAGTTCTAGACTCTACGCAAAAATCTCGAGATAACGCCCCCCGGACTGATAGCTCCAGTTGTCCACTTAGCTTATACCGCTTAGGGTTTGCTGTTTTGCTAATAACCCAATCCTTAAATGATTCGAACTTCTGCTCGTGCGATAAGCCGAAAGACCGATTAACGTCGCAACGCTTGCCGAAGTATCCTAACGCGATCCTTATCCTAAACCATTGTACCCGACGTCTATCTTATACACGTACCCTAACCCTCCTAATCTGTTTCAGTGACCATAACCTGTAGCTCTGATACCAACTTGTAGCATCCCACTGTCCGGGGTACAGATATGGGGCCACTAGCCACTAATAACATTATAAAATCCTGGATATAAACAACATATAACAATAAAACCCTTTAACCAAGATCATATACAGGTTATGGTATGAAACAACTGTCAAATTACTATTACAATCCATCCTCAGAATAAAATGTTATACAATTCTATGAATAAATAAAATCACTATCTAACTGAATATCCAACCTTGACGAATTTCCAACCACTAACCAATGAGAATCCGCAACCCGATCGTCTCCTCTCGCTGCTGGAAAGCAACACCAATGACCATTACTAGGTTCACTAACCTTCTCTATTAGCTGAAGAAAACAAACAACTAGAGTGAGCCAACAATGCTCAGCAAGTGCAATAGTGATAACAATTTCAATAACGATGACAATTCTGATAAACAAGGGGTTTCGTTTCATTCTATGAAGGAATCAGTTATATTAACTTTTAGATTGCCACGAGGCCAACAATTCACCATTAATAAGGTGCATCAGAAACTAGAACTGATAAGAGTTCAGATATCAAAGTATTATTAAGACAGACTTCCAAGGAGTCCAGAACTGAACATTTCAATCTTAGAGTATAGATTAGAATTGGAATTTTATTTGTAAAAAAAACATCAAGGTTAGGCTGCTGATCAGTCACGCACTAACCCCGGACAAACGCACACAGCAATGTCCTTAATTGGATCCATGGCACACATTGGCCTTAACTTCCGACCATAATATGGTCCCACCCCGAAGGGTTTTACGCCCCAAGGGCCACTTTTAAAAACATTTCCAATTCTATATCATCCACACTATGTGTCGGGACAATCGACAACCATCGATCTCCAAACAACTAGAAACTCAAGTCCAGAATACCAACTCAAGATGAAGAGTTAATAAGAATCAACAGCATCGTCTAGTATCGACAAGTTCGATACACTACAGGGAGCAACGAATAATCAAGATTCTTCACAGATATCGACAAGTTCGATACCATATAGGGTGGAAAATATAAAGAATGAGAATTCTAATAAATACCAACAAGATGAATATGAATAATTGGAATTTATAACGACAGCAATTTATCTAAAGAGAAATTTCACTTGAGCAAATAAAAGATATACATTGCAATAAGATTTTCAACCATCAAAACTCTAAGTTAAAGCGAAGATATGGTTAAATACTAGGCACACTGAAAAGTTTGAGTTTCCATAAGCAAATAAAATGGCTTAAACATTTGTTTGAAAAACGATTCCAATATGGAACAGTTCAGATCAATTTGAAAGAAAACATTTTTCTAAATGGGGGTCCATTGGTGAAGATTTGCTAGAATTAAGAGTTTCGCTAGCAGGCTTTCATAAGAGTTTAAAATCTAGGATTTCCTTTATTTAGGGAATTCTTAAACCAATTTGACGAAAATAGAAGAAATGGCATTCCAGGAATAAGAAAATGAGCGAGAAAGGTTATTTGTAAAGTTCTTTGCAAATCGGATATTTGAATTACGGGTAGGGAAGGTAAACAGCATCACACTTATCTGAAAAAGTATATGTGTCATCTGCCATCTATACTTGGCCAAATCATCACATACTATAAATAAACTAAATTGTATCACTTGAACAATAAGTGAATAGCAAGAACACTTGCCTCGATTTGCGGAGTTCCTGATTTTCACATCTATACTCAACTTAGCTTCTCGTCAGTCTCTTTCCTTACATGTGGGTTTCTTACTTGGCCCTATTTTCATCTTTACTTCATCGTCCGCTAAACTTAATGTCACTTCACCCATCGGCTTTGATACTTGTCCTTCTGTTCATCCTTCAGATTACTCGCGCACTGTCCTTGGCCAGGTTTCCTACTCAAACCATTTTTTTTTCAGGTCAAATACTATTTTAGTACCCAACTAAGCAAGATCTTATTACTTTGCTTTATTCTACCCATATGCGTCCTATATCGTTTACACACACATTTTATATAAACATATACAATCATTTTCACAAAATAGCTTTAATATAACCACTAGGTCAAATACTTACTTCACACAAATACTTAACACAGATGGTCACTTGATACTTAGATACCATCTAGGCAACCACTTCACAGCAAATTCACAACATACTTTCAAATCATCGAAATCAAATAAGTTAAATAGATTTTAAATAGATTTGCAGGGGAATTTCAGAAAATTTCGGCATGAAGTATTCGTAAATAGGACTATTCCCCTGTTTTTCAGTTCAACCATTTACCAACCAAATTATATGAAAATAGAGCTACCTCAATTTGTAGCAACATAAAAGTAAACATATAAGAAAAGTACCCGCCCTGACATGCGGCACATAGCACATAAGGAATTCTGCCTCGACATGCAGTAAACACATAATAATTTAATGATACACGTGACAATCAATTATTGATATTCGTAAGCCCTAGGGAACAACCCCTAGCATTAACTATTACTTATGCTATATCAATGATCACATCACTCAAGTATATTAATTATACTCGTGATAGTTAATCATTGATATTCGTAAACCAGAGGAACTAATTGAAGAGAATTAAACAAGTCCTTAAATATTGACATTTAGAACTTATGATCTCTTTACGACTCCTCGCAGTTAAACTAAATAACATATAATCATTAACCACATAAACACATAAGGAAATAAAATAACAGTTTAACTTTACTATAGATTACATTTGAAAAATAAATCAAAACAAATCACATAACCTCTAGGGCAAGTGGTACTTTTTCAGAAACCATTACTGAACATTTATACAAACATACCTCTTAGGCAATTATACAATTACTTAATCAACACCAATTTGACCACATGCAACTCACCACCAAGAATTTGACAGGTATAGCATTCAATGAATAATATGACTTGACTTATAGCATTTAGCACATAGACATTTATAACTAGTATAATCACATAACTCCACGTATTATCCGACGATTGATAAATACCCACTAACGACCACTCAGTCCGAATATTATATCAAAACCTCCATTGTTACCAAAATCATAATTAACAACCCCCAATCATCAAATCCAATATTAACGAGACCACAAAATAATTCCAACAATTACAATTAACAAATAATAATTAACAATTAACAATTGACAATCACCTAAACATATAATTGAACCCACAATTAATCTCAAAATTAATTAACAATTAACGAATACTAATCCAAACATATTTCGGACTCACAATTAATCCCGACACTTATAATTAAATGTACTCTCAAAATTAAATACGGGAGTTACAACAATATTCACAAAATTCGAACATAATCTAATTATGAAAATTAGCACCATAATCTCGAAATTTAAGTCAAATTAAATTACCACAATTAAGTAATTTAACCATTATAAACTTTCTGAAATATACTACGAAAATTAAAGCAATAATATCACAATTTAAGCCTAATTTAATTACAACAATTAAATACTTTAAAACTAAAATAAATAAAATATACATATACATATATATGTGTGTATTACCATCAGAATTGTTTTTCGGTGAACCACCACGCACCACCACCGCACCACCACGCTCTGCCTAACTCTCTCTCTCTCTCTCTCTCTCTCTCTCTCTCTCTCTCTCTCTCCACCTGCTACCACTACCCTCTCCTGCTTCGCCGGAACTCCCCCCGCCGGTCGCCAGTCACGGCGACGCCACCACCTGCGCGCTGCAGTCCCGAGTTCCCCCATTGCTCAGCCATCCCTTGCACACTTACACACACAACTCTTTTTCATACGTATACATACACACGAATTGTATATATATATATATGTGGCTAACTGATTTTTCCCCAATTTTGATTACTAAGAACCCTCATTTCCCCCAATTTCTATAATCCCCCCCAATTCTTTCTTCTTTCTCCCCGTTTTCTCGATTGTTCTATCTGCTGGGCTGTTGGTTTACTTAATGGGCTTGGCCCAATTCCTCTTATTTCCACTCTACTCTCTTTTCGGCCCAATTATATACTAATAACCGACTTCTATAAATCACAATTGAACAAAACCTTCGGAAAATTACACTTGTCATTTTTAAAATAAAGAATACAAAATTACGAGCTCACACATATTTTTAAAATATTTTTCGGATCAAAAATGAATTAAATATGAATTTTACAAATTTTGATCCTTTAAATACAATAAAACTCTTAAAATCATTTAAAATACCACAACACCCAAATTAATTCACCCAAAAATTTTAAAAACTCAATAAATATATAAAGGAAATATTTCAAAAGATTTCATGATTTTTAATCCCTTCGATAATTTTATAAAATTAACAGAGGATTAAAATACAAATAAAATTACACAAACCTTCACAGCTTACCCAAATCATCATATAATCACATAAACACCATCTCACATACATTTCACCTTTACAACAATATTCACATAATATAATTCATAATTTATATTAAATAAATAAATAAAAAATTAATTCGAAATTTTCTAGGTCGTTATACCGGGTTTTCAGCAACAACATTCATATGCTGGTTCTGGGCATTCCACTTCTGAAAAATCAGAACTAAAGGAGTTGAGATTGATTTGCAAAAGTCAAGCTGTCTCGCTTAAGACCTTGGAAAATCAGATTGGTCAGATTGCAAGTGCCTTACTTAACAGACCGCAGGAAGTTCTTCCGAGTGACACAAAGGTAAAACCAGGAAAACAAGATGGCATGGAGCAGGTTAATGCCATAACACTTAGATCTGGAAAAGTCACGAACGATCAGAATTCAGCAATTGAGGATAAAGAAGAAATTAATGATCAGGACCCTACAGAAAAAGAAGAACATTCTATTTTGTCAGAACCTGTGGTGGATAGTGATGAGGAGGAAGAGTGTGAGTCACTAGGCTTGGCTGATCTTTGGGATTCTCAGGTGCTGATTGATGAGGTTGTTCCATGGTCGAATCTTGAGGATAGTGCAATTGAGTCTTTTCTTGAGAAAGATGTTTTGTTCGAGTACAAGGGTTATAAAGATCTTCATGAGTTATACAAGAATTTTACTTTTGATGAGATGTTAGAAGAATTGAAGGTCATTTGTTCTAAGCATGAAATCCAACTTGAGGATAGTTCTTTTGATCCTAAGTCCGTTGTTAAGACTTCTGTTGGTAAACCACCCACTTTCGTTCCTCCTCCATCTAATTCCACTCTTGATCAATCTTGGGAAGTTAATAATGAAAATCATCATGTTGAAGAAGCTTCCAAACTCGAGCTTAAACCACCAGATCACCTGAGGTATGCATATTTGGGTCAATCATCTACTTTGGCTATTATTATTGTTGCTAACTTTTCAGGTAGTGAAGAGAACAATGTTACTGACACTTTTGAGGATCAAAGAAGGTTGAAACTTGTCATCAAGGATGTAACCCCGGAAAAGATAATTAAATGGACATATAGAGATACGGTGTAAAAATTATCCAGAGAAAAAACCATTGCAATGTCTAGCTAAAGACTTTAAACAAAGGCGCTTCGTAGGAGGCAACCCATGTGTTAGGTCAGTTTTCTTCTATCCCTTTTATTACCTTCAATGGGGACATTGAATATTTTAAGTTTGGGGGTGGTTTGGGGATAAGTAGTGTTAGTTGTGTCATTGTTCATATTGATATCATATTTTGCATGATAGTAGTAGTTCATTCATATTTGTTCGTCTTATTGCATGTTTGTTTCATATAGGACATTCTGTTATTTTTGTTTATTCCATGTGAGTCCATTTAGTTGCATTTCAAGTCATATTTTCATGATCCCTTAGGATGAGCTATTTCTGATTGGTAGGTTGATGTCTAATTGAGTGTGGTAATGTTGAGTAGAGGGTTGATTTATAGTTCCTAGGAATTGACTTGCATGTTTCAGAAACAAAAGTTTTACAAACAAAATTTTTATACAGTCTCGTCGTTTGCTTTTGGGATAGGTTGAGGTCATGCTTGTTTGGTTGTTTTGAGATTTAATCACTTGTTTATATTTAGAATTTTCGTTATTCCCTTGATGGTGTAGGAATACTTAAGTCTAAGTTTGGGGGAAACCAGGAATTTCATACTAATTGTTATTAATTGTCAATAATGGCTAGGCGTCAAATGGCTAGTAGCCGGTTCATATTTATATGAGTAGTCTAGGGTTGGAATTGAGAATTCTCATTCCAGATTGCATATATGAAAAAAAGCAGAAAAAAAAAGAAAAATAAAAGAAAAAAAAAGAAGGAAAAAAGTTATGTGGATGTTTATATGCAAAATTAACCAGGGTGAGCTCTTTAATACTCGAGCAATTAAGTTCTAGGGGACTTTGTGCCTAGTGACCTAAGGCTTTAATAGTCTGGGATCCACTAACCTAACGCTCGCTACATGGGTATTATTGTATAAGCCTTTTGGGGTCTCATCCATTGCACGGTTAAACAAGCATGCGTTGTTGTTATGTGTCGTAGTTGTTAATAATAAAGCATGAATTCCTGTCTAACTCAAATGAAGATGGAGGTGTTTCTAGGTTATGAAGTGTTTACCGTCTATTTTATTTATAAACCTGTGATTGTCTTGGCGAAGAATAGGTATGATTTTGATCTAGTTTTGGGAGTATTTCTGATGAGCATCGCACACACGCACGTTTCTGTCATGTATTGTTAAAGTACGGGGACTTAGTCAAGCTCTATTTGGATTTAGTTGCATTCTTTGAGATATTTGTTTGCTAGTTGGTTTTGGTTAGTTCGAGGGGGTCATTGCATTTTCATAGTAGTTGCATTCATGCATCACATTGTTTTTGCATTGTTTAGTTAGATGGATTTTGTGGGTACATTCGCTATAGGCCCTCACGAGACCTTATTCGTCCACTAGGGCTACCTAGGGGTTTAAAGGGCTTGTTGCATATGCCAAATGCAACCGTGATCACCTACGGAAGTGGTACTAGTAAGTTGTATATAGTTAAATTTGTTTATGCTTGAGGATAAGCATCGGTTTAAGTTTGGGGGTGTGATAAGTGGATTTCATATCCACTTGGATCGCTTCATTTTGGCTTAAATTGATTGACTTGGACTCAAGTATGTGGTGTGTTTGATGTGTTTTCGTTAATTGTGCAGGTTTAGCTTTTTCGGATAGGGTTGGCATTTTTCTTTGACTTTGGAGTGGATTATTAGCTTGGAATGAAGAAAGGAGTGATTTCCTATGCTACCATGGAGTTTAATGTGTATTGAGATTGAAGACGGTAGCTAATGCAAAAGAAATGGGAAGAAAATGGAGTGAGAACGAAGAAAAGTGCAGAAAAATCAGTCCTGGCAGAACTCTAGGCGCTGGCAACGCTGGATGGGAGCTGGCAGCGGTGTAGCTGGGCGCTGGCAGCCGTCGTGATTCTGGAAAATTCCGTTTTCTTATCCTATTTCGATTTCAAGATGTAATTTTGGGTTTTTCTTGTTGGGCAAGACTTCTAGGGCTTATAAAAACACATTGTATCATTGTAATTTGTATCATTACTTAGAATAAACACAGAGGGAGAAGAGAGAGACTTGGAGAAGGATTCCCAACGCTCGTGACAAGCAACGGAGATCTAGATCTACATCTTTTCATCCTTCTATTAGGCATTATTTTGGATTTGGGATTTTTTTTCTAAACCTTATTATTCTAGTTTTATTATTATTCATACTTTGTTTATTATCATGGTTTCATCAGATCCCATGATGACGAGTAGTTCGATTATGAACTAATCGTTGTCATGTGATTCTAACGGATTTATCTATGTAGTTTAGTAGTTTGTTTGCTTTAAAGATTTGTGTGTGATGAATTCTTGATATCCTTGTATGGTTGTGCTTACTCTTCTTGGATGTGTAGCTAACATCTAACTTGTTTTGTTAATCTCTTGTGAAGCGAGAGTGGATCTTGAGATTTAGAACTTGCCATGCTAGCATAGGTTCATGATTGTTATCAACGTGATTCGTAGTGTAAGATGAGAATACTTATACTGCCCTATGTGATCTTAATGGATAACTTGCTCTTCAACCGTTAGGTTTTCAAATCCTATAGAGATATAGGATCTAAACATAATTGGTGTCTACCTATCTTCTATCTCTTTTGTGGATGTATGAGTAGTTTGGTATTCGTATACTGAGAGGTAGCCTATACTTGTTTCGTGTTGTCTGATCAGTTATCATAACCATCACATACTTTGATTAAAGGCATCAACTCTAAGCGAAGTATTTAATGAAGTTAGGATCCCATGTTTTCTCTTGCATAATTAATTCGATTTAAATTCTCGTTAGTTAATTAATTCTTAGTTTGTTAATTTGTTTCTTAGTTAATTTAGATAATCAAAACCTCAAATTTGTTAATTTTCTTAGCAGTGAATAAAAACCATACATTGTTGCATAGGTGCATTGACTGAATTGAAACCTAAACCAGATCTCAGTGGGAACGAACTCAACTTAATTCTATATTACTTGTGACCACGTACGCTTGCGTGAATTAGTGCAAACAGTGGCATTCCTATACTTGCGTGATAACTGTTGTTGTACGAAAACTCAACCAATGGCAGGTGTTCATCCCAACTTCTTTTAAAATCCAGTGCACAAGCTCTAAGCATATCCTCAATGGTCTGAATAGTTCTTTTACTCTGTCCATCTATCTTTGGATGGTAAGCTGTACTCATCTTTAGTTGGGTTCCTAAGCATTCTTGAAATTGTCGCTAAAATCTCGAATTGAATCGCGGATCTCGATCAGATACTATCGAAACAGGAACTCCATGACGTGACACAATTTCCTTCAGATACAATTGTACTAACTTATCTAACGAGAATATTTCGTTAATCAATAGAAAATGAGCAGACTTCGTCAATCGATCAATGATAACCCAAATCGCATCGTGATTCGCTTTAGTTCTTGGCAATCCTACTACGAAATCCATGGCAAGGTGTTCCCTTTTTCATTCGGGAGTATCCAACGGTTGTAATAATCCACTCAGATTCTGATGTTTCGCTTTGACTCTTTGGCAGGTGTACCACTTACTTATCCATTCAGCAAATCTCTCGTTTCATATCTGGCCACCAAAAATTCTCTTTTAGATCTCGATACATCTTCGTGCTTCCGGGGTGAATTGAATATCTCGAGCTATGGGCTTCATTTAAAATCTCATTCTTCAATTCTGGCACATTTGGAATCCATATTTTCTTGGAAAATCTCAAAATACCTTGATCATCCTTCTGGGCACAAATTTCTTCTCCAGGCAACGTATTTATCTCATAACTCATAACTTCTTCTTGACATCTCTGAATCTTCTCTAATAACTCTGGTTGAAAAGTCATTGTACTAAGAAACTCATCAGCATCTTTCGAATCACACACTTCTAAATTTAATTTCTCAAACTCTCGAAACAACTCCTTTGGCATAGTCAACATATTCATCCTTTCCTTCCTACTCAATGCATCAGCTACTACATTCGCTTTTCCTGGGTATTAACTTATCGTGCAATCGTAATCCTTGATCAATTCCAACCATTTCCTTTGTCTCATATTCAACTCCTTTTGAGTGAAAATATACTTTAAACTCTTATAATCCGTGAAAATCTCACACTTCTCTCCATACAGATAATGTCTCCAAATCTTTAGCGCGAACACATTTGCAGGTAACTCCAAATCGTGTGTTGGATACTTCTGCTCGTGTGGTTTAAGTTGTCTAGAAGCGTATGTGATAACATTTCCATGTTGCATTAAAACACATCCTAGTCCCTTATGTGAAGCATTACTATAGATAACGAAATTACCTTGATCGTCGGGCAACAGTAACACTGGTGCTGAAACTAACCTCTTCTTCAATTCTTGAAAACTCTCTTCACACTTATCACTCCAAATAAACTTCTCATTCTTCTGGGTCAACTTAGTCAAATGTGTAGCTATCTTCAAAAAATCTTGCATAAATCTCCGGTAATAACCAGCCAATCCTAGAAAACTTTTTACTTCAGTAGGGGTCCTGGGTCTACTCCAATTTACTACAGCTTCAATCTTTGCAGGATCCACTCTGATTCCTTCTCGACTAATCACATGTCCTAAAAGTTGAACTTCTTCCAACCAAAACTCACACTTTAAAAACTTGGCATACAAACTCTCCTTCCTTAAGGTTTCCAATGCGATTCTCAATTGCTCGGTATGTTTTTCGGAGGATCTCGAGTATATCAAGATGTCATCAATAAATACAATTACAAACTTATCTAAATATTTCTTCAAAACACAATTCATTAAATCTATAAATACAGTTGGTGCATTCGTCGATCCAAAAGCCATTACTACTAATTCACAATGTCCATATCTCATACGAAAAGTTGTCTTCGAAATATCGTCGGGTTTAATCTTCAACTAATGATATCCAGATCTTAAATCAATCTTGGGGAAATAAGCCGCGCCTTCTCGTTAATCATATAAATCATCAATCCTCGGCAATGGGTACTTATTCTTAATAGTTAACTTAATAAGATCTCTATAATCACTATACAATCTCATACTTCCGTCCTTTTTCTTAACAGACTTAACAGACAACACTGGTGCTCCCCACGGGGACACACTAGGCCTTATAACTCCTTTATCCAAAAGATCTTGTAATTACATAATTAACTCCTTCATCTCCGCAGCCTTGTCGAGGTAATTATCTCGATTGCATGAACGTCAAAATTTTTCCTATGTTGCTTTTATCCTTGAAATAAAACTTCCTTTTTGTTCTCAATTCTTAATCTCACATGCTTCTTTTTATATCCAGTTGGTGAATCATAAACAGCCAACCTATCCATAATCTTAATAGCCTCATTCATAATCATGTCGAAATTTTCTAACTCCCAAGTAATATATAGGTAATAGTTTTGTTACTCTTATGGTAGTGTTCATTGAGACAGGTTTAAAATAATCCATGACAAATTGTCCCATCTTTACGCACCTATAGCATACAACTTTAAATTTTGATTCTGACACTCATAATATAGTATTCTCTCCGATTACATTTGGAACTCTCGATATTTACCTTGGTACAAATTTCAGTATGCTTCCTCTTGAACTTCTTTCTTCCGACAATAGAGGTCTTGTTGTTCACTGCTAATTCCTATCACATGGGTGGCTACCTTGCCTTACTATTCCAGTTTTAAATCTTCCAAATCCTACATTCACTTTTAACTGAATTCCCTGCCTTCTGTCAAAGCAATTCTGAAAATTCTTGATTCTCTACCTCCTTTTTCTTACCACATCTTATTCCATATTAGTCAAATCTCCTTTATTGCCAATAATCATAACTCTTTAAACTATGCTCACATGAATTGTTAACTCCAACCAAGTCACTTTACTCTTTATCAAAAACTTCACTTCCTTTTAAAATTTCTTAGAAGCAAACTGTCTAACTTTGCTCTGCCTCGCTCAAGTTACCCCATTTTGATTCTAAAATTTATATCCAACAGTTGGTCTCAAAACATTCCAAATATTGTGATATTCCCTCTACTACATCCAAAGTAAAACATATAATAACCCGGTGTTCATAAATAATCCTTCATCAACAATAATTTCTTCTTATCAAATATCTCTACCATCACTTAACTTTCGACCTTCACCAAGTTTATACTCTATTACCCTTGTTACTTGTTCCTTATCTTTACTCAGTTCTCAATAATATTGCATCTTGTACAGGTGTTGCGAATTCAATGAGTAAACCGACTTAATATCCAATCCCTATTTTAATATCAATTTCTCAAACTTGATCAACCAATTCTTCATTGACATTTAACTAACCTTGACCACTTAGAATGTCACCCTATCTACCTTTGCTACTTCCAATCACTGACAGCGTTAAGAATTATAAGGGTTTCTATCGAAACAAATTAATGAAATGAGTAGGTATCAACATGGGTGTATAAAAGCTGAGTTTTGATCAAAAAGGATTTTCGTAAAAGAATTTAACCGAGAGATCAATATGATCATTGAACTTTTATCAGGTTGTATTTGTCAATTAGGTCAACCGCCCTAGTACAAAAAGATGGCCAATCTTTAGTACTTTCATGAAAAACGCAATCAGTGGCATCCCACCAGACTTCTATCACATAGATAAAATGTCCCTAAATCCCCTATATACATAGGTTGTTCATCTCAGTTTGAATAAAGAAGATTAAATATTCAGGAAAAATGAAAAGAGCTTAAGAGTCTAAAATTTTTTGTGTATAAAGTGGAATCAAGTATACCCTGAAAAATAGGGATATTTCTGAAAGAATAAAATTTTGTTTAAGTAAACCCGATATACAAAGCTTCTCAAAAGTTGAAAAATAATTGATCATCACAAGGATGAATCAACTATCGATTAAACAAACATTCAAGAAATTCATATTTACTCATAATCTCACTCTTGTCGGCTAAGCGTTAATACACTTAACTGCCAAAACCGGCCTGACAATAATGTGTTGAATAAGTAAGAAGATCTCAATTCATTCTTGATTTAAACCGTCACTGCGCAACAAATGCTTCAGTGACAATACAAACCATGAATTAGTTTACCATTTAGAATGATAATAAGAATCGATTCCTTTTTAAAACAATTCTCTCAGACAATGAATTAAATGAGAGCAATGGCTAATAGGGAATAGTTACGCCCTTTACTCCAAACAAATATCGGTATTCGTGTTCGCATCATGTTTATAGTTCTTTAGTACTCCATGTAACGTTCGCGATGTAGCTAAAGTCACAGAAGGAATTCTAAAAATATACGAGGGTCTTCAGATGACGTCTTTCAAACTTGTAGCTCCGAATTAGTTGCCTCGTCCATAGCTGGTCTTTTGGATGAATCGAACTCCTACTTGCATGATATATCGAATTACTATATAACGTTGCAACTCTCATCTTGTAATCCTAAGACGAACCTTATCTTAAATCGTTCTACCTTATGTCTAACTTAAATTCTTACTCCTAATTGTCCTAACTTGTTTCAGTGATCATAACTTGTTGCTCTGATACCAACATGTGACGCCCCAAATCCAGGGTCCAGATTTGGTGCCACAACCAAAACAATTAAGTATAACTTAATCATACAGACGATCCCTCAACAAGGATCGATCTCAGGTTATAGTATGAAACAAAAAACTAAATTACAACAACTATTATAACTACTATACCTTCTTATTTGAAGCGCGGTCCAAGCTGACTCTATAATCTATTCTTTAGAGAACACCTCATCGGTCTCATTCGAATTGTCATTCGTAGGTAGTCAATCTGACCTTAATTGAAAGGGGAGGGAAAATAAAGCAAGAATGAGCGAACAATGCTCAGCAAGTTAATAATATAGTGAAACAATCAATATTTCGATAATGCATTGATGAACAATATCAATGATCAATTTAACTGATGGAAGTAATTTAACTTCCATTAGAGGATTAAACTTTTCATTCTTCAAGACATAACTGATATTGACACCTGAATATGACAGGGGATCAACTGATAACAAGATAGAAATAGATATGCTGGAGATAATAAAAAAATACTGGCATCTGATAATGACAGAGCAAAATTTAATAAATAGAGCAGCAGTAGATATCTCAAAATATGTGTAAAGCAATTTACATTTCAAGCAGTAAACCAATTTCATTTCACAATAAATTAGAAGTAATCATCACTTTAATTAAACTGATTGGAGATTTTATATCCCTATTAAAAAGACAGAATGGGTGATCAACCCATAAAGTCCCCCCATAACGGACACAAAGTCCCTCTGAGTATCAATCCTCTCTGTGGGATTGCTTGGGTTCCCAAGAGGCAACACATTGGCCTATAAATAAAAGTGTCGAACTGGACAAACCAGAACTACACTGTAATACACACAACCAGACGGAACTAGCATTACTCGTTCGCCTCGTCTCTCCAATCGTCAGAAATCCATATATAAAACCATTTTTGACGGCATTCCTAACACTTTTACAAAATCTCTTTTTGAAACACTTTTGAAAGCATTTTGAAATCAGAAAACATTTTTATACTCAAATTCTTTCAAAAACCTTTACCCTGAAGTACCTTCGACTCACTGATAACAGATTAGCCCAGTCTAAGTAGCTTCATTGCATTTTTAAGAAAATATCTCATTTTGATTTGTAATGATAAAAGTCAAAGGGTTTTGACTCAGTTTACTGACATCAAGGCATAGAGGTACAAGTCTGGATCAGAAAGATATAGACTCAAATGGAATCAAGGCTTTGATCAGGGTACAAGGGAACAGATTCAAATCAAAGGTCAAAGATGTGAATCTTAACTAGTTAAAAATAACTGATCAAGTGATAAGGTTTAAGAAACAATAATAAGGGTAATAAATTAGTTTACGAATATAAAGGTCTTACATTTATGAAACAATGGTTAAACAGGGCATAATAAATAAGTCTCACTTTTTAAATCAAGGTTCGTTTGAATAGGAATTTCAAACAGGGTTTAGTAGCATATAGCTTCTTAAAACAAAGTTGTGTTGGAATAAGGTTCATTGAAAGTCAAGTTCAGTAAAAATGTGATTCCTTAAAACATGGTTCGTTCAAACCTAGTTCTTTAAAACAGAGGTTCAGTAAAACTTGGTTTACTAAAACATTGTTCAGTAAGATATAAGTTATGAAAACATGAGTAAGTAATACTTGGGTTAATAAATCATGAGTTGATAACTACAAGAAGGTTTATCAGTCAATAAATTATAAAACAGGTTAAGTTTGGAAATTATATTGAAAATCTGAAATGTCCGATTGGATTCATAGAATATAAGCTGATAGACATAATAAAGGTCCATGTTTTAAAACAAAGGACAGATTATAGAATCAAAGTTCAACAATAATCTAAAGAAGGGTAATCATAGGGTTTATACCAGATGGAGTTTTAACAGGATATATAATCAATATGTAAGCAGGATATACATACTCGAATCAACAGACTATATACAGTCTCGACAATATGAACTTCGAGAAAAGATAGAGTTATTGCAAACTGATTTGAAAGGAACATGTGATAAATAACAGAAGAGGATGTATTTCACTTGAACAATAAGTGAGGGATAGAATACTTGCCTCAATATACGTAGTCTTGATTTCAACGAATCAATTCGTTATTCTCTATACGTTAGTCTCTACTTCTTTGTACGTTGGTCTCTACTTGACTAAACATCTATTTTTCCTTCACACTTTGACAGTCTCAACATCAATATACTTGCTAGCTTTGATTACGTCTCACTTCCAAGATTCCATTTATACACGTACCGGCTCTAATCAGCCTCCTGCTGGTACCTATATACAGGTAAAGTACTGCTTCGGTATACTTTTACCCTTAATCATCTAACTTTATTCTACCCAACGAATCCTATAACGCGTTATCACGCAATATATTACATACATCAAGTATTCTAGTTATACTTACCAAATAATTTCACATAATCAAGTAAACACTTAAGCATGCAACACATAGAACATATAAATCATATATGCCACTTAAACACTTGACAGATAAGACCAACTCGATTTATAAGTAACTTATACTATAATACTATATACTTTACAATTTATAATTCTAACGAAAAACGGGTAGCATCTCATTTATAAAATGGACTAGCCCGTCGGGATGCAACCAACCCAAATCATCCAACAATACATTCTAAATCAATAACCAACTTCACTTTTCACATATAAACTCCATCTACTTACTGAGTTAAACTAACAATTTATAATTACATCTTCATCTAATTATTATTAACTTATCATTATCATATGCAGCTAAATACACTTAACAATTCATATCAATCAAGTTTACACCACTCTTGTTTAATATAATCGACAAAATCAATTTATACACTCATATAAACATACATAATCAAAATTATATTAATTCAATCCTTAACTTAACCACATACAATTACACGAATCGATACTTAACAGTCATCTTATAGTCTTAATTAACATCTCATAATAATTCATATTTTTATCGATTACAATTCCATTATCGATCAAACATATTAATCTATACTAATCATGCGTAGAACATTATTTTTAAATCGAATTTACACTATCATAATTCTGAAATTCATCAACAATATGCACATATATTCTGCAGAAATCAACCTATAGCAGTTATCCACTAATAATCATCTAATCATTTTAAATTAATATTAACAACACATAATTCCAAGATTAAAGTCCTAAAATTCAAGATTAATTCTTATAAACTCAAAAATACAACATGCAACTAATATACACTTTTATCCAACAGCCATACTTCCAAAATTATCAATTAATCACCACTAACAATCTCTAATTAACACTAATTAGTCTTGACAACTCACATTATTCAAACGTATGTTCATATAATTCGTATAACATAGTAAATTCGAAAATAATTGCATGCAGCCTAATTACACAAAAATTAGCACATAAGAATGACTAAACCATCAACACAACTGCATGATCTTCACAATTAAGTCGCCGGCTCGCCGGAGTTCATCGCCGGCGATGCTGCTCTCGGAAAACAGCCCCGGGAGGGGTCTGTTCTTCCTCCACAGTCCAAACCGTCCCAATTTCACACTCCCACAACACTCTAATAGCTTTACAAGCTCATAACAAAGCTTGCTGCATGACAAGAAAGGCAGCTGTACATACATGTATCTATATATATATTTCGAAAATTCATATAATAACAACCAGAAACAATAGAACTTGAAACATAAGACTCAAATAGAGGATTTACAGTGTACGGAGTGATCATTGGTGAAGAAACGGGGTGAGGGAAGGTGGATGGAGGTCTGTAGCAAGAAAGAGGCGAAGCAGGAGAGTGGAGAGGAAGAAAAGAAGTGGGCGGTGCTGATATAATGGAGCAGGGGCAAATCTGTCTTTTAACATGCTGATAAACAATAGAATCTGTTTTAAATCATTTTAAAATTGAAATTAAACAGGAAAATTATAGAAAAATAAATTTTAAAATTTTAAAATAAAGTTCATGAAACTACAAACATCCCCATATTTTAGAGTCAAAAATGAATTTTATATGAATTTTACAAATAAAAGACCTTTAAATGAAATAAAGCTTTTTAAATCATTTTAAAATACTTACACACACAAATAAATTCACCCAACACTTTTAAAAAACAAATGTCATCACAAAGATAATAATGCAAGAGATTTCATAATTTTAAACGACTCCAATGATTTTATAAAAATCTAGGAAGGTTAATAATGCTTATTTAAAATAGTTTTAAATGCTCAAAAATGCAAATAAAAATATACGAGCACATACGACACTTACAAATCATCATATAATCACATAAACATCATTTCACATATACCTTAAATTTATGAAAAAATTCATAGCACGTAATTCACCTTTAACAATTAAATAAACGCTTTAAATAATTATGAAAATTATAGGTCGTCATATTCAAGATAGAGTACAAATATTAAATCGAACGTGTAAAATCTTATATATATACATTTTTTAAAAATAATTTGATATGTAAATTAATAACATATAAAATTTAAAAAAAAATTAATATAATTATAGATATTAAAAATGAGTCGTGCGTTGTACTGGTTATAAGCTAGTTTTAATAATGAGTGTAAGTGCGATTTTTTCCAAAATTTTGGGAGCCGGTAGTCTTATCTTCAGTACGACAAAAAAATGAGAACCGTTAGATCATAAAATAAATAGATGAAAAGTGTTTGATCTAACATAAAAAAATATTTTATTTTTTAACATGTAAACTAAAAAAGTGTTTTTATATTGAAATACGAAAAAAGTGTATGCCAATGATTTAAATCATAAATATATTTAGTTTTATACATTGAATTGGATTATCAATGTAGGTGGTCTGAATAGGATTAATGTAAAGTTTGTAATTATATTTTCTATTGAGATTATGAGTGTTTTCATTTCGATAATATTTGTTAAATCATCACTAAATTAAAGATAATTTTATGACCTTCACGTGGGCTGTAAAATCATCCAAATCTGATTTCTGGATAAAGGCCAAATTGTAAATACGAACTCTTTTTTAATATTAATATAAAAATAAATAAAATTCAATTGTATCATTTTTTAATTATATCCTTTTCATATTATAATTTTCTTTTTAAAATTCAATTATAATACAACATTTTTTAATTTTATCCTTTTTAGATTATAATTTCCCTTTTGATATGATATAATCTTGATCGTCTATTTTTAAAAATATTAGATTTTAAGGTTGAGATTAATTTGGTAGTACAGTGACCAAAATTATGGATAAGATCCCTCTTATGCTCATTATATATAAGGATATAATGTTATGAATTTTATATTATAATATTTTTATATAATCATTAGTTTTAATATTTATTTTAATTTTAAATTAAGGTAAATTTATTTAATAACATGTATGGTTTAAAACTTATATTATAAATTTTTAAATTAAATATGTTATTAACGTGGATTAAGTTAAACATATGACATATCTTGTTATTAGATCTAACGATTCTTATTTTCTTTTACTAAAAGTCCATTGATTATTATTCGTTGTATGGCTGAACCAAAATAAAACATTTATACACATGTTTCTTTATATATAAATGTATACATGTTTTTAATATATTTTATTAATGATTTGAAAATATGATATGATATGATATTGTTTTATGTACATTAATGTTTGCAAGATTATGTTTTAAAGTAAAATTTAAAATATTTTTTAATTAGAAAGGAATTTTAATGATTGAAAGATATGATACAATTGATATGTTTTGGTGTTTATAAAAGATAATATCTTTCGATTAAAAAATGTATTTAATTAGAAAAGAAAATCGACTATTTATCATAGATTACATTATTTTTATTATTTATTAATTAGAATAACTGTATCAAAAATTAGAATTTAAATATTTTAATTTTAATATAATACTATTTTCACTCTATTAAAGGAGGATACGAGAGAGTTTAGGTGGCACTTTAAGATGGTCTCAATCTATTTTCTAATTTTCTGAAATTTTTATTATTAAATAAAAAAAATATCTTTAACATATTAAAAGTATAATAGATGTTTAACACATTAGAAGTAGGATAGGTGTTCGAACATATTAGAAGTATAATAGATGTTTAACCTTAGGATAGGTATTCGAACGTAGAAGAGTTCGAATTTACAGAAAAGACCTATATTTAAAAATTTAATTGGAATTAGAATAGATGTTTATAAAAAATATAATTAAAAAAATTATTAAGAGTAGAATATATAGTCAAATTTGTAGAAAAGAACAATTAGAATTTGTTAAAAAAACATAATTCTATTATAACTAGAACTAGTCGACTAAGCCGCGCTTCGTAGCGGCCTTATAACATTTTTTAAAAATTTTAAATAAAGATTATTTAAGAAAAAATTGACAAAAATGTATGTATAATATCAATATAGATTGGTGAACAAAATATTCTATAAATTAAATATACGTAGGTATAAGATGTATTATTCATATATTTTTCTATACATATTTTGTCTCACGATTTTTTTGGCCGACACGTATATATTACAAAAACACCAATCTTTACACGTATATACAGTATATATATTTTGTCTAAATATATATACTATATACATATATATATATATATATATAGGCAAGTGCTCAAATACAAACCACTTTTAAAATACAAACCTACAAACCAACACTAAATTAATTATATTTTATTTATTTTAAGGTTCCCGCCAAGGGTACCTTCACAAAAAATGTTTAAAATAATTGGCTCTATCCATAAAAAAAAAAAAAAAAAAAAAAAAAAAAAAACTTGTCGTGGAAATGCGAAGCATTTAAGACAGTAAACGGATGAATTAGGTAGTCATGAGGGCCGAAGGCTCTCGACACACCCGTCAATCGTCTATTGCCTTTACCATTGATTGCCATTCCTTACAACTTTAGAATGATAAAGGCGCGAAGCGCCGTACAAGAAGGTGCGAAGCACCGTTAACCAGTGAAATCCACTGCCACGTCATCACGTGAACAGTGAATTTTTTTTATTTTTTTTATTTTTTTTGTTGGATAGAGCCAATTATTTTAAGCATTTTTTGTATTGGGGTACCCCTAGTTTGGTCATTAGATTAGCTTGAAATATTAGATTATGCTTGGTTTGTAGGTTTGTATTTTAAGGAGGTTTGTATTGGAGTAGCCCCATATATATATATATATATATATATATATATAGAGGTCATTGCTCAAAAAAGAACACTTATATAAAGAACAATAAAGAACACTATAAAATTCATTATAAAAGCTCATATAAAATTAATTTTAATAACAATTAAGCTTTGATTATGAATAATAATATAATCTAATATTAATTTAGCAACAATTTGAGATTGAAAACAACTATTTTCATTGTTATAAAAATATATGTAGGATTCTATCATGGATTCTATGATATTTAATTTTCAAATTTTAGATGAGATTATTTATATGCAATAGGCCCCGCCAGGGGCACCTATTTTAAATTTAGTGATTTTAATTTTAACAATTTATTTTTTTTCAAAAAATAATATGTTTTGATGGTGTTCTTCTTTGTTCTTCATATAAAGTGTTCTATGCAGTGCAACTCTATATATAGAAGAGAAAGAGTTCCAATCAGCTCATAAGCTCATATTTATTTATATTTGTTTTTGCTTCTATACAGAGAATTTTGTATTTTCCGGTACCTAAACAATTTATCAAAAGATTGTGATTGTTTTGATTTTTTATTCATACAGGTTACGTAGGGGCTATCTACTATAAAGAATGAATCTAATTTAATGATCAATGTCGTTTTTTACTAAGAAGGGGAACATTTTAGTTGACAAATTTCTTCAAATTCAATGTATTATGGACTACTAGTACTAAGTGAAGTTTTGCACTCTCCAAAGTATTTTCCGTCTTTTCTTTTATAAAAATTTGGTAGTTAATTTATAATTATCCTTGGATTTGATTGTTTTATTTTTTGATGATATTGGAAATATAATCACGAGTTGTGTTGTGCTTTAAAGAAGATGACGCTTAAAATAAAATAAAATAGTTTTAAGTTATGTGATACAATTTATTTAACAAAAATATAGTTACCATAATATGTAATCGTAACTGTAGGTACTGAACCTTTTATTTAGCACCATGTATACATGGCCACGGTTCGTGAACCGCCGGTTCCGGTTTGTAAAAATCTTGAACCGGAACCTAAACCTTAACAGGATATAAACCGCCGATTCCGGTTCAGACGGTTCAGGTTCAGGGTTTGACCCGGTTTTGACCCGGTTCAAGACCCGGTTCCGGTTCCGGTTTGAACCTTATATATACATTATACTTGATACGTTTTTTTTTCGAAATACTATAAGTTTTTCTGAATTTGGATGGAATGAATTATAATTTAGAAGTATTGTAATGCTAAGTAATTTTTTAAAATTTGTAAGATGCAAACCGTTTTAAAAGTTCAAGGATATAATAGTTTCACTTTTATTAAGTGGTACTTTCACGTAAATTAATTTAATGTTAAATTCATTGGTACTTTTTTTTATTAAAACATTATTAAATATATTACAATAAATTTTAAATGCTTTACAAGAATACAACAAATAATAAAATATATTACAATAAATTTTAAATGTTTTACAAGAATACAACAAACAATAAAATTTATTACAATAATTTTTATAATCTATACTACATTAATACATAGCCAGTCATTACTAACGGTTAACCACCGGTTCGAACCGGCGGTTTGAACCGCCGGTTCACCGGTTTCAATACACACAAACCTGAACCTGAACCTTTAAAATAAATAAACCGACGGTTTAGGGCCGGTTCCGGTTCGGGCCGGTTTTGACCGGTTTTGACCCGGTCCGGTCCGGTCCGGTTTTCCGGTTCCGGTTCCGGTTTGGCCATGTATAGCACCATGCTTCTACACGTTTCAGAGTATACCATTGGAGTCTTCTATCAAATTTTAAACCGATGTATGTTTGAGAAGAATAAATTCATTGGAGAGGATCGTATTAAATATTATAATTTAATATTATTAATATAATAAATATACATTTAGTCATTGAGAAATGTAACTTATATATATATATATATATATATATATATATATATATATATATACTAGCTTAAAATCCGTGCGATGTACGGATTTTTTTTAATATTAAATGAATTTTTTTCATTAATTTGAATTAATATTTTTAAAACATGAATTTTGGAGGCTTGAAGTTTTAAATGAGATGATTTGATAATAATTATATAAATGTTATTCGTGATATTTCTAGAAAAGAAGGGATTTTAGTTAGAAAAGATGATAGGTTTTAATTAGCAATTATATTATTTTATTTTCTTAAATAGAATACCCGTGATATCTATATCTATACTATTATATAAAAGCCGAAACATTGAAAGTTTTGGTACCTATTTTTTTGTACTGAGTGATTTTACTTATTTACCCTTCATTATAAAGAAAAATAAATACACCTAAAATAAATAATAACATAATATAATTAATGGTAATTAGTCGAGATATTAGCTTTTATAAATACCTAAAAACGTCAATCGTATCATATCTTTCCATCATTAGTATTTCATTTAGAATTAAAACAAGTTATAAGTAATGGTAATTAGTCAATTAACATAATAAAATTAATGGTAATTAGTCGATTGCCTTTTTCACATTAGTATAATAAAATTAATGGTAATTAGTCGATTGCGTTTTTCACATTTACTTTTAGTTAAACATATTACCTTTTATAAACAACTAAAAACATCAATCGTATCATATCTTTCGATCATTAATATTTTTTTTTGAATTAAAACACGTTACCTTTTTAATTTAAAACAAATCTTACAATCATTAATATATACCCGAAAATATCAAATCATAATTTTCAAGAAAAATATAACACCTAAAATAAATAATAACATAATATATTTAATGGTAATTAGTCGATTGCCTTTTTTACATTTAATTTTAGTTGAAGATATTACCTTTTATAAACACATAAAAAGATCAATCGTATCATATCTTTCAATCATTAATATTTCCTTTATAATTAAAACACGTTACCTTTTTAATTTACAACAAATCTTACAATAATTAATATATACCCGAAAATATCACAGCATATTTCTTAATTATTAATAAAATATATTAAAAATCTTATACGTTGTTTATAATAAGGAAACATTAGTATAATTTATAAACATGAGTATCTTAAATTATATTAAATTAAAATTAAAATAATTATTAAAATATTAATTATATAAAAACATAATTATAATATTAAATAAAATTTATAATATAATATAAGAAACCCGTGCATTGCACGGGTTATAAACTAGTATTATAAATTAGTGGATAACCCAAACGTTTGGTTCGGAATCCATATTCAGGTTCAAAATAAATTTTTTAACTTTATTTAGATCCATAGACTATCCATATTTTTGGTTTTGTATCCATTTTTGATTTGTAGAAGATCCATATGATTATTTGACCCATTTTCCATTATGGAAAGTTTTTATATCAAATTTAAATATCATTAATGCAATATATATTATCTATGATAAGTTTATTAATATAGATTTGAATTAATCTTGATATTTTGGTAACTTGATCAATTCAAATGATCTCATATCATATATAATAAATATAATAAAATATTATTTATTTATATGATCTCATAACATATATAACAAATATAATAAAATATATAATTAAAGTAATTTTGAAATAAATTTATTACAATACATAAAGAAATGCACTTATTGTACTAATTTTTTTTTCAGAATTAAATTATTCAATTTTTAAATATAAAAATTATTAATTATAATTATAATTATAATTTATTATAATTATAAATTATTATAATTATTAATTAATTTTTAAAATACCCGTGTGCGTAGCACGGGCTATAATCTAGTAATTGAAAAAGAGAGGTCTTAGTTAGAGAAAATTAAAAAGGTAACATATTTTAGGTGAAAATGGTAATTGATTAGTTTATAGTAATTATAATTTAATTATGTTATTTTACTAAATAAAACTGCTAGTAATGTTTTTAGAAAAGGAAAAATTAATGTTGCCCGTGATATTTCTAGAAAAAAAAAGATTTTAGTTAAAAAATTATAGAAAAGATGATATGTTTTAGCTGAAAAAGGTAATCGGTTAATTATTAGGATTATAATATTGTTATTATTTTATTTTAATAAATAGAACCACCCGTGATATAATTGGAAAAAAAGTGATTTTAGTTAGAGAAAATAGGAAAGATAATGTGAAAATTAAAAAGGTGACATGTTTTAGGTGAAAAAGGTACTTAATTAGTTTTTTGTAATTATAATTTAATTATGCTTTTTATTAAATAAAATTGCTCGTAGTGTTTTAAGGTAATTGGTTAATTATTAGTATTACAATATTATTATTTTATTTTTATTAAATAGAACGCCCGTGATATAATTGGAAAAATAGAGATTTTAGTTAGAGAAAATAGAAAAGGTAACATGTTTTGGCTGAAAAAGGTAATTGATTAATTAATAGTAATTATAATATAATATGTTATTTTATTAAATAAATTGCTCGTACAGTTTTTAAAAAAGGAGAAATTTTAGTTAGATAAAACATAAAAGATATTGTAATTTACCTGAAAAAGAATGTTATTTAGTTATTGAAAAATAGAAAAGGTAATATATTTAATGGGAAAAAGGAAATTGATTAGTAAATGAGAAATTTTAGTTAGATAACATATAAAAAAATATTGTATTTTACGTGAAAAAGGAAATTATTTAATTATTGAAAAATAGAAAAGGTAATTTGTTTAACCAGAAAGGAAATTGATTAGTTAGTAGGATGGATTTTACCAATATTTAAAGTAAAGGCTTTATAATTAAGTAAGGGCAAATAAGTAAAATCAATAGGTACCGTACCGACCGACCGACCAAACTTTAAATATTTCAGCTTTTATATAATAGTACTAGCTTAAAACCCGTGCGATGCACTGATTTTTTTTAATATTATATAATTTTTTTATTAATTTGAATTATTTTTTTAAAAATATAAATTTTGGAGACTTAAATTTTTAAATGAAATGATTTGATAATAATTATATAAATGTTATCCGTGATATTTCTAGGAAAAGAGGGATTTTAGTTAGAAAATATTGAAAAGATGATAAATTTTAGTTGAAAAAGGTAATCAGTTAATTATAAGTAATTAAAAAATTATTATTTAATTTTATTAAATAGAATGCCGTGATTTAATTGGTGAAAGAGAGGTCTTAGTTAGAAAAAATTAAAAAGGAAACATGTTTTAGGTGAAAAAGGTAATTGATTAGTTTGTAGTAATTATAATTCAATTATGTTATTTTACTAAATAAAATTGCTCGTAATGTTTTAAGAAAAGGAAAAAATAATGCTGCCCGTGATATTTAAAATCTACGCACCGAATGATAAAATTTATTAATTGATTAATATTAATATGTTATTTTAATCATTATTTAGAAAAAAATTGATAATTTAATTAGAATATAATTAATTTAAGTACAAAATTACATATTCATCAATTTATACCAATTGCATTAATATTAATATTATCGAACAATTATCATAAGTATTCATAACATTCACATCCCCGCTGAAACGTTCTAAACCCCTCTTTATTGTTTTTTCTTAATTTTGTTTCTTATTTGATTTCTCTCATTTTTAGAATCTTTCTACGAATTTCATAAGTTTTTTTTACCATATTTTTAAGTTTTATTCTTTTAAAAATTTGGTATATTTAAATGTGCAGTATTGTGGATTTCCATAATTATTATAATACTGATTCATTCAAAAAAATTGCATGGGTCGCGATCAATTTTTTGAATACATATTAAAAATTTATAAACACTTATTTGTCATGATCGTTAAAATCATTAGACTGTCTCTTTGCATGTTTCACCGGTATGAGAAAGAATTTTTATTGTACAATATCCATTAAATGAACGTATATGATATATCTAATCATTAGATCTAAAGGTCCTGATCTTTTACTAAAAATCTAACGATCATTATCGTTGTATACGGAATTCTATTATATTTTGTTGGTGATTAGAAGATATATGCATTTATTAATTAATTTTATTAACAAATTATTAATAAAATTTTTTTTGAACTTTTAAAAATTAAAAATTTTGAAGGTATGCATTTTATCCAAATTATTTAAAATCTGATTTCAAATCCGAATTTTTCAGATTTCTAGTTGAGTTAGATTATAATTTCTTAAAATCGATTACAATTGTACAATATATATTATGAAAACCAATTTATAATGTATGCTAATATGATTGTGATTGACTTTATATTAAAAGAATGGTTAATTAATGAATGATTAATTATGAAATTTAATTTGAAATATATAATAGTATATCTTGATTGATTTCAAATTAAAATTGTGATTTTCTTGTAAATATTTTTTGATTTTAAAAATATGTATTTATAGATATATTTAATAAAACCAATATTGTATTTAAATTAGAAGTGTTAACTAACCGTGGTTAAAGAGCTAGGTTGATATTGTAAATAAGGAAAACTTTTGATATAACATGATTGGTCTAAAATTTAGGAATTAGCTCTGATTGGTTCTAAAATAATTCCTAATTTCTAATTGGTTAATTGTACATTGGTAGACTCAAGTATTATACTGAAGGATTGCTCATAATTTTTTTAGAAAAGAAAAATTTTAGTCAGACAAAATGTAAAAGATAATGTATTTTATTTACCGTTTGATCAAGTCATAGAGGCATGTTGAAGTATGCTGTAAGAGTCGGTGTCTGTATTTTTTATTAAATGATCTGTCAATAGCGGCCCACTATTTAGCTAGGGAGTCATATGTTTTCCGATCGAGTCTACAACGGGATGGATGTTCCAGTTGAGTTCAATTCTATTTTGTCGGTTGTTTTAGCAAATTAAGAATAATTCTATTTCCTCATTAAAAAAATAGGTTTTACTAGAAAAAAATAAAAATATAGAAAAGATAATGTATTTCAATTAAAAAAAGGTAATTGGTTAATTATTACTAATTATAATATAATTGCTCATAGTGTCTGTTGTGGAATAAAAACTAGGTTACGAATATTGCGGCTAGGGTTTGTGTGTATTTAATGCAAAGGGGTTGGTGAGCTTCAAGCTTTAATGGCTGTTTCCGTGTTCGAGACTAATCGGTCCTCACAGAGTGCCTACGTATCTCGTATTGAGAATCAAGCCACACACGTAGTTCTGAGAATGAGGGGTCAGGCCCTTTATATAGGCTGAGAAGCCTTAGAATTATGGTAGGATTCTGATACTTGGTGGGCAAGCTACCGCCTTGAGGAAGGTTCTAGACTCCTTCCTTGTAGGAGTCTGTTTCCTTATCGAATTGGGTGCCTTGGAGGCTAAGTCATGTAGGAGTAGTATCCTTATCTGATTCTTATTGCTGAGCTGTTTATATCCCTTAATATTAATTACGAAATTAATATTGAAAATATGGGTTTGGGCCTCACTAATGGCCCCCACGTTTGGACCATGCTGGGTCTAATTAATGCAACATTAAATATGTCTTTAGGCCTTACTTTTAGCCCATATCATTTGCCCCCCCAACTTCCAGGAAAACTGATCAGGTTTTCCTTGATCAGGTTTTCCTTGAAGATGATAAATTTTAGTTGAAAAAGGTAATCAGTTAATTATAAGTAATTAAAAAATTATTATTTAATTTTATTAAATAGAATGCCGTGATTTAATTGGTAAAAGAGAGGTCTTAGTTAGAAAAAATTAAAAAGGAAACATGTTTTAGGTGAAAAAGGTAATTGATTAGTTTGTAGTAATTATAATTCAATTATGTTATTTTACTAAATAAAATTGCTCGTAATGTTTTAAGAAAAGGAAAAAATAATGCTGCCCGTGATATTTTAAGAAAAAGAGGGTTTTTATTTAGAAAATATGATACATTTTAGCTAAAAAACTTAATCGATTAATTATTAATATCATAATATCGTTATTTTATTTTTTAGTTAGAAAAAAATAGAAAAAATAATGTGAAAATTAAAAAGATGACTTGTTTTAGGTGAAAAAGGTAATGGATTAGTTTATAGTAATTATAATTTAATTTATGTTATTTTACTAAATTAAATTGCTCGTAGTGTCTTTAGATAGTGAGAAATTAATGTTGCCCATGATATTTCTAGAAAAATAAATTTTAATTATGAAATATGGAAAAGATGATAAGTTTTAGCTGAAAAAGGTAATTGGTAATTATTAGTATTATAATATTATTATTTATTTTATTAAATAGAATCACCTGTGATATAATAGAAAAAAGAGATATTTTAGTTACAGAATAGAAAAAAGGTAACATGTTTTGGATGAAAAAGATAATTGATTAGTTAATAGTAATTATAATATATATATGTTATTTTATTAAACAAAATTGCTTATAGTGTTTATAAGAAAGGAGAAATTTCAGTTAGATACCATATAAAAGATATTGTGTTTTACCTGAAAAGAGAAATTAATTAGTTAGTGAAAAATAGAAAAGGAAATATTTTAATATAAAAAAGGAAATTAATTAGTTAATAAAATGGATTTTATCTGTAATTAAGTAAGGGTAAATAATTAAAATCAACAGGTACCGTACCAACCAAACTTTTAATGTATGTTGCCCGTGATATTTCTAGAAAAAAAGAATTTTAATTATGAAATATGGAAAAGATGATATGTTTTAGCTGAAAAAGGTAATTGGTAATTATTAGTATTATAATATTATTATAACCCGTGCGATGCACGGATTTCTTTTGATATGCAATAAATTTTATTATATGTTATAATTATATTTTAATATAATAATTATTTACAATATTTTATTTAATTTTTAATTTAAATAATTTAATATAAATTTAATTAATGATATGCATGGTTTAAAACTTTTATTATAAAATTTTAATAAATAAGTCGTTGATGGAATTCTAAACTTGAAATTTTGGTAAATTAATTTAATCATATAATATATCTAATTATTAGATCTAACGGTTCTGATTTTTTACAAAAAATCTAACAGTCATTATTCGTAATATACGGATTTCTATTATATTTTGTTAGTGATTAGAAGATATGGTAAGATATTTTTGGGTATATATTAATTATTGCAAGATAATGTTTTAAATTAAAAGTTAACGTATTTTAGTTAGAAAAAAATATTATCGATTGGAAAATATGATATTTAAGGTGTTTATAAGAGGTTACATCATTAAATTACGTAAACATTTTTTAATTAAAAAAGAAAATCTGCTAATTATCATTAATTATATTATTTTATTATTTATTTTAATAATTAAGATCACCAAGTGGCATCAGATCTTTGGGGTTACCCCTGGGGGATTCTACCCTTGTTGTTCTTCCAGTTGGGGCATCAGCCCTTTTCTGTCTCCTTGAGGTCCTCTTCAAATCAACAAAGGGAATCCCTCCTGAAGTTGGAGGGGGTCGATTCTGATTTTGATTCTGTCTCGCTTGCTCTTTTGCCATGTCGTCCTTCAGCTTTAAGATCTTGGCCTCCTGAGCTTTGATTTTATCAGCAATTGTCAGAGGGGGTCCATCATGGATAGTCTGCATTCTCCTTCGAGGTTCTCTGCTGGTACGTCGCCTTCTCGGGGCTTCGTCACGATCAGCGTCCTCAGATGACGAGTCATCAGTATAAGGACCAGAGTAATCATGGTGTCTTGGTTCAGGGGGGGCCAAGTCTCTTATGTATGGAGGCTGATATGGCTTATGTACATGCAGGGCATGACCGCTTGGTCCAGGCTCCCTCCGACCTGGGGGATAGTTAGGCAATCCCTACATCGGGTTGGTGCTTCTGGGGAGATCTGTAGTGGAGATCTGTATCCCCGGAGGTAGTGAGCGATTATCGAGGGGGGAGACCACCATCTGAAGAGGGTTGGTCTCGTGGTTTGGATGAACAACCACGGGCAGAGTTCTCTCAGTATGGGGAGTCATCCCTATGGGTTGAGAGACTTGAGTTTGAGTAATCACCCCGGTTGATGGGGGTGCATACCCTTGTTCAGTACTGACGGGCAGAACGGAGGTGTTAACTGGTGGAACAGAGGTGAAGGGGATAGCCTCGGTTGAGACCAGTGTTGTTCTTCGTGTTTGAACCATGGTTGATGTTGTCTTCCCACAGACGGCGCCAAATGTTGTGGAATAAAAACTAGGGTATGTGTGTAATTAATGTGTGGGTTGATGAGCTTCGAGCTTTAATGGTTGTTCTTGCGTTCGTGGCTAACCGGCCCTCACAAGATGCCTACGTATCTCTGTATTGCTAGAGAATTAAGCCAACGTAGTTCAGAGAATGAAGGATCAGACCCTTATATAGGCTGAGAAGCCTTAGAATTATGGTAGGATTTTGAGACTTGGTGGGCAAGCCACCGCCTTGAGGAAGGTTCTGGACTCCTTCCTTGTAGGAGTCAGTTTCCATGTTGAATTAGGTGCCTTGGAGGCTAAGTCAGGCAGGAGTAGTATCCTTATTTGACTCTTATTGCTGAGCTGTTTGTCAAATCTAATATTAATTACGAAATTAATATTTAAAATAGGGTTTCGGGCCCTGTTGATGGGCCCCACGTTTGGACCATCTTAGGTTTAATTAATGTCACATTAAATGTGTCTTTAGGACTTATTTTTAGCCCATATAAAATTTGATTTTATAAAAATTGTTTATTAGTTAATCGTTAAAATAAAAATTAGTAGTTATTATTTTTAGTTAATTGATATAAAAAAATAAAAATTAGCTGTTACTTAGTGTAACTTGAGTTGAGTTTAATCTTGGCTGAAACGTAGAATCTAGATCCAATAGAGAAACATGTTACATTAAGTTTAATTGGTCTAAAATTTAGTACATTTTGATTGATGTTAAAATAATTCACAATTTTTTGATTGGTTATCTAATATATGGTAGATTCGGGTATCCTTTATTATAATAAAGGATGTTCAAAAACCATTCATAGCTAAAAGATGTATAAACATATGTAATATATTGTTATGTAAATTTATAGAAAATAATATTTACGATTTGTAGAAATTTTTTTAAAATTAAAAACATGTGATATACGAAGTTATTAAATCAAGATATTATTAAATTTAAATTTATTTTAACCGCGATTAGTAAATTAGAATAAGTATGGTAAATAATAAAAAATCTGTACATGATTGATTGATTTAAAGTTTAGAAGTAAATTCTGATTGCCACTAAAATAATTTTAATTTTTTGATTGGTAATTTATTCACCAACCAATAATAATACTCTTTTAGCATATATTTAATAATTAAAGTGATTAAAATGTATGTAGTATTCGTTTATGTGAATTTATTAATTTTTTTTAAAAAAAATTGTGAATAAATATATTTTTGAGTCTTTAAAAAAATCGAGTATTTGAAGATATGAATTTTATCCAAGCTATTTAAAATCTACGCACCGAATGATAAAATTTTTTAATTGATTAATATTAATATGTTATTTTAATCATTATTTAGAAAAAAATTGATAATTTAATTAGAATATAATTAATTTAAGTACAAAATTACATATTCATCAATTTATACCAATTGCATTAATATTAATATTATCGAACAATTATCATAAGTATTCATAACATTCACATCCCCGCTGAAACGTTCTAAACCCCTCTTTATTGTTTTTTCTTAATTTTGTTTCTTATTTGATTTCTCTCATTTTTAGAATCTTTCTACGAATTTCATAAGTTTTTTTTACCATATTTTTAAGTTTTATTCTTTTAAAAATTTGGTATATTTAAATGTGCAGTATTGTGGATTTCCATAATTATTATAATACTGATTCATTCAAAAAAATTGCATGGGTCGCGATCAATTTTTTGAATACATATTAAAAATTTATAAACACTTATTTGTCATGATCGTTAAAATCATTAGACTGTCTCTTTGCATGTTTCACCGGTATGAGAAAGAATTTTTATTGTACAATATCCATTAAATGAACGTATATGATATATCTAATCATTAGATCTAAAGGTCCTGATCTTTTACTAAAAATCTAACGATCATTATCGTTGTATACGGAATTCTATTATATTTTGTTGGTGATTAGAAGATATATGCATTTATTAATTAATTTTATTAACAAATTATTAATAAAATTTTTTTTGAACTTTTAAAAATTAAAAATTTTGAAGGTATGCATTTTATCCAAATTATTTAAAATCTGATTTCAAATCCGAATTTTTCAGATTTCTAGTTGAGTTAGATTATAATTTCTTAAAATCGATTACAATTGTACAATATATATTATGAAAACCAATTTATAATGTATGCTAATATGATTGTGATTGACTTTATATTAAAAGAATGGTTAATTAATGAATGATTAATTATGAAATTTAATTTGAAATATATAATAGTATATCTTGATTGATTTCAAATTAAAATTGTGATTTTCTTGTAAATATTTTTTGATTTTAAAAATATGTATTTATAGATATATTTAATAAAACCAATATTGTATTTAAATTAGAAGTGTTAACTAACCGTGGTTAAAGAGCTAGGTTGATATTGTAAATAAGGAAAACTTTTGATATAACATGATTGGTCTAAAATTTAGGAATTAGCTCTGATTGGTTCTAAAATAATTCCTAATTTCTAATTGGTTAATTGTACATTGGTAGACTCAAGTATTATACTGAAGGATTGCTCATAATTTTTTTAGAAAAGAAAAATTTTAGTCAGACAAAATGTAAAAGATAATGTATTTTATTTACCGTTTGATCAAGTCATAGAGGCATGTTGAAGTATGCTGTAAGAGTCGGTGTCTGTATTTTTTATTAAATGATCTGTCAATAGCGGCCCACTATTTAGCTAGGGAGTCATATGTTTTCCGATCGAGTCTACAACGGGATGGATGTTCCAGTTGAGTTCAATTCTATTTTGTCGGTTGTTTTAGCAAATTAAGAATAATTCTATTTCCTCATTAAAAAAATAGGTTTTACTAGAAAAAAATAAAAATATAGAAAAGATAATGTATTTCAATTAAAAAAAGGTAATTGGTTAATTATTACTAATTATAATATAATTGCTCATCGTGTCTGTTGTGGAATAAAAACTAGGTTACGAATATTGCGGCTAGGGTTTGTGTGTATTTAATGCAAAGGGGTTGGTGAGCTTCAAGCTTTAATGGCTGTTTCCGTGTTCGAGACTAATCGGTCCTCACAGAGTGCCTACGTATCTCGTATTGAGAATCAAGCCACACACGTAGTTCTGAGAATGAGGGGTCAGACCCTTTATATAGGCTGAGAAGCCTTAGAATTATGGTAGGATTCTGATACTTGGTGGGCAAGCTACCGCCTTGAGGAAGGTTCTAGACTCCTTCCTTGTAGGAGTCTGTTTCCTTATCGAATTGGGTGCCTTGGAGGCTAAGTCATGTAGGAGTAGTATCCTTATCTGATTCTTATTGCTGAGCTGTTTATATCCCTTAATATTAATTACGAAATTAATATTGAAAATATGGGTTTGGGCCTCACTAATGGCCCCCACGTTTGGACCATGCTGGGTCTAATTAATGCAACATTAAATGTGTCTTTAGGCCTTACTTTTAGCCCATATCATTTGCCCCCCCAACTTCCAGGAAAACTGATCAGGTTTTCCTTGATCAGGTTTTCCTTGAAGATGATAAATTTTAGTTGAAAAAGGTAATCAGTTAATTATAAGTAATTAAAAAATTATTATTTAATTTTATTAAATAGAATGCCGTGATTTAATTGGTAAAAGAGAGGTCTTAGTTAGAAAAAATTAAAAAGGAAACATGTTTTAGGTGAAAAAGGTAATTGATTAGTTTGTAGTAATTATAATTCAATTATGTTATTTTACTAAATAAAATTGCTCGTAATGTTTTAAGAAAAGGAAAAAATAATGCTGCCCGTGATATTTTAAGAAAAAGAGGGTTTTTATTTAGAAAATATGATACATTTTAGCTAAAAAACTTAATCGATTAATTATTAATATCATAATATCGTTATTTTATTTTTTAGTTAGAAAAAAATAGAAAAAATAATGTGAAAATTAAAAAGATGACTTGTTTTAGGTGAAAAAGGTAATGGATTAGTTTATAGTAATTATAATTTAATTTATGTTATTTTACTAAATTAAATTGCTCGTAGTGTCTTTAGATAGTGAGAAATTAATGTTGCCCATGATATTTCTAGAAAAATAAATTTTAATTATGAAATATGGAAAAGATGATAAGTTTTAGCTGAAAAAGGTAATCGGTAATTATTAGTATTATAATATTATTATTTATTTTATTAAATAGAATCACCTGTGATATAATAGAAAAAAGAGATATTTTAGTTACAGAATAGAAAAAAGGTAACATGTTTTGGATGAAAAAGATAATTGATTAGTTAATAGTAATTATAATATATATATGTTATTTTATTAAACAAAATTGCTTATAGTGTTTATAAGAAAGGAGAAATTTCAGTTAGATACCATATAAAAGATATTGTGTTTTACCTGAAAAGAGAAATTAATTAGTTAGTGAAAAATAGAAAAGGAAATATTTTAATATAAAAAAGGAAATTAATTAGTTAATAAAATGGATTTTATCTGTAATTAAGTAAGGGTAAATAATTAAAATCAACAGGTACCGTACCAACCAAACTTTTAATGTATGTTGCCCGTGATATTTCTAGAAAAAAAGAATTTTAATTATGAAATATGGAAAAGATGATATGTTTTAGCTGAAAAAGGTAATTGGTAATTATTAGTATTATAATATTATTATAACCCGTGCGATGCACGGATTTCTTTTGATATGCAATAAATTTTATTATATGTTATAATTATATTTTAATATAATAATTATTTACAATATTTTATTTAATTTTTAATTTAAATAATTTAATATAAATTTAATTAATGATATGCATGGTTTAAAACTTTTATTATAAAATTTTAATAAATAAGTCGTTGATGGAATTCTAAACTTGAAATTTTGGTAAATTAATTTAATCATATAATATATCTAATTATTAGATCTAACGGTTCTGATTTTTTACAAAAAATCTAACAGTCATTATTCGTAATATACGGATTTCTATTATATTTTGTTAGTGATTAGAAGATATGGTTAGATATTTTTGGGTATATATTAATTATTGCAAGATAATGTTTTAAATTAAAAGTTAACGTATTTTAGTTAGAAAAAAATATTATCGATTGGAAAATATGATATTTAAGGTGTTTATAAGAGGTTACATCATTAAATTACGTAAACATTTTTTAATTAAAAAAGAAAATCTGCTAATTATCATTAATTATATTATTTTATTATTTATTTTAATAATTAAGATCACCAAGTGGCATCAGATCTTTGGGGTTACCCCTGGGGGATTCTACCCTTGTTGTTCTTCCAGTTGGGGCATCAGCCCTTTTCTGTCTCCTTGAGGTCCTCTTCAAATCAACAAAGGGAATCCCTCCTGAAGTTGGAGGGGGTCGATTCTGATTTTGATTCTGTCTCGCTTGCTCTTTTGCCATGTCGTCCTTCAGCTTTAAGATCTTGGCCTCCTGAGCTTTGATTTTATCAGCAATTGTCAGAGGGGGTCCATCATGGATAGTCTGCATTCTCCTTCGAGGTTCTCTGCTGGTACGTCGCCTTCTCGGGGCTTCGTCACGATCAGCGTCCTCAGATGACGAGTCATCAGTATAAGGACCAGAGTAATCATGGTGTCTTGGTTCAGGGGGGGCCAAGTCTCTTATGTATGGAGGCTGATATGGCTTATGTACATGCAGGGCATGACCGCTTGGTCCAGGCTCCCTCCGACCTGGGGGATAGTTAGGCAATCCCTACATCGGGTTGGTGCTTCTGGGGAGATCTGTAGTGGAGATCTGTATCCCCGGAGGTAGTGAGCGATTATCGAGGGGGGAGACCACCATCTGAAGAGGGTTGGTCTCGTGGTTTGGATGAACAACCATGGGCAGAGTTCTCTCAGTATGGGGAGTCATCCCTATGGGTTGAGAGACTTGAGTTTGAGTAATCACCCCGGTTGATGGGGGTGCATACCCTTGTTCAGTACTGACGGGCAGAACGGAGGTGTTAACTGGTGGAACAGAGGTGAAGGGGATAGCCTCGGTTGAGACCAGTGTTGTTCTTCGTGTTTGAATCATGGTTGATGTTGTCTTCCCACAGACGGCGCCAAATGTTGTGGAATAAAAACTAGGGTATGTGTGTAATTAATGTGTGGGTTGATGAGCTTCGAGCTTTAATGGTTGTTCTTGCGTTCGTGGCTAACCGGCCCTCACAAGATGCCTACGTATCTCTGTATTGCTAGAGAATTAAGCCAACGTAGTTCAGAGAATGAAGGATCAGACCCTTATATAGGCTGAGAAGCCTTAGAATTATGGTAGGATTTTGAGACTTGGTGGGCAAGCCACCGCCTTGAGGAAGGTTCTGGACTCCTTCCTTGTAGGAGTCAGTTTCCATGTTGAATTAGGTGCCTTGGAGGCTAAGTCAGGCAGGAGTAGTATCCTTATTTGACTCTTATTGCTGAGCTGTTTGTCAAATCTAATATTAATTACGAAATTAATATTTAAAATAGGGTTTCGGGCCCTGTTGATGGGCCCCACGTTTGGACCATCTTAGGTTTAATTAATGTCACATTAAATGTGTCTTTAGGACTTATTTTTAGCCCATATAAAATTTGATTTTATAAAAATTGTTTATTAGTTAATCGTTAAAATAAAAATTAGTAGTTATTATTTTTAGTTAATTGATATAAAAAAATAAAAATTAGCTGTTACTTAGTGTAACTTGAGTTGAGTTTAATCTTGGCTGAAACGTAGAATCTAGATCCAATAGAGAAACATGTTACATTAAGTTTAATTGGTCTAAAATTTAGTACATTTTGATTGATGTTAAAATAATTCACAATTTTTTGATTGGTTATCTAATATATGGTAGATTCGGGTATCCTTTATTATAATAAAGGATGTTCAAAAACCATTCATAGCTAAAAGATGTATAAACATATGTAATATATTGTTATGTAAATTTATAGAAAATAATATTTACGATTTGTAGAAATTTTTTTAAAATTAAAAACATGTGATATACGAAGTTATTAAATCAAGATATTATTAAATTTAAATTTATTTTAACCGCGATTAGTAAATTAGAATAAGTATGGTAAATAATAAAAAATCTGTACATGATTGATTGATTTAAAGTTTAGAAGTAAATTCTGATTGCCACTAAAATAATTTTAATTTTTTGATTGGTAATTTATTCACCAACCAATAATAATACTCTTTTAGCATATATTTAATAATTAAAGTGATTAAAATGTATGTAGTATTCGTTTATGTGAATTTATTAATTTTTTTAAAAAAAAATTGTGAATAAATATATTTTTGAGTCTTTAAAAAAATCGAGTATTTGAAGATATGAATTTTATCCAAGCTATTTAAAATCAACGCACCGAATGATAAAATTTATTAATTGATTAATATTAATATGTTATTTTAATCATTATTTAGAAAAAAATTGATAATTTAATTAGAATATAATTAATTTAAGTACAAAATTACATATTCATCAATTTATACCAATTGCATTAATATTAATATTATCGAACAATTATCATAAGTATTCATAACATTCACATCCCCGCTGAAACGTTCTAAACCCCTCTTTATTGTTTTTTCTTAATTTTGTTTCTTATTTGATTTCTCTCATTTTTAGAATCTTTCTACGAATTTCATAAGTTTTTTTTACCATATTTTTAAGTTTTATTCTTTTAAAAATTTGGTATATTTAAATGTGCAGTATTGTGGATTTCCATAATTATTATAATACTGATTCATTCAAAAAAATTGCATGGGTCGCGATCAATTTTTTGAATACATATTAAAAATTTATAAACACTTATTTGTCATGATCGTTAAAATCATTAGACTGTCTCTTTGCATGTTTCACCGGTATGAGAAAGAATTTTTATTGTACAATATCCATTAAATGAACGTATATGATATATCTAATCATTAGATCTAAAGGTCCTGATCTTTTACTAAAAATCTAACGATCATTATCGTTGTATACGGAATTCTATTATATTTTGTTGGTGATTAGAAGATATATGCATTTATTAATTAATTTTATTAACAAATTATTAATAAAATTTTTTTTGAACTTTTAAAAATTAAAAATTTTGAAGGTATGCATTTTATCCAAATTATTTAAAATCTGATTTCAAATCCGAATTTTTCAGATTTCTAGTTGAGTTAGATTATAATTTCTTAAAATCGATTACAATTGTACAATATATATTATGAAAACCAATTTATAATGTATGCTAATATGATTGTGATTGACTTTATATTAAAAGAATGGTTAATTAATGAATGATTAATTATGAAATTTAATTTGAAATATATAATAGTATATCTTGATTGATTTCAAATTAAAATTGTGATTTTCTTGTAAATATTTTTTGATTTTAAAAATATGTATTTATAGATATATTTAATAAAACCAATATTGTATTTAAATTAGAAGTGTTAACTAACCGTGGTTAAAGAGCTAGGTTGATATTGTAAATAAGGAAAACTTTTGATATAACATGATTGGTCTAAAATTTAGGAATTAGCTCTGATTGGTTCTAAAATAATTCCTAATTTCTAATTGGTTAATTGTACATTGGTAGACTCAAGTATTATACTGAAGGATTGCTCATAATTTTTTTAGAAAAGAAAAATTTTAGTCAGACAAAATGTAAAAGATAATGTATTTTATTTACCGTTTGATCAAGTCATAGAGGCATGTTGAAGTATGCTGTAAGAGTCGGTGTCTGTATTTTTTATTAAATGATCTGTCAATAGCGGCCCACTATTTAGCTAGGGAGTCATATGTTTTCCGATCGAGTCTACAACGGGATGGATGTTCCAGTTGAGTTCAATTCTATTTTGTCGGTTGTTTTAGCAAATTAAGAATAATTCTATTTCCTCATTAAAAAAATAGGTTTTACTAGAAAAAAATAAAAATATAGAAAAGATAATGTATTTCAATTAAAAAAAGGTAATTGGTTAATTATTACTAATTATAATATAATTGCTCATCGTGTCTGTTGTGGAATAAAAACTAGGTTATGAATATTGCGGCTAGGGTTTGTGTGTATTTAATGCAAAGGGGTTGGTGAGCTTCAAGCTTTAATGGCTGTTTCCGTGTTCGAGACTAATCGGTCCTCACAGAGTGCCTACGTATCTCGTATTGAGAATCAAGCCACACACGTAGTTCTGAGAATGAGGGGTCAGGCCCTTTATATAGGCTGAGAAGCCTTAGAATTATGGTAGGATTCTGATACTTGGTGGGCAAGCTACCGCCTTGAGGAAGGTTCTAGACTCCTTCCTTGTAGGAGTCTGTTTCCTTATCGAATTGGGTGCCTTGGAGGCTAAGTCATGTAGGAGTAGTATCCTTATCTGATTCTTATTGCTGAGCTGTTTATATCCCTTAATATTAATTACGAAATTAATATTGAAAATATGGGTTTGGGCCTCACTAATGGCCCCCACGTTTGGACCATGCTGGGTCTAATTAATGCAACATTAAATGTGTCTTTAGGCCTTACTTTTAGCCCATATCATTTGCCCCCCCAACTTCCAGGAAAACTGATCAGGTTTTCCTTGATCAGGTTTTCCTTGAAGATGATAAATTTTAGTTGAAAAAGGTAATCAGTTAATTATAAGTAATTAAAAAATTATTATTTAATTTTATTAAATAGAATGCCGTGATTTAATTGGTAAAAGAGAGGTCTTAGTTAGAAAAAATTAAAAAGGAAACATGTTTTAGGTGAAAAAGGTAATTGATTAGTTTGTAGTAATTATAATTCAATTATGTTATTTTACTAAATAAAATTGCTCGTAATGTTTTAAGAAAAGGAAAAAATAATGCTGCCCGTGATATTTTAAGAAAAAGAGGGTTTTTATTTAGAAAATATGATACATTTTAGCTAAAAAACTTAATCGATTAATTATTAATATCATAATATCGTTATTTTATTTTTTAGTTAGAAAAAAATAGAAAAAATAATGTGAAAATTAAAAAGATGACTTGTTTTAGGTGAAAAAGGTAATGGATTAGTTTATAGTAATTATAATTTAATTTATGTTATTTTACTAAATTAAATTGCTCGTAGTGTCTTTAGATAGTGAGAAATTAATGTTGCCCATGATATTTCTAGAAAAATAAATTTTAATTATGAAATATGGAAAAGATGATAAGTTTTAGCTGAAAAAGGTAATCGGTAATTATTAGTATTATAATATTATTATTTATTTTATTAAATAGAATCACCTGTGATATAATAGAAAAAAGAGATATTTTAGTTACAGAATAGAAAAAAGGTAACATGTTTTGGATGAAAAAGATAATTGATTAGTTAATAGTAATTATAATATATATATGTTATTTTATTAAACAAAATTGCTTATAGTGTTTATAAGAAAGGAGAAATTTCAGTTAGATACCATATAAAAGATATTGTGTTTTACCTGAAAAGAGAAATTAATTAGTTAGTGAAAAATAGAAAAGGAAATATTTTAATATAAAAAAGGAAATTAATTAGTTAATAAAATGGATTTTATCTGTAATTAAGTAAGGGTAAATAATTAAAATCAACAGGTACCGTACCAACCAAACTTTTAATGTATGTTGCCCGTGATATTTCTAGAAAAAAAGAATTTTAATTATGAAATATGGAAAAGATGATATGTTTTAGCTGAAAAAGGTAATTGGTAATTATTAGTATTATAATATTATTATAACCCGTGCGATGCATGGATTTCTTTTGATATGCAATAAATTTTATTATATGTTATAATTATATTTTAATATAATAATTATTTACAATATTTTATTTAATTTTTAATTTAAATAATTTAATATAAATTTAATTAATGATATGCATGGTTTAAAACTTTTATTATAAAATTTTAATAAATAAGTCGTTGATGGAATTCTAAACTTGAAATTTTGGTAAATTAATTTAATCATATAATATATCTAATTATTAGATCTAACGGTTCTGATTTTTTACAAAAAATCTAACAGTCATTATTCGTAATATACGGATTTCTATTATATTTTGTTAGTGATTAGAAGATATGGTTAGATATTTTTGGGTATATATTAATTATTGCAAGATAATGTTTTAAATTAAAAGTTAACGTATTTTAGTTAGAAAAAAATATTATCGATTGGAAAATATGATATTTAAGGTGTTTATAAGAGGTTACATCATTAAATTACGTAAACATTTTTTAATTAAAAAAGAAAATCTGCTAATTATCATTAATTATATTATTTTATTATTTATTTTAATAATTAAGATCACCAAGTGGCATCAGATCTTTGGGGTTACCCCTGGGGGATTCTACCCTTGTTGTTCTTCCAGTTGGGGCATCAGCCCTTTTCTGTCTCCTTGAGGTCCTCTTCAAATCAACAAAGGGAATCCCTCCTGAAGTTGGAGGGGGTCGATTCTGATTTTGATTCTGTCTCGCTTGCTCTTTTGCCATGTCGTCCTTCAGCTTTAAGATCTTGGCCTCCTGAGCTTTGATTTTATCAGCAATTGTCAGAGGGGGTCCATCATGGATAGTCTGCATTCTCCTTCGAGGTTCTCTGCTGGTACGTCGCCTTCTCGGGGCTTCGTCACGATCAGCGTCCTCAGATGACGAGTCATCAGTATAAGGACCAGAGTAATCATGGTGTCTTGGTTCAGGGGGGGCCAAGTCTCTTATGTATGGAGGCTGATATGGCTTATGTACATGCAGGGCATGACCGCTTGGTCCAGGCTCCCTCCGACCTGGGGGATAGTTAGGCAATCCCTACATCGGGTTGGTGCTTCTGGGGAGATCTGTAGTGGAGATCTGTATCCCCGGAGGTAGTGAGCGATTATCGAGGGGGGAGACCACCATCTGAAGAGGGTTGGTCTCGTGGTTTGGATGAACAACCACGGGCAGAGTTCTCTCAGTATGGGGAGTCATCCCTATGGGTTGAGAGACTTGAGTTTGAGTAATCACCCCGGTTGATGGGGGTGCATACCCTTGTTCAGTACTGACGGGCAGAACGGAGGTGTTAACTGGTGGAACAGAGGTGAAGGGGATAGCCTCGGTTGAGACCAGTGTTGTTCTTCGTGTTTGAACCATGGTTGATGTTGTCTTCCCACAGACGGCGCCAAATGTTGTGGAATAAAAACTAGGGTATGTGTGTAATTAATGTGTGGGTTGATGAGCTTCGAGCTTTAATGGTTGTTCTTGCGTTCGTGGCTAACCGGCCCTCACAAGATGCCTACGTATCTCTGTATTGCTAGAGAATTAAGCCAACGTAGTTCAGAGAATGAAGGATCAGACCCTTATATAGGCTGAGAAGCCTTAGAATTATGGTAGGATTTTGAGACTTGGTGGGCAAGCCACCGCCTTGAGGAAGGTTCTGGACTCCTTCCTTGTAGGAGTCAGTTTCCATGTTGAATTAGGTGCCTTGGAGGCTAAGTCAGGCAGGAGTAGTATCCTTATTTGACTCTTATTGCTGAGCTGTTTGTCAAATCTAATATTAATTACGAAATTAATATTTAAAATAGGGTTTCGGGCCCTGTTGATGGGCCCCACGTTTGGACCATCTTAGGTTTAATTAATGTCACATTAAATGTGTCTTTAGGACTTATTTTTAGCCCATATAAAATTTGATTTTATAAAAATTGTTTATTAGTTAATCGTTAAAATAAAAATTAGTAGTTATTATTTTTACTTAATTGATATAAAAAAATAAAAATTAGCTGTTACTTAGTGTAACTTGAGTTGAGTTTAATCTTGGCTGAAACGTAGAATCTAGATCCAATAGAGAAACATGTTACATTAAGTTTAATTGGTCTAAAATTTAGTACATTTTGATTGATGTTAAAATAATTCACAATTTTTTGATTGGTTATCTAATATATGGTAGATTCGGGTATCCTTTATTATAATAAAGGATGTTCAAAAACCATTCATAGCTAAAAGATGTATAAACATATGTAATATATTGTTATGTAAATTTATAGAAAATAATATTTACGATTTGTAGAAATTTTTTTAAAATTAAAAACATGTGATATACGAAGTTATTAAATCAAGATATTATTAAATTTAAATTTATTTTAACCGCGATTAGTAAATTAGAATAAGTATGGTAAATAATAAAAAATCTGTACATGATTGATTGATTTAAAGTTTAGAAGTAAATTCTGATTGCCACTAAAATAATTTTAATTTTTTGATTGGTAATTTATTCACCAACCAATAATAATACTCTTTTAGCATATATTTAATAATTAAAGTGATTAAAATGTATGTAGTATTCGTTTATGTGAATTTATTATTTTTTTTAAAAAAAAATTGTGAATAAATATATTTTTGAGTCTTTAAAAAAATCGAGTATTTGAAGATATGAATTTTATCCAAGCTATTTAAAATCTACGCACCGAATGATAAAATTTATTAATTGATTAATATTAATATGTTATTTTAATCATTATTTAGAAAAAAATTGATAATTTAATTAGAATATAATTAATTTAAGTACAAAATTACATATTCATCAATTTATACCAATTGCATTAATATTAATATTATCGAACAATTATCATAAGTATTCATAACATTCACATCCCCGCTGAAACGTTCTAAACCCCTCTTTATTGTTTTTTCTTAATTTTGTTTCTTATTTGATTTCTCTCATTTTTAGAATCTTTCTACGAATTTCATAAGTTTTTTTTACCATATTTTTAAGTTTTATTCTTTTGAAAATTTGGTATATTTAAATGTGCAGTATTGTGGATTTCCATAATTATTATAATACTGATTCATTCAAAAAAATTGCATGGGTCGCGATCAATTTTTTGAATACATATTAAAAATTTATAAACACTTATTTGTCATGATCGTTAAAATCATTAGACTGTCTCTTTGCATGTTTCACCGGTATGAGAAAGAATTTTTATTGTACAATATCCATTAAATGAACGTATATGATATATCTAATCATTAGATCTAAAGGTCCTGATCTTTTACTAAAAATCTAACGATCATTATCGTTGTATACGGAATTCTATTATATTTTGTTGGTGATTAGAAGATATATGCATTTATTAATTAATTTTATTAACAAATTATTAATAAAATTTTTTTTGAACTTTTAAAAATTAAAAATTTTGAAGGTATGCATTTTATCCAAATTATTTAAAATCTGATTTCAAATCCGAATTTTTCAGATTTCTAGTTGAGTTAGATTATAATTTCTTAAAATCGATTACAATTGTACAATATATATTATGAAAACCAATTTATAATGTATGCTAATATGATTGTGATTGACTTTATATTAAAAGAATGGTTAATTAATGAATGATTAATTATGAAATTTAATTTGAAATATATAATAGTATATCTTGATTGATTTCAAATTAAAATTGTGATTTTCTTGTAAATATTTTTTGATTTTAAAAATATGTATTTATAGATATATTTAATAAAACCAATATTGTATTTAAATTAGAAGTGTTAACTAACCGTGGTTAAAGAGCTAGGTTGATATTGTAAATAAGGAAAACTTTTGATATAACATGATTGGTCTAAAATTTAGGAATTAGCTCTGATTGGTTCTAAAATAATTCCTAATTTCTAATTGGTTAATTGTACATTGGTAGACTCAAGTATTATACTAAAGGATTGCTCATAATTTTTTTAGAAAAGAAAAATTTTAGTCAGACAAAATGTAAAAGATAATGTATTTTATTTACCGTTTGATCAAGTCATAGAGGCATGTTGAAGTATGCTGTAAGAGTCGGTGTCTGTATTTTTTATTAAATGATCTGTCAATAGCGGCCCACTATTTAGCTAGGGAGTCATATGTTTTCCGATCGAGTCTACAACGGGATGGATGTTCCAGTTGAGTTCAATTCTATTTTGTCGGTTGTTTTAGCAAATTAAGAATAATTCTATTTCCTCATTAAAAAAATAGGTTTTACTAGAAAAAAATAAAAATATAGAAAAGATAATGTATTTCAATTAAAAAAAGGTAATTGGTTAATTATTACTAATTATAATATAATTGCTCATCGTGTCTGTTGTGGAATAAAAACTAGGTTACGAATATTGCGGCTAGGGTTTGTGTGTATTTAATGCAAAGGGGTTGGTGAGCTTCAAGCTTTAATGGCTGTTTCCGTGTTCGAGACTAATCGGTCCTCACAGAGTGCCTACGTATCTCGTATTGAGAATCAAGCCACACACGTAGTTCTGAGAATGAGGGGTTAGGCCCTTTATATAGGCTGAGAAGCCTTAGAATTATGGTAGGATTCTGATACTTGGTGGGCAAGCTACCGCCTTGAGGAAGGTTCTAGACTCCTTCCTTGTAGGAGTCTGTTTCCTTATCGAATTGGGTGCCTTGGAGGCTAAGTCATGTAGGAGTAGTATCCTTATCTGATTCTTATTGCTGAGCTGTTTATATCCCTTAATATTAATTACGAAATTAATATTGAAAATATGGGTTTGGGCCTCACTAATGGCCCCCACGTTTGGACCATGCTGGGTCTAATTAATGCGACATTAAATGTGTCTTTAGGCCTTACTTTTAGCCCATATCATTTGCCCCCCCAACTTCCAGGAAAACTGATCAGGTTTTCCTTGAAGTTTTTAATGGTCTTTTTCGAGACTCGGGTCAGGGTTCATCTTTGTACACTAGTGTTTCACGAGTATTGTCTTGATGTAAAGTGTGGAGCGACCAACGCATTTATGACAATATTAATTTGATGCTAACCGGCACTAATCAGCCTTAACGATGTTTAAACAATGTTAAATAACGTTAAATGGCATAAAACGGCACTAACCTGTGCTTATCGGCACAAATCGATGCTAATCGGCACTTAATCGGTGCTTATCGGCACTAATCTGTGCTTATCGGCAATAATCGGTGCTAATCGGCACTTAATCGGTGCTTATCGACACTAATCTGTGCTTATCGGCACTAATCGGTGCTAATCGGCACTTAATCGGTGCTTATCGGCACTAATCTGTGCTTATCGGCACTAATCGGTGCTAATCGGCACTTAATCGGTGCTTATCGGCACTAATCTGTGCTTATCGGCACTAATCGGTGCTAATCGGCACTTAATCGATGCTTATCGGCACTAAACGGTGCTTAAACGGTCAGCTGAAAAGGGGACCCGGGACAGTTGCAACCACCCCCTGGTTAGCTGGTCGGCTGACAGGTGCTCCTGGTCGGCTGACAGGTGCACCTTGACGGCTGACAGGTGCACCTTGACGGATGACAAGTGCACCTTGACGGATGACAGGTGCACCTTGACGGCTGATAGGTGCACCGTGACGGATGACATGTGCACCTTGATGGCTGACATCTGCTCCTGGTCAGCCGGACCTCTTCCCTGGCAGCTGGTCGGTTGACAGGTGCTCCTGGTCGGCTGACAGGTGCACCTTGACGGCTGACAGGTGCACCTTGACGGATGACAGGTGCACCATGACGGCTGACATGTGTACCTTGGTCGGACGAACCCCTTCCTTGGCAGCTGGTCGGCTGCCAGGTGCTCCTGGTCGGCTGATAGGTGCACCTTGACGGCTGACAGGTGCACCATGACGGATGACAGGTGCACCTTGACGGTTGACAGGTGCACCTTGCTGGCCCAAATGGCTCTAAACGACGCTTAAACGATGTTTAACCTATGTCAAACGGCGTTAAATGGCGCAAGACGGCAATAAACGGTGCTAATAAGCCCTAGACGTCATTTAATTTATGATGTTAAATGATATAAGACGGCACTAAACGGTGCTAATCGATGCTACACGACGCTAAATTTAAGAATCAGAACCATCAATCGGCCCAACCAACTAACGGGAAGTGCCGGGAGGTCGGCCAGACCCTTTCAATGGCACCTGGTCGGCTGACAGGAGGTCCTGGTCGCCTGCCAGGTGCTCCTGGTCGGCTAGGACCTTCCAAGGTTGTAGAAAACTTCGTGAGCTTCGCATGGACTGTAAGATCGTCTAAATCTTATACCCGGAGCTCAAGATATGGCCCAAACAGCGTTGAGAGGTCCGGTGTCGGCTTGCCAGGTGCTCCTGGTCAGCTAAGGCTGCCAAGAGGTCGGCCAGACCCCTCCTCGGGCAGCTGGTCGGCTGACAGGAGGTCCTGGTCTTATGCCAGGTGCTCCTGGTCGGCTGAGGCTGCCAAGAGGTCAGCCAGACCCCTCCTCGGGCAGCTGGTCGGCTGCCAGGAGGTCCTGGTCTTTCCTCGGGCGCCTTGTCGTGCCTCTCGGAGATTTTTTGCAATATTTGAATCCTCGTTCTTGAATCATGACCTTGATCTTTGGCTGTAGAATACCACCTTTCGTCGGCTGGAGCCTCCCTCGGAGCTCGGTCGGTCGTTGCTCGGTCCTTGAACCTCAATGTCAGTATATGAACGTCAATATTTGGAGATCAACGTCAGTATTCAAATATCGATATTTGGACCTCAATGTCTGTATTCAAACAGACATCCTTCAATTCAAATTGGCTTTCATAGCTTTCCTGACCTTCTAGGCCTTAACTTGCTTGTTGACTCCTTGGTTTTAAACCTTGAATCCGTTCATGGTTGTCGGTTGTAACCAACCCTTCATTCTCGTTCTCAGATGTGGAACTTGTTATGAAGCTTTAGTTCTTGCCCCCCTTGCTATATATGGTGGAGGTCTTGCTTCTCGGTTGATCGTTCAAGAAGTTCCCTTGCCACTCAACACTTGACTTCAAGTCTGGTGTGCCTTGGCTGGTTGTCAACCCTTTAT